>JANHGO010000041.1:32883003-32952555 GCA_024606505.1 Aquila spilogaster
GAGTGTTAAGGAGACCAGTTTGTGCCGCACACTGTTCTTCTTGTGCCCATCAATGTGAGTACTCTGCAAAGCAAGAGACACAGAGTGCACTGTGGTGAGAGAGAGCCCTGCCAAGTACAAGCCATCTCTGCTTCTGCAAGACTTCTGCAATGTGCAGAGCCTGAGACATTTCAGAAGATGGTGGGAACTAGAATTCTGGACCCATGATCCTTTTGCTCCGAATTTTGCAGATGACCATTGTCTTATCAATGAATCCACCCCGGATTAAAACTACAAATTGGAGACGTTTGCAAAAAGACCAAGTCATGCCGAAAAAGTGGCTGGCTCCTAGTCAAACTGTGCCCCATCACTTCTACTGTATCCTGTTCAGGTTTGTTCCCACTTCACAAATGAGATGAACAGGATCACCCTCTGAGATGTGTGATTTACATAGCATACTTGTGAGCTGGAACTCATCTTGCCAGGGATTCAGGGGCAGCTATTGTTACCCATTATGGTTTTATCATCATTATCTCGCTCTGTCCTCTACCAGATTTCCCAGAAAAATACAATTTCATGTGGCACTGATTACATATCATCAAGTATATAATATGGAGTTTCTGTTGACTTTCTGCCAGATTTCTCCCAGCTGAGCCCAAGATGGCACGAACAAAGCTTAGGCTTAAACTCAGTTAACCTCTCCAAAACTAAACAACTTTGAGATGACTGATTTTACACCAGATCAACACTTTGGGCCCTGCAGCTGTAATGGTTTATATCCATTAAAAAGACAAACTGGTGCTATAAGCCTGGATTCACAAACCATCAGGCTTAGGGTCAGCTCTAACAGTTCTACACTGCTGGGCACTCTTCAGAGCATGTATAACAGCAGACACAAATCACAACTTAAATTTTCTTTCTCTACTACTTAACAACTCAATTGGCCAAAATACACCTTTTTGTAAATAAACAAGGAAGAGATGATAGCTAGAAGGAATGGAAGGTAATTTGTCGTGCATATTTTTACAAAATTAGAATCCAAATCAGATTGCTCTTCTTCTCAGGTGTTGGAGTGAAAGTGTTGAATGACATCGCTATCTATAAAAACAGAAAATCCTAATACCAGGTAACAGCTTACCATATTGTATAAAGCAGTTGTCAAAATTAAAGTATATCAGTGCTATGGGCACTGATTAATCCAGAGCGATGTCTAGTCTGGGAGGGGTCCTAATACAAAGACCTTCAAATACTTCCCAGAATGCTCTGAGGATGCGATAGGGATTTCTCCCGTTTAATCTCCTGGTAACTCTTTACTTCCTGCTCCAAGATTAAGGGCACATTTTTATTTTTTTCTCTTTTGACCCAGAGCAAATCAACACAAAATCCCCCAAAACAGGGACACTGCACTCCTCCCATGTATCTCTGCCATTTGGGGAAGAAGAGAAAGATGAAAGCCCAATGTGAAATTCCAGGGTCCCTCCCTGACGTACTGCTGGGGGCATTCGGTTATCTTTGTGAAGAAGTCATAGAAACAACACCTGACACACAGACAGTTCTCCCTTTGTAGCATAACTGCAGATAAAATTGACAAACTGAATTCTTCCCAACATATTTCAATATGAAAATACCATCTCTCTTACAATTACCCAAATTAGAAAGCAATTACCTCTCCTTCTCCCTGCAGAGCCTGCAGTTCTTTCTTATAAGTCTTCTTCCCAAGAGTTTCATAGATTTTCGTCATCACTGGTATCTTCTCACCACCATCGCTCATGGCTGTATGATATTTCGGCTCAGGGAGGTCTCCCATGAAACGGAGGATAGTGATCCACACAGCAAGTGCTGCCTGTTGAAATAAAGTTTAATTCCATTAGACTGCAGTAGGATGATGGAGGTGGTAGTCAAACCATGTCCTTAGTGGAGCCAGACGTTGGACTGGATGATCCTTATGGGTCCCTTCCAGCTTGGGATATTCTATGATTCTATGAAACCATTGGGACCGCCGCTATAGTCTCCTTGCCTGTCTGCATGACATGCAGTTAATTTGCTCACAGCGTGAATGTCATCTGAGTGAGAAAAGCTGAGCATGCTGGCGGCCAGGACCACAAATTCAGGATCTGTGTTCTTGCCATCATGAATGTGTTTGTGCAGCCTACAAGGGGTTTGCTTCTCGGCTAGGAGATGTCACATTTAGATGGAATCATAGAATCGTTAAGGTTGGAAAAGATCTTTAAGATCATCTAGTTCAATTGTTATCCCATCCCCACCATGCCTGCTAAACCATGTCCCTCAGTGCACATCTATATAGTTCTTGAGCACCTCCAGGAACAGTTACTCCACCACCTCTCTGGGCAGCCTGTTCCAATGCTTGACCACTCTTTCCAAGAAGAAATTTTTCCTAATATCCAATCTGAACCTCCCGTGGAGGAACTTAAGACAATTACCTCTTGTCCTAAAGAAATAAACAGTGATTGAGAACTTCTAATCCTCTGTAGAGGAGAAGAAGAAGTACAGAGAAGGCAAACTCATGGCCTTTGTAACATTCATTACATACATCATTTACATTCATTACATTCATTACATCATTACATCATGTCCTATAACTGCTGGTTATAGGACAAGCCTTTCTCCTCTGCTAGCTCTGCACTGGTGCACATGTCAGTGTAAGAAACAACATGTGCAGCTGCCAAATATCAGCTTTGCAAATGGTACTAGCACAACAATTTGCATCTTCCATGACCTAAGCCCAGGAGACTTCATTAACTGTCTTAAATATCAAGGTATAGAGATGAACTCACCACTGTGTCCCTCTAATATTTGTTGTCTTAGTCTCAGAGCGTGCCCAGTGGACAAGGGCTGTGCTCTCCACTGAACCATGAACACATACCAGTGTATACCAAAGGCAAATTGGTGCCCTTCAGGTGAAAGGCTCCCCAGGCTTGCTCCAACCCACCCTGCTCAAGGGTTTTCCTCCCCTGCCTCACCAACTGGTCTCCTTCATCTTCGTGGTACAAGAGAGGCTGCTTGAGAGGCCGACGAATGTAGGTGTGTGTTGTCGTGCCCTGGAAATAGGTGGCGGCAAACTTGGCAAATTTGTACTCCGAGAGATCTTCCTCTTCCTCCTCGGGGAGAGGCAATGCAGCATCAAGGTCCTCTTCCTCCAGCTCCTTCTGGGCTCGCTCGAGATCCTGGTGGGGAAGTGGATGTCAGGTGGTCAGCATGTTTTTGGATGCTGAACTGTTCTTCCCCCTTGGGCCTGACTTCACTATCTGATTTCCATCAAGAAAAGTCAACTGGAGGGAAAACCATGAAATGTAACTCTGGAGCCCAAGCAAATCCTATGTCTAGAAGGACATGCCTTTTCTCAGCAATGTCCCCAGAGCACTTGGAGAAGCATTAAGTGTGGCCCCACTTCTGCAATGGCTGTCCAAGTGCCAAATGACTTGAACTGTGATGAAAAAAATGGAGTAGATCTCAAAGGCCACAGCTCCTCACTGATCTTACAGCAATACTGCTCCCTTCCATGTAGCAGCCCCATAGAAAACCTGCATCTGCATGTCTGTCCCAGGCACAGCATAGCAAACCTGCAGGGCCGTGCAGAAGGAACTCTTGAAGGAAGACCTCCTTTAGTATTGCCCCATTCTACCCTAATAAATTCATGTGTTAATAAAGCCTTTCATGTCACAGTCAACCTGTGTATATCTGCAGTACCTCGAAGCCATTGGGTGCCTGTCCTTCCTGGCCGGGCAGGGATGAGGTCGTCCCTAGGAATCCAAACATTTTGTCCACCATTTCTGAGTCATTCACTGGCTCGTTGCGAGCTCTCTCCATTTTTTCCAAAAGCTCTTTCTTCCGACGTGCTTCCTCCTTTTCCTTTACTTCTCTCTCTGCATCTTCACGGGCCAGCTGGGCCAGGCGGACCTGGAGGAGGACACGTACAATGACTGAGCTGCCGACTCCAGAGAGCTGGCAATGAGTTCCACGGAGACCAGCTTTAGAAATGTGGAGTTCCCGGTGCTTAGGACACTGTCCCAGCCATGTGAGTTGGAGCTAATCAGTAGCATGTCTACATCTCAGCTTTCTAACTGCAGAAGGACAAAGCAATAATATATTCTCCTTCTGTAGTGCTTTTTTAGAGGGTCTGATGCCCGCACTGAAACTCTCACTGATATTTTTGTATTTTATACATCTGTGCATGCGCACGCCTGCACATATACACATTATCTACACAATTCTCCCTTCAGCCTTCATGCAATACCAGAAGGAAGCAAATAACAACCGTAATCTCTGACATTCCTTTGCAGCAGATCAGAAATTCTGGACCAGCTTAAGTCTAGATAGAGCACAGAGGGCTTTAGTGAATTAAATACAAATAACTCAAGCAGGGCTGAAATCCCTTAGATACTTCTGGCATTCCCCCTCAACGGAGCAGAAGCACGCCCTTGAAAACAGTGAGACAGCCCCAGAAAGAGCAGTCCTGGCATACTTGGTGTTTCTTTTCTGCTTCCTCTTTGGCTTTCTTGGCACTCATCTCCTTTCGGAGCCGTTCCTCTTCCGCCAGCCGAAGCTTCTCTGCTTCCAGGCGCCGATGATACTGAGGAATGAACACAGGAACCCCTCTCAAGAGGTATTTCCGACTTTGTAGGATTCTTTGGTGCCCTTTAAACTATTTGTCCCCCCTCTCTCCACTTCTGTCTCCCACCACCACCCCCTTCTCCACAATACGTACCTCTCCTCGGAGGCGCTTGTACAGCCTCCGTGCTATCATGCCCCGGGCGTACGCCTGCACGGTGAGGACAGCCCAGAGGCGGTGACGGAAAGCCCTACGGACCAGGTAGCCCCGGCAGCGGGCCTGAAACTCAATGATGCGCCGGCGGGCCATGTGGTACTGCTTGTGGAGTTTGCGGGATCGGTAGAGGGCCTGCAGTCTCAGGAAGCCAATACGCATCTGCAAAAGGGAAGAGGATGAAACCACTCCACCGCAGCCCACCCTAAGCAGATTTGCCTTGCTGATCTCCTTCTTCTCCTTACATAAGAGCGACTGAAATCAGATCTCAGCAGGACAAGCCTTTGGGAGGGAGGTTCTCCAGGAGGGTGGACAAATGAAGCCCTCTAGCTGCTGTATTAATTAAAGCCCAAGGAGGATGAAGGGAGTTTCTTCCCCATTGAGACCTGTGGTTTCTGCCTCTTAAAAGAGGCTTCAAAAGGTCTGGCTCCTCATATCAACCTTGAGGCTGCTCCCATGGAGTTCCAACATCTCTCATGGTCTTTAGCACTTCATCAAGCAGTTGGCAACCCTGCCCGAGGCAGGGGGGTTTGGAACTAGATAATATTTGAGGTGTCTTCCAACCCAAGCCATGCTATGACTCTATGACTTCCCTGCTAATCGCAGCTTCCGGAGACCTCTTGCCATAAATCTGCTTCATGGAAACAGGCAGCACTTTGATCAGCCTGGAAACAGCAATTTCTATCTTACTGCAGCCTCACAGGATGATACTGAACCCCTTCGACCACAGCACACTTCTGAAATGACCCACTTTGGGGTCAGAGCCAGCCAGGACAAGGAGAGATAAAGGCCATAAATTAGGCTGAGGAGAGGCCAGAAGAAAGCCCTGCTTGCAGATGTGATCACACATGAGAATGGAGTCTGCTTTTCAGAGTTTTGAACCACCTGCAAACTAGGGGAAGACTTTAAAAAGCCCAAGTGACTATTTGGTACAATGGAAATCTAACTTACGAGCAAAAGGGACAGCAAGAAGGTGATCAGGAGCTATCTTTAATGAGAAAGCAAAACAACAAGGGCACAATTCCTTTCATCCCACCAACCCAAACCTGGTGGGGCAGATTGAGCCAGAAAACTGTAATTTAGGTCCCAGCTGAAACAGATAGGAAGGCAGAAGTGTGAGGAAGCGCTCGTATACTTACAGCACCGTAGTTCTTCCTGCAGTTATGTCCACGCCAGTATCTCTGAATCATCAGGACTGAATTTCTCACTTTCAGGAAATTGGACCTGAAAAGGCATTTCAGTCATGCACGTCTGCAGTTTGGCTGTCATTTATCATCTCCTGGGCCTCGTTCTTTGAAGACTTGAAACTGAGCATTTGAGTGGGGCACACTCTGCATTTTTTTTGCCTGAAAATGTCTCCTTCCCCAGCTCTCTCTGCTTTTACAAGAAGGTCTATACGGTCTTTCTCTGATGGGTCTCCATATGCTGATCCACGGGATTGAGCAGAGCAGATGCTGGGAATGATCCCTGCCTTCTCTCCTTTGCATTCTCCTCTGAAATCTCACTGCCTGCTCTCCCTGCTTCAATCCCAGCCACCTGCAAAAGGATTCAACCTGATCCAAACTCCAGCAACACCACCTCACTATGCCTCACCTGCTCACTACGTGCTGCTGAGGCTGCTCTGAGTCTGTGCATAGACACCCTGGGGACAATAGCATCACGAGAAATTGGAGGTCTCTGTAGGATTGCAGTGGGAAGGCCTTACAGTGGTCTTTCAGAGGGCTTACAGTAAAGTTTGGAAGGGAGACATTATCAAGGAATGTAGTAACAGGATGAAGTGTAATGGCTTCAAATTAAAAGAAGGTAGACTTAGATTAGATATTAGGGAGATATTCTTCACTCTGAAGGTGGCGAGGCCCTGGTAAAGTCTGCTTAGAGAAGCTGAGGATGATCCATCTTTGGAAGTGTTCAAGGTCAGGTTGGATAGGGCTTTGGGCAAAGCGATCCACCAAAAAGCTGATCAACCCAAATCATTCTGTGACTCTGCGATTCTAAGATGGGAACAACATTAGTTGTAATGGAGGATTCAATAGCCCCGTTGCAGTCTCGTGGGGATCTCCTCCAGACTGGAGGCTTAGCATTGCCTTCAGCAGTGTCTCACTTCTGCGTTGACATAACAAATATCTGCTCCCTTGAAGACACCACCAAACAGAGACAGAAGGTCCTATTCTGTCTATATTTGAGGCAAGGAATAGTTTTTCTCTTATTTCTTCCACTGTTTTCCTCCAGTATTCTCTGAACCTGCATGCCAAGCCCCCTGTCCCCAGCAGGTCAGGTCAGATGGGTGCAGAGGGAGCAATGCATCCCCCGGCAGCTGCTTGTTAGCCCACCTCCCAGCCAACAAAAGGGCTCACACTTACCTATCCTTGAACCCACGCACAACCTTCTGGATGAGGATGACTTTGTCTGTGATGGCCTTGTCCCTCTCGATCTCCAGCAGCATATCATGGTGGTCCTGAGGGAGGAAACAGCACAGTACTCATGTCTGAAGATCTCCAATCACTTGAAATATGGCAGCAAAGGTGGTATAAGGCACTTCACAAGGGAAGATGTCCTAAATAAACTCTTTGGACATTTTATTCCCAAGCATCCCTCATCTCCTGGAGAAATCGTAACATAGTGATAACTTAGTGATCCACTGCCTTAATTCCCAACTGAACCAGAGCATCAACGGGCTGAATATGCTAAACTTTACGGTCCGAAAGCACACAGATTATATTGTCCTTCCATGGGAAGCTCCCTGGCAGTGCCATTAGCCATGGGAGCAACTCCAGAAGCACTGGAGAGGTATGGGAGCAAACCTCAGGCTGCCTGGGTTACATCGCTTCCTCCAGCAAAAGCAGCAATTCTTCCACACCCTAAGGACAAAACAGCTTCATTACATGGAATTTCCTTGCCCTGAAGCATTCAGATGCACCAATCTATGCTTTCTTTTCACTCCTCCCACACCGAGCTCCACTTTCTGTCCCGGTTGCTGCATGCTGAGTCCTGCCACACTGGGTGCAGTGAAAGCAACACTGCACACTTCCTGCTTTGGTCAACCTCACGCTACCCCTCAGGGCCTCCCGATTTCTGTTTCCTGCCCTAACAGCTGCGGGATCTTGATAACAGGCTCTGGAAAGAGTGAGTAGAAACAGCTTCTAGGGAAGGGATGGATGTGTGGGTGTTATTTAAATATAAGCCATCAGGATCTAGTGCTGACATTTTTGCTTGAGAGAAGGCTTTGCTTCCATTCTGGTTCCTGGTCAGCTCAACCTCATGTCCCAAGCATAATGCAGGAGTTGGTTTGCAAGGAGAAAGGAGTGTAGATGGGCAGTGGCTGCTCTCATCCAGAGGGTTGTTGGGGAGCCTGAAATGTTGGCTGTTAGCTGAACCAGTGCAGAGGGGTAAGCTGTAGGCATGTCTTGTGTTGTGTAAGGACATGTCAAAACCAAACTGAGCTTGTTGTACTCTCAGTCCCTCTTTCTGCAGGGCTTTGCGTGGCCACCTCTCCTCCTGCTCTGCCTGCTAAGTGAAGGCAGGATCTGAAACAAAGCATCTCAGCCCAGGAGGGAAAAGGCTGTGAGTTTAATGTGACTATTTCTGTGTCTGTACGAGTATGTGCATGCATCAGGGCTGGCAGTGTGTCAGGACTTCCTCCGGCCTGACACTTCCTAAACCAGCCCCAAATATCCTGCCTTGGCTCAGTTTCTGCTTATTGCTGTGCCAGCTCAGAGTCCGGACGTAGGGGTCATGTTTTGTGATGGGAAGGGTTGGTAGGAGGCCCCTTCATCAACAAGGATCCTGGATAGCAGGGTGACACAGGGAGCCCAGTACCTTCAGGAATATCTTTGTCTTGCCAATCTGCCAGTCATCATCCTTTCCGAGCACCGCTTCAGCAATGCGCTGGCATGTCCCACGCAGGTCCCCCTGGTGGGAATGGGAATGTTGTTCATCAGGACCAGCTTCACCCTTGTTACTCAGTGCTGACCCTTTCTGGTCGAAACTCTGGTAGTTTTCTGCTAATTAACTTCTCACTACATTTAAGGGGAAAGAATGGGAATGGCTGAATACAGCCCCTTGGTGCTCAGCTCTCTATCCCTGCCAGTTCCATGACCATTCTTCTTTCACTTGGAAATCCAAGAGCACTACTGCCATGCATGGGGATCAAATGCCGCATGATTGCTTTTGTAGAGTATGTACTTCCTATGAATACCTCCAGAGAGCCCAACAGAGAACAGTTATTGAGAATGGAAAAAGACACTCACCTGCTTGTATGCTGGCTTCACCCCAGGCATGAGCACCCGGTATCGGTCCACAAACTCCACAAATGTGTAGCGGATGGGGTAGCCAGCCCGGCGGATCCGAATGGTCTCCATCATCCCTGAATACCTCAGCTGACGGACACACAGCTCCCGGTCAAACAGCTGTGGAGGTTATGGAACATGGTGGTTTGATTCGAGAGTAGGAAGAAATTCTTCTTAGAAAGAATGGAAATGCATTGGCACGGGCTGCCCAGGGAGGTGGTGGAGTCACTGTCCCTGGGAGTGCTCCAGAACCATGGAAATGTGGCACTGAGGGCCATGGTTAGTGGGCATGGTGCTAATAGGTTGGGGTTGGACAAAGGTTGGCCTTTCTAACCTAAATAATTTTATGACTGCACACCTTGGCCTGGCCGTAAGATTGAAGCTGTGTAAAGGAATGAGGGCAAGCACCCACTCAAACCCTCCACGTGGTGGACCCAAGGCTATAGGATTTGGCTATCATGGACCTTTAACTCCTCTTTGCAAAGTAGAGCATGTCCTATATTCTATGAAAAGAATGGAGAGAAGATCTGGAGAACACGACATAACAGTGAACAACACCTTGGGAAAGCACACCTTACAGTCACCCTTGTAATGACCACTTACGGTCATTAAGTGTTAAATAAAGGCAGACATGGTGTGGTGCTGGCACAGCTCAGAAAGTCAGGGCAGTAAACCCCATTGTGCCCTCCGCTCCTCTTCTCTCCCTGCTCCATGAAGCAGTTGTGGGCTTGTAAAAAAAATTTCATTCCTTTTCAAAAGTGCATTTTAGAAAGGAAACAAAAGTTCTAAAATAACAGAAAGTAACAAACAGCCAGGACTTTCCAATGACCTTTCACTTCCCGCCATGCTGTTTCCTATCACTATCAGTACACTTTCCTTCATAGCCTGCGACAGAAAATGAACTCCCAGAAAACGTTCTCTTCTGCAATGACCCTGCACAGCTCTGTGCTCCATTCTCTGGGAGAGAGAGGAAAAATCTTCCTCTAGATTACTAAACCATGCCGTAAAGAAATTTAGCAAAAACACACATCTCACATCTCATAGCACTGCACTCCTTGATGCGGTGTTAACTCATCCACTCATTCCTTTAACAGTGAGATGAATTTCTCTTTGATTCTTTCAAGCTTATACCTCTTCTTTTGTGTCCCACCAAGTCTTGTAGTTAATGTGTTGAAGAGAATATTCTAAATAGATCGTATCAGAGCTGGTCAAATACAATTTGCTACAAAGGATGCCTGACTGAATCCCAGATACCCAAATGCAAAGTTGGGGCACCAGGAATAATCTGTTAACATCAGTTCAGAACATGCAGCTGTTTCTCAACACCACCCATGTTCTGAAGCAAGACTTTGCTTGGGCCTCAGCTCGGACAATAACCTCAGTTTAGACATACATATTAACCCCAAATATTCCTTTAATATGCCATTAACTGCCTTTTAACGTTCACCCAAAGAACAATAAACTACCCAGAGAGCCACCAAACTCTTTGCCTCATGCTGTATTACGCTCACTGAACCATAAGTTACAAGCAAACACTGCTTGTATGTCCGAAATTTGACATTTTGTGCTTTTTTTTTGCACTCACGTGAGTTTTCTAACTAACTTTAGATAAAACTCCACCTCTGTCTAGATAACCTCTATCTAGATCAACCACTGGAACAAAAAGCTGGAATTACTATTAGATAAAGGTCTTTCTCCCCGAGAAGTATCACTGTCAAGAGCGGTGAGAGGCTAACAGTGATAGATCCAGGATCCAGTTCAGCAGGGTGCTGAACCTGAGGCCATTCAGCATCACCAGCGGATTCACAGCCATGCCCTTTCCTTTCATTTATTCATTAAATTTTGTCCCCAGAGTGTTCATTGCTTTGGAAGTAAACACAATGAAGGCAGCAGTTTTAGTGGGCTGCCAATTGTTTTTAAGGTTCTGAGTATTTTTCAATCTTTTTTTTCACCTTAAGGCTTCATGTTGTTTGGTTTAAGAGCACTCTGAAGGATGGGAGAATTGCCTATTGGTTGTTCATATGGATAAAATACCTAATGTTCTAATAATCCTCTCTGTCATGGCCTATCACCCCCAGCCCTGGGTATCACAGCCGTATAATTGGCCCTCAGAGGTCTCTTTCAACTCTAAGGATTCTATGATCCTAATTCATAGAGTCATAGGATCATAGAATATCCCGAGTTGGAAGGGACCCATAAGGATCATCAAGTCCAACTCCTGGTTCTACATAGGATCACCCAAGAATCAGACCAAAACTCCTTTTATTTTTTCTTTGTGCTATTTATATATATACTTATTCCTCTGTGATATTTAATTGTACATCCAATACTATAGCAAAAAACAACCAACAAAACAAACCAGAAAACAGTTGGAAAGAATCTAGTGGGGTGAAAAAAGTAAGATCCCTCGAAGATTAGGTAGAAAACATGCACAGAAAGGAGATCACATTTAGGAAACATTGGACCCTGCAAGAGGACACGACGCAGGGCACTATGGCTAGAAGGGAGGCTCTGACCCGCTATGGACATAAAAGGCATTTCCTATAGGAGAAAGGGCTACAGGGTGAATTCCTCGAGGTCATCCTTGGGAAGGAAAGGTGGAGGAAGCATCTCCCCTTCGCAGAAAGTTTTGGGGTGCTGCTGTATTGAAAAGGCAGTGCCCAAATTTGCCTCAACAAACTCTGTGGACTGGTTTGCTTGCAGAAAGGGCTGCATTAGCCATTAGCTCCTATGGATAATCCCATTAAAAAAAAAAAGCAGCCGAGAGAGAAAAGCAGGACTTACCATGGGCTTCTTGTACTCATTGGGCTTGATGCAGCGGACAAAAAAGGGCTGGCAGACACTGAGAGTCCTCATCAACAGCTCCAGGGACCGCTTGAACTGGCTGCTGAGAGTCGGCGAGCGCTTCCTCGTCTCCGCTCCCTGCAAAACCACAGCAGAGCAGGCTCAGGAAATGAAAGGATAACAGTGCCCTTCCCCTCCGGCCACGGTCCCACGAGCCTCCCACTGTGGCTGGAGGTGGGAGTGGAGACTTTGGGGCCGAGGTGGAGGGTGGAAGGGGTGAGGAGAGGAGAGGGCTTGGACGTGGGGCACCTGAATTTTTCTCTTTCGTGTTGGATGGACAACCTGCAATTGGCCCCAGGTGTCTCAACCCAAGGAGGAAAAGTGCTGGAATTTAATTTCTCCTGCTCAAGCCTCCCTGTCTGACTCACATTCCAAAGTGCCTTGTGCAAAACTATAAAGAACATCAGCTTGTGAGAGCAAACAACCCCTTCTAGGTCTTCAGCAATTTCTCTATTGCATCCTGGGGTTATGCATTACCCAGGGATGCTTACCAGGAGTTGCTTGGGTTTCCCCACCCCTTGACACTGCTGAACCATAGATCAGTTTAGATTGGAAGGGACCTTAAAGATCACCCAGTTCCAATCCTCTGCCATGGGCTGGATGCCAACCACAAGGTCAGGATGGATGGATGGCTTTGGATGAATCCAAGGACGGGTACAGTGCAGTCTTGCCAACCCTGCTATCACTGCTTTTCTAGAACAATTTTGAGTATTTTCCTTGTTTTAGCTCCATTGGTCAAATTAATAACCTCATCTAGAGCTCTGGGCAAGTGTTTCTATAGAAGAATGGAAAGTTTTCTCTTAATAGCCCTTTCTCTCTTTTGTGGGAGAACATTTCTCCAAACTAAATGAAGCCAATGGCTCTCTTTTTGCTACTACCATAGCGTGTTGAACATCAGATGCAGCGGGGCTGTGTGTCTCAAATGGTCTGGTACACAGGGAGCATTTGTAGGGCAGCAGGTGCTTCTGGTGGATTGGAGGAGAAAGAGGCAGGCATCACACTGCAGCTCTCTCTGAACTGAAAATAGGACACGCTGTGACATGGCCTGTGATATGACCTGATGGCCAGGGAATTCCCAAAGGGAGGGTTCCAGCAGGATTTTCACGCACATTTCCTCCAAACATCCTCTTCTTTGCAGGTGGCCAAGCCATGTGTGGAGCCACAAAGTCTCCATCTGCACTGACCTTGCTCCTCTGTTTCGCAAGGTGGTGAGTTTTATTTTGACTTCTTTTGCTAAAACTGTTACGTGTGCTTCATCCTACAGCAGTCAACACACCCAGCCCCCAAAAATGAGGCATTGCCAGAGCTCAGGTTGGACACAATAATAGGACAAACCCAATCGGCACAAACACAAAGTCATCATGGAATTCCAACAAGACAACGTGAGCAGAGAAAACCCAGCTCATGCACACACCAGAAAAACCTGCTCGTCTTGGCCAAGAGAGCTTGGAGGGCCACCAGTGATCTCTCCCAGCAAAATTCTCCCCTGAAGGACAAATTGTTAACAAACCTAAGGTAAATAATGGATGCAGCTGCTACCTGCAGAGCACCATAGAGTCCGATGCTCACATTCCATCACAGATTTGATGAGGAACAGGCTGTTTCAGCAAGAATCCTAGTTTGAATAACTTTGGTCACTGCTTTCTTAGCACTTTGCTAATTCTGCGCAAGCAGTCGCCTTTGTGCAATGTGAAATGGCAGTCACAAGAAGCAGCAACAAACGCAGGAGGGCAGCTGGGAGTTGGAAGCAGCTGCCTGTTTGTCAGGTTTGCTGATACGGGCTTAGCTGGGAGAGGTCACTTGTCAGTTGTGGTGGTAGGAAGGGTGCAAGACTTTGCACAAGGGTCTCCTGTATGGGAATGAAAGAGTGGTTTGCCCCCAGACAGCAGATCCTGCCTTGCTGATGCCTTGCAGTTCTTCCTTGCATGCATCCAGCTCTGGTATGAGGCAGTGTTGTCATTTGCATCCCAGGAGCCTTTTGATGGGAATGGCAGGAGAGAAGGGACATGGGCCAGAACTCTCTTCCTGGCCAAAATCTGGCCAGAATTTGAGTTCTTATCCCAATCATTAGAGAGCTCCGGGAGCCTCCTGTCAAGAAGGCATCAGCTATTCACATGGGTCTGGGATATGAATGGATGGATATCCCCTGCATCCCTGACATTTCACACAGACCTTTCCATGGTGGACACCAGCTCCATGGGCACTAACAGGGCTCTCAGCTACACAATGAAAGCTCAGGCAAGAGTTTTTCATCAATGTTCTCCTGCATGGACAGGGTGACAACACTGAAGTAATTGTTGCTCCTGCCTCACCTCAATACCAGCGTGGGTACAATCACACCTCTTTTGTTCTTTCAACACAATGTCCAAAAAATGAGTGGAGCCGCCTGCCAACAATGTGAGGCACTGAAAATACAAGGTTTATTGTGGAGGAAGAACTTTTTTAGCTCAAAATAGACACAGTCCCAACAATCTGAAGGATGAAGAACTGAATACATTCTACTTTTCTCCTGGCCAGATATGTCCTAGTTTTCAAACTCCTAGATTGTAGCGTCTTTAGACACACACTGTCTCTTCATCAGTGTCCATGGATAGCCTAGCACAAGGAAGTTGAGATCTGTGTAATAGGGAAGGATAAGCAGGTTTCACAGGTGTTGGATATCAGGAAGAATTTCTTCTCAGAAAACGAGAGTGGTGAGGCATTGGCACAGGCTGCCCAGGGAGGTGGTGGAGTCACCAACCCTGGAGGTGTTCAAGAACTGTGGAGAGGTGGCACTGAGGAACATGCTTAGTGGGCATGGTGGGGATGGGTTGGAGTAGAACTTGGTCATCTTAGAGTTCTTTTCCAACCTTAATGATACTATGATTGCAGCCCTGAGCCATGCCAAAACGGCATGTACTTTAGCCCTTTTTTTGGTCAAGCCCGAGGACACTGATGCTCACTGTTTGCTGTGGGAAATGTCACTGGGGTGGCCTCTAGGTGACCACTGTAAGTTGAAGCTGCCTCGTAGCAGGTTTTGAGGTGGCATACAGTGAAGAGACAGTGTCTGTCCTAACGGGTATGCAATCTGGGAAGTACCTTGAGATGCAGAGCTGACATGGGATAGATAACAATGCTGAGTATTATTCTTCTGAACTAAGGCTCCATTTTTTACAAGTTACTGTTGTAACTGTTGTTCTTCCCTTGGCTCAGTGCCTACCAAATCTGATCAGTTCCTTATTAGAAAACTGACAAAACATTAGGCTATGTTATGAGAACTGTAATGACAACAACAAGGCTCTTAGAAATCATCAATGTTATTTCTCCCATTTCCTTGTATCTCTTGTTGTCTTCAGAGAAGAAGACTGACATGGGCATTTCTGATGGATTTTGCACAATTTTTGCTTTACTTCACCATACCTTAATTCAGGAAGATTGTTTTCTTTTGGTGTGTGACATTGCTACAGTCCTAGAGTCGGGCTCAATGTGATGCTACTACCCAAACACTTTTCAATCATTATATGGAGGGGAAGGAGTTCAGCTCGGGAATGAATGATTTTGGTTCATTTTGGGTCAGGTCATCCTCATTGGAATTCCAAATCCAAGCATTCTGAAACAATGCGGAGTTAAGAAGAGTTGAAATTTGGCCCATGCAAGGATCTGAATTTTGAAAGCCAGGTCCATCTCTAACACAATCCCTTGGCTATTAGGGGGATGTCATGGAAATGTAGGCAGGGTCACAAAGCTGATGTCACAAAACCATTAGCACACAATTCTCTACTCTATGGCCAAACATCTAGCACAAAAGGTTTGGGAAGCCATCAGAACCAGTCAGGAGGTGAGGTACAACAGAAAAGACCTAAAACAGGTTCCAAGAGCCTGTTTGGATGAGCATGGAAAAGTTCAATATTAACTGTGCCTTTGAAGAGTTGGATTTGAGCTCTCACAAGGCACGAAATGTCCCAGAGAATGACAGCATTTCCAAGCAACCCCATAATGCAATCCAAGAATCTCTGTTTGTGGATGAGCCATCAGCCTCCTGCCCACAAATGTGCAAAACAGGGCCAGATTTGTTGTTGCATTGAGGAGCAATGTCCCACTGAAGCCGATGTTGGCGACATGATAAACAACAACCAAATCACACAGGTGATCAATCTGAAGTTAATTAAAATGATTCAAATATCAGGAAAAAAAAAGAAAAGAAAAGAAAAGAAAAAAAACAGCAACAAAAAAACCAACCAAACAAAAATCCAAATCCAAAACTTTGTCTCAGGCTGGTTCTGATTTTATCCAAACCAAACTCCCATCGTGATAAATCTCTTCTGAGTTGAATTCTACAAATAAATGACACATACTTCTGTATATAGTCAGCAAGCCCTAAAAATGCTCTTTGTCACATCAACACTTGAAATGGATCCTCTATAGAGAACACAGGGAGAGCAATAGACCAACAAGAGAAAAGCACAATCTTTGCCAAGGAGAGGTGAACATACAGCAGAGAAACTCATGTATTCAGTTTACCTTTGGCGTGGGTGTGGGCGACTGGCCAAAAGTGCTGGATGCATAGCCACAGAGAAACTACATGAAGCACAGGTAAAACAAACAAACAAACAAACAAACAAAAACAACAAAAAGAACAGAGACAGAGAAGAGCAAACAGTGAAAAGAAGGAATAACCAGATTGGGAGCCTGACATTGTTAGTCTTGGAGCTGCTAAAACATCCCATCAACAAAATGTGCTAATTCTTAGGTTTTTGTATATCCTCGTCCGGGTTGTCCCTTTTCTCGCAACATTCACATCCCTGAAGTGGAGGGAACCACCGCTGTCCAGCTCCTGCCTCTTGGAAACAACTCACTCGTTACCATCCAGTTTCAGCCTTCCCCAGTCTTCTCCCTTGCAAACCTCTGCTCTCCTTTGATCAGTTTGGAAGATGCCATCAAGAAACAAAACTTCACAAGAATTCTGAAGATGCTGCTCTCTTCTTCCCGAGATTGTAGTCATATAGATGCTATAGAAGTGAACTTTTCACCGAGGGAAAATAACCCAAATCTGCTCTTTCTTTTTCCCTTCATCAACACCCCATCTTTGATTTCCACCTCTCCTTCTCTGTCTATCTGCAACTAGAGCATGTAGGACCATTGGACCATGGTGGCTATAGACCATGTTGATTCCTCAGAGAAACCACGTACAATTTCCACTGAATCTGTCATTTCACTCGACAATGCTCAAAGCAATGTTTCAATTCAGCCAATGCATGCAGATAGACCTCCACAACGGGCACACATGAACGAAGCTCAGCCCTGTGTGCTCCAGCAATACCTGGTTTCTTACACACAGGATTTGGTGTGCACAAAGATTAGGCCATTCAGGGATCAGTTACTACAAATTCAAACATACTCTTTTGGTTGGTTTTGAAACTTTCTTGACCAATGGCTCCTTCAAATTTCTGCCATGTAAAGAGCACATTTGAAAGTTGGAATGCCGCAAATTAGACATGGATTTGCTTTTCATCAATTCCTATGAACTCACTGAGAAGTTCCTGAGGACCAATGCCTAATGATTTCATTCAGCTCTTACCAGAGTGGTCACTGATCTTTTCTTAGGTAGAAACATTCTTAGATTTGGTTGACCTGGCCTGACTGTCTCCGGAAGATTGTCTTCCTGATGCTCAAGAAAGGTTTGCACACCTCCGAGCAGAGTATTCTCCCAGCTCTTTGCTGCATGCACTCCTATAACCTGTGCTTACCTACTCCTTCTTTTAGGAGATGTCTTTGAAGAAAGGGGCTGCAAAGATGATTGAATTTTTGTGAAAGACAATGACAAAGTCATCTCATCTCCTACATCATCCTACTTTTCTAAGCAGTTTTTGTTTGCATGGTGTTTAGGGGATTCATGCTCTCTCAGTTCATGCTAACACGGTGCATGATTAGGGAACCTATGACAGAACATTTACTCCTCTCCCTGTTCTGTATCAGGCTACAGATCCCTCAGAAGAAAAGCAGAGATAATTAAACATCACGGCAGAGGGACCACCACTCAGGACAGATTCTGACAGTGTTTAATGGTAACGTGCTCTGATGGTTTAAAATGTCTCAGTTCTCAGATCTTAGACAATACCCTACTGGGCGTCTCAGTTTTGCTGTGCCACACTGAGAGCATCTTTTAAAGATAGCAGCTCGGTAGGTGTCCCTATGACTAAAGTCTGCACAACTGTATAAACCTGAGAACTCCCTCTTATCATTTCCCCAAAGCAAACGTCTGTCCTGCCCAAACAAGCAAGAAATCATTTCCAAGGTGAGCTGCAAAGCTTGCACTGAAAACAAAAACGTTGAGGAATAAGCAATAAAAAGCAAAGGCGGTAGCATCACTGATGCTAAGGGAGTTAGTGTCTAGTTCAGCAGGAGCATCCACGTCTGGAGACAGTGTCATGCCAATTGGTAGCTCGAGTGGGGCTGATAAACCTTATCTCATTCCTAATAAAGTCAAAGTGATATTGATTATTCATTTCAGAAGGAGCAGAGCTGAGTGGCTAAGCATTTTGAATAAGGCTTGCAAAAGCACCTGTAGCCTATTTTAAGAAATTTATTGGGAATTTAAACATTAATTTTCCATAGCTGTCCATGGTATTCAGCACTTCAATCTGTTTGGCACTCCTGAAAGTCCCTAAGTCCCTTGTACCATCAGTGGCTTTGGATGGCGTTTGGAAAAAGGACATCAACACTTGAAGAACTTGGTTACTTTGGAAAGTCTTGACCCAGCATCCTTTTGAAGCTAGATCTTCAACTCAATCAGAGCAGTTATTTGGTTTTCATCTCTCACTCTATTATATGAAGGTTTGGACTACTCAGCAGGAAGAGCTGGCTCCTTCTCAGATTTCTACAATCAAAAACCTTGTGGTTCTTCTCCCAGTACAATTAGTAGAAGAGCAACCACAGCACAAAACAGTCTTTTAAGAACTGAACTGTGCGATCTGGGAGTGTGAATGTGGCTGTACTGTGTTCACGCTTTCTGATTTTTGGCTCATACTATTAGGTTTGAAACACCCCAAAGAGCACCCGAGCAGTAAGACTCTTTGCAATTCCTCCACCCTTTCAAAGAAAATTCTCCCTGTAAATAAAAGATCTTCTCCCACCTTCTGCATGCCTTACCATCGCCACGTCTGCTTGGAAAATCTGCTTGATGAATTTGTTTTTTGACGAATGCACCAGCTGAATGATGTCTCCATGCAGCGTGTCCCTGTTTTTCTCCAAGAAACCTGGAGGATAATGGGACAACACATAGGTCGATGACATAGGGTGACCTATGAATGGACCTGAGTGGATTTCATTAGGAAAGACTATGCAAAAATGGTGGAGTGGGCAGAGAGGAGGAAGACAGAGGCACATCTTGAGACCAGGTCAAAAACAGTAGTGATGCAAAGCACTGCAATTCTCTCCTGGGGACACAGAAATGAAAGAGCTCAAAGCTCTGCAGATCTCGGGCACTGCTGAAAGGCCAAGTCACTGCAGCCAGAAAAGGAGAACACTGACACTAGTACGGACTGCCATCCAACTCTGCTTCATTGCAGCAGCATTTCACCTTCCTCTGAGCATTCCCTAACACCCACAGTTCCCCAAGGGCCATCCCATACCTTTTGTTTCGTAGTAAACAATTCCAGCAAAATGATTAATGCCAAACTGGGTTTCATAGTTATTCTTTGGAGGAATGTAGTTGGTGTTCAGCTTGTGCTGGGAGTTCAGCTTGTGTAACATCGTGGCATCTGTACCCTGTGCACACAGGAAAAGGTCACCCATTTAACCAAGGTCTGTCTCATGACAGTAGTTTTCCAATCAATAGTGCATTTCTTTTTCCTCAGGGGACAATGTGTATTTGTTTTGATAAGAGGTGGGTTGGAAGGGATATCTCAAATGCAGAAAACAAAAAAATGTATATGGTGTACTGTTCTGTATTCAAAATAGTCGAGTGAGTATATTTAACAATATTTTTTCCTTAAACTTTCAGTCAAAAGCTGTTCTAGAGCCTTTACAGGTGTATTATTCCATCAGAAATATTAATTTGTTTTAAGCATGATTGTGATATTCATGGAGTAATAAAAGCTACGAATACATAACTGACTGGTGAACGCATGTTATATTTTTCCTGGTGCCTGATTTAAGGTTGATCGGATCTCTCATGGGGTGCCAGCATGCAAATATAAAGGGGATGAAACCATAAGAGTCACTGGAAGGAAGGTTGAGCCCAAAACACACCTTGGGGAACTTGCTCTCCTCATCGATGAGAGAGATGATGTTCATGGGTTTGATGGCGATCATGTCCAACGCATCCTGGTTATCAGTGAACTCGATGTGCTGCCAGTTGATGTTCTCCAGGTTGTACTCCTCCTGCTCCAGCTTGAAAACATGTCGCACAAAGAACTGCTGCAAGTTCTCATTTGCAAAGTTGATGCACAGCTGCTCAAAACTGTGGACAGAAAGTGAAGGAAAGGTCAGTTTAGATCCACCATAGTCTTTATTTCTCCATCACCCTCCTATGCTTGAAGCAGTATCTTCAGGTCTTGCCAATCAGTCAGTAAGGTTGCTAATGGCTAAAAATTACCACATTGGTCCAGCTAATCAGTTTTTCTCCCCCAAAACAATGTCATCACTGTTGTATGTACGTAGCTTAAACAAATAAGTTGAAGGTTACCTCCTATGGAAGTATCTTGTTTTCTGCAACATAAAAATGATTAATTCTGGTAATGTCTCATGCAGAAATAGGCCTGGCTCAACAAAGTCCTGTTCATCCCAGGAGAGATGAAAGAACTGCAAGACGTTGAGGTTGGGGCGGTGAAGGAGGGTTAAGACCTAGTTCTTCTGCAGGCTCCATACCTGTTCACAGTGAAGTTCTCAAAGCCAAAGATGTCAAGGAGGCCGATGGATCTTCTAACACTTTTGAGTTCCTGGGAAGGAGGTCTGTAAATTGCAGCATTGATCTTCTCCACAATCCACACAAAGAGCCGTCCATAAATTCCCTGCAATATTCCAAATACAGAGCTCACTGAGACAAGTTAGAAGTTCACCCTGATAGTTCATGGTATCACTCCCCCCGTGATGGCACAGACATCCCTAAAGCGCAACCAGTAACAGGACAGCTCCCAAGGAAGACTATGCTAGACTCTTGGCATGTTTTAAAGCTGCAAGAGCTACTGTGTAGATCAAGGACATTAGTTGTGAGAGCCTAGATCAAAGAAAACCTAAAGCAAAATCCAAAATTTGGATACTTTCCTATGTGCTTACTCTAAACCCAGCTTGTCCTTCCCCTGGTTTTATTTTCAGTGGGTCAGCAGAGCCATGCTACATTATTAGGCAAGCCTAGGATATCTTGCCTGGATGAAGCCAACAAGATCAGAGCAGAATTTGTAGTGAGTTATTTATGCTTGTTTTGTAACATTACATGGGGCTGCAAACAGTGATGCATACACAACCTATTAACCTCCATCACCTAAGAGCCGCGGGTGACGCTCTCTATAAGTGCTTTGGTGACAGCTGAACAGCTCTGTCCCTGTCAACATGTTTTATTCACTAGCACAGCCTCACTGATCTAAACATGCCAAAATCTTGAAATTCAGGTGTGGTTGTTCCAGGTGTTGCAAGAGTTGCTCTGAGTAGCTGAGGATCTACTCCTGAAGCTCACTTCTCCCATGCAACGGATGTTCTGGTCTCAAGACTGACAGATTCCTTCATCGTATCCCCAGGAACAGGAAGGAATACCCTAAGATTTACCTTTACAAAAGCGTCCCTCACATCCAGCGCTTGCTCCATGCTGAGAGGGGTGGAGACGGTCTCACCCCTGGTGATTATAGTTCGGCTGGTGAGGCAGTTCATCACATCCTGAGGGTCAACCTGGCAAAGGCACCACCAAACACAGTTGCTGACTTTATAGCTCATGAGTTCCTTACCACGGCTTGGGTATAAATGGCTGGAAAGGAACTGTGCAGACCCTCATAACTGGAAATAAGCACCATTTCACAGATCTCAAATGATGTCACAGGCACTTTCAGAAAGACTAATCAATAAGTGTTTGTATAGTGTTTTACTATGGAAAGTGTTCTTTGTGACATAATGAGAGATGTTAACAAGGTGTGGGGAACGGAGATGAAAAAGGAAAGCCTGCAAAGCCTGTCAGCACCAATGTAGCTTTGCATCTTGTTGTCACCCTTTTGTACTCTTGAGATCATGCAAGAGAAACATCCAGTTCATAAAGGCCATGAAAATAGCCTGAAGGTGACTGTGGGTAACGCTCTGGGGCTATAGCGATGAGTGGTGTCCCTGAGAGAGCTTAGTTTTGTGCTGGGGAAACACTGAGGAGTACTCCAGCAGCTCTGTGGGTATTTGGATGAGGGTGATCTCACCTCACCGGATACACACAGATAGGTGTATGCCTCTGTCTTGGCTGCCAAAATGATCTTACATCAATGAGAGATGACTGTTTTAGGGACTGTTTGGGGTGCCTTTTTTAGGACTATGTGCCATCAAAATGTCTGTTCCTCTCCATTCGTGTAAAGGGGAGCTTAGATAGAGACATCCTCCGTACTGCCAGTGTAAAGTGTGGCTTACGCAGCCCTCTTCAGCCTCCTAAAGCTGGAAGGGCAAAGACATCCTGGCTCAGATGAGCCTTTCCAAGCCTTCCCACAACACTGGGAATGCAGGAACAAGCCAAAAAGAGGACAATACCATCCACCATTATAGAGACACTGACCTCCAGCAACGATGCTGCTGTGATCAGTGACGCCGACTGCACAACCTCGCAAGCATCCAGGTTGTCATAGGTCCGAGCTGGGGGAAGAGAGGCACAGGGAAAGCAGTCAGCAAGGGATGCAGCTCTGCAGAAGATAAGGGGAGAGGGACAGGGTCTCTCCTCATTGCCCCATCTTGGTGGCCAGGTGAAATCTAACCATTGGAAGGGAGAGAGAAGTTCATGCAGCTGCTGGAGTCCTGCTGCTGGCAGCAAAGGACTTGTACTCAGCTCTACCAGGTACCCCAGGTGGCGTATGGGATGACAAAGTTTTTAAGATTTAAGTGTTTCAGGCTTCTGTTTTCCATATTAAAATGTCATTTTTGACATCAGGGTGGCTCGGTACTTTTACGAAGATATATCCAATCACGTAGGCACTTCCTGACCACACCGTTCGTCTCTCCTTGCAAAACTTGGATTTGCTGAATGATCTGTGGCCATATCCATATTCCCTGATTCAGGACAGGTGAATGTCACAGCCTTAAATAAAAGGCTGCCAGCCCCAGGCTGCTGGAACAGATACAGCAAGGTGGAGATGACATGTATTGGGGTCCTATTACAGATGGTTGAACAGGATTGCCCATCTCCACTGTGTGCACCAGAGCCTGGCAACCCTGCAGAGTGGGCAGGTGGATTTATTCCTCCTTTCTTGTCATTACACACCACAATAATCTCAAGTGGCCTTACAAATCACAATAAAAGTCCTTAACACAGTATCATGGCAGGTGGTCTGGATATGGTCCTTGGCTCCATCACACTGTGCAGAATAAGGAGGAAAAGCATGCTGGAACACATCCTTGCATTTTGCCCTTTTACCTTCATACTGCAGGTTCCCCATGTGCAGGATGGCAGCCAGCAGCTTGGAGATCTCCCAGTTCTCCGTGTCGGTGAACATAAGGACCTTCATGGCAGAGCGGATGTTGGCATACTCCTTGCTGTCATCTCTGCCATCGCAGGTTGTGCAGTTACCCTGGGGAGGCAAGGATGTTGCATGGGGTAAAGCTGAGGGAATTTGGCACAGATTGGTGCAATCTTAAGCTAACACAGGGCTTTGCTGAAAAAGCAAAAAAACCCATAAGCCCTAGTTAGCCCTTAGGCTGAAGTTTTGCCTAAGGAATAAATAAGCACGATGAATCTGTTGTTCTGGTTCTGCCCTTTGGTGTAGGCTATGATTTGGTGTTCAGCCCTGTGAACTGCACTGCCCTGCTGTCCCTAGCCACACTGCATAGAATCATAGAACAGTTTGAGTTGAAAGCGATCTTAAAGCCCATCCAGTCCCAACCCCTGCCATGGGCAGGGTCACCTCCCATTGACCAGGTGACCAAAGCCCCATCCAATCTTGGGCACTGCCAGGGATAGGGTACCCACAGTTCCTCTGATCAGCCTGTATTAGGGCCTCACCACCCTATGAATGAAAACTTTCCTCCTTATATCCAATGTAAATCACAACTCTTTTAATCTATACCTACTACACCTTGTCCTATCAATACAATCTCTGATAAAGTCTCTCTCCATCTTTCCCCTTCCATTGTTTCTCCAAGAGCATTGGTTGGTATCTAACACCCTCGCTATTTCCAAACAAGTGGCCTGGGGAAATAATACCCAAACCATCCAACAGAAAAAGTGGATATGATGTGGCTAATACAAAGGGGTTAAGGGTTTGTTCTAAGATTGTAAGGCTTGAAGTGTTGGGACAAATAGATCTTATTATTCAGTGACTAAGAAGGTTATAACCAGCAAAACAGTCTCTTGGAGGAAGACCTTCCACTTGTCTCTCTCCTGCTAAGAAGCTCTCACCGTGTCATCCCTCAAACCTCCACTTTTCTGCACCCTCACCATTGCAAGGTAGTTGTAGTCTGTGGCTTTCCCAAGACCCAGCTTCTTCTTCTGCTCCATCGTCATTCCTCTCAGCATGCAGTAGAACACGTGGTAATTCCTCTCGTCCTGGGCCTACAAAAGAAGAGCAACCATCAGCTCTTTTGATAACATCACTGCAAATGTCAATGGACCCACTCTCGTGCTTTGCAAATATGTCACCTTACCTGTCTGCAGACCCGGGACTTCTCCAGCAGGTACTGCTCAATCTTGGCCCCCTCGATGGCTCCCCTTTTGTTGAAGTGGATGTCAATGTACTTCCCAAATCGGCTGGAGTTGTCATTACGGATTGTCTTTGCGTTCCCAAAAGCTGCGGGGAAGAATTGCAGTGGGTCAGAGAGGACCTGACATGGGAAGGATTGTGGATCTGTTGTCAGAGTTATAGAATCAGAGAACTGTTTGAGTTGGAAGGGATCCTTAGAGATCATCTAATCTGACTCTCCTGCAATGAACAGAGGCACCTACAGCTTGATCAGGGTGCTCAGAGCCCCATCCAGCCTGACCTTGCCTGTCTCTAGGGTTGGGGCATCCACCACACCTCTGGGCAACATGTTTAAGTGCCTTACCACTCATATTGTAAGAAACATTTTCCTTATATCCAAACTAAATCTCCCCAGCACGTTGCTGGCTCATGTCCATCTGCCATCCATCAGTACCCTCAAATCCTCTTCGGCAGAGCTGTTCTCCATCCTTTTGTCCTTCAATTTGTATTGTCAGTGAGGGTTGCCACAACCCAGGCCTTGCACTTGGCTTTGCTGAACCTCATGAGGTTATCCTGAGCCCACTACTCAGCATTTGAAATACAAAATGTCTGTTTTCCTGGTGAAAGGTATGTTCAAATCCCATGTGTGCATGCCATGCATCCCTGAGCAATCTTGTTGTATCTTCATATTGGATTGAAAGATTCTCCAGAGGAGAGCAGGGAAGGAAAGCTCAGCTGGTGACTTGCTTATTAGCACTGCTCACATTATTCATGGAAAGCTGTCAGGATATTTGTTTTTCCACTGATTCCTATGGGGCTACCTACCAAGCAAACACTGCTCACTGAGACTAGCAGGAGGATTAAAATCTCATTATTCTTTAACGAAGAGAGGAAGAAAATACTGCTCTTTCTGCTGAAAAGCTCCATCCTGCATTATGCCTGGAGGTTCAGATCAACTATTTAATGTGCAGACATCCAGTTAAAACTGTGGGGCTATTCTTTACCCTAACAGATGCTTGCTTATATACCTGGGATAGCCAACAAGTTGATTCTTGCTATCTAACTCTTTATTTCTTTATTTCTTTTTCTGAGTTCTGCCTCCATTCTCTGATATTGGAAGGAAATGGTGGGCTTTGCTATTCATAGAATCATTGAACGGCTTGAACTGGAACGAACCTCAAGGATAGTCAAGTTCCAACCCCCCTGCCACAGGCAGGGCCACCAACCTCTGGATCTGTTTCTAGACCAGGTTGCCCAGGGCTCCATCCAACCTGGTCTTGAACATCTCTAGGGATGGGGAACCCACAGCCTCTCTGGGCAGCCCATGCCAGCAGGACTATTGAATACTGTCAGTACACGTTTTTAGTCTGTGATGCTCTGAGCAATCTAATGTCATGTTTTGCTGAACCAGCAGAGAACAGGTATAAGATTTTGGCAGCTACGTTTTAATAATAATAAAAAAGTACCTTTTTGTAGTATCTACGCTCTGCACACAGTTATAACTGTAACATTGGAAGAGGTGGTGTGTGTTTTCAAAATAATTTTGTATATTTCATAGAATCATATTGTGGCTTGGGTTGGAAGGGACCTTAAAGACCATCAAGATGCACCCCCCTGTCATGGGCTGGTTGCCACTCCCAGCCCAGGCTGCCCAGGGCCCCATCCAATCCAGTTTTGAGCACCTCCAGGAATGGGGCAACCACAGCTTCTCTGGCCTGAGCAGTTTTGCTGATCAGTTTTTGAAATCCCAGACTACACAGATAATTTGGCATAATTCAGGTTTCTGTTTTGAAATGTTTCAACAACTGTTGCCAAAAAATATTCCTAGAAAATTGAGCCATAGAATTTTCTGAGTTGGAAGGGACCTATAAAGGTCATCTACTCCAACTCCCATGCAACGAACAGGGACATCTACAGCCAGAAAATACCCAAATCAGAGGATAATTTTGTTGAGAAGAATAATTTCAGATGGAAAGGATCTGAATACACAGTTTAATGAACACTTACATTGTTGCTTCCACATTTTTGTTCTTCATTTATTTTCACTTCTTGATACTTAGGATTCAACAAATGATTACATACATTTGACCACGTAATGTATTTCTCGGATCTGATTTTTTTAGCCATCAGAAAAATGCCTCTACCATTTGAGGCCTCACCTTCCAAGATGGGATTTGCCTCCAGGACCTGCTGCTCAATCCAGGAGTGCTGACCACTGATTGCTGCCAGGAACTGAAGAATCAGTTTTGTGCTTTCTGTTTTCCCTGCTCCAGATTCACCACTGCAAAGACAGCAGAAACGGAGGTCAGCAGAAGTCCTACTGCATTCCTGCTAACTTCCCTCTCTCTATCTCCAAAGGGGTTGATGTCTCTAGTCCTGTTCTGTTAGCACAAGTGGGATGAGATCACTAAGGATGAGTTTTCAACACCCCAAAGACTGGTTATATCCAAATGTTAGGACACAGTATGGGATAACTTCCAGCCAGGATACAGATTTACATTCCAATTCACGTGGTCAAACTTTTGCTTTCGGGTTTGGGCCTCTCCAGCAAATGCCATTATAGAGTTGTCACCAAGAATGTCAGGAAGCACTTTCAGACAGTGCTTTTCCAGGTACGATCACCACACCTTGAGCCAATGGCGCAGAGGCAGATTCATCACAAGTCTTGAACTTGTTAAGCACTAGAAAGCAGAATCTGAAATAGTGCCATTTGGTGACAGCCACACATCCCATAGACACAGAATCATAGACTCTAAGCTCATCTAGCCCAGCCACTCACCTACCAACAATACTGCCCACTAAACGATGTCACTAAGTACCACATCTATGTGTTTCTTGAAAACCCCCAGGGATGGTGACTCCGCCACTCCCCTGGGCAGCCTGTTCCAGTGCCCAACCACTCTTTCAGTGAATAAGTTTTTCCTAATATCCAGCTTGTGTCTCACTGAGGGGAGAGGAGAAGGTAACTGAGGCAAGAAGCAGGATGCTACTTGCAAGATGGTATTTTTGACTCCAGAAATGCACAGCAGAGGCCACCTCTACAATAATGTTACATGGGAAGAGTATCTAATGGCTCTTTCTAACTCCCAATTACGTTCAGTTATCTGTTTCTTGTAACCAGCTGCCTTTTCCAGTGTATGTTCAATCTGGAAATTTACCAACTCACCTTATGATACAACACTGATCCTTGTTGTTGCGCTGCATGTTGAAGTAGCAGTTGTCAGCGATAGCAAAGATGTGTGGTGGCATCTCCCCAATCTTTTTGTTGGTGTACAGGCGTATCTGCTCCGGTGAATAGATGGGTAGAAGCTGGTAGGGATTTACTGCCACTAGTATTGAACCAGTGTATGTCTGGAGAAGAAGCACATGAAAGTTTATGGGACAGTGAGACCTAGTTGAGAGGCTTTGGCAGTTTGGATGGAGTGTGGAGGTCAGAAAAATCAATGTTTTTCAAAAGCTGGATGGAAGATGATGTACAAGTCAAAGATGCTTGACGGGTGGAGCCTGGAGCAAAGCTGGAACAGAAGTCCTATATTATACAATTTAGTTCAGACTCAGCCCTGCTCATGCACTAGATGGATTCAAGCTTTAGTTCATATTTTGGGTGTTCCTCAGTTAAGATTTAGAGTAAAGTCAAGCTCATATTTGCAAAAAACAGCCCCAGAGCCATAAACATATACTTAGTGCATTAGATGTGAAGGACCTGGAGATCATCGCCCTCAAACCAGGGCCAACTGGATCCACACTGTTCCTGACAGATACCCATTTAACCGGTTTTTAACAATCCACAGCAGAGCTGCTAACACCTTCCTCTGTTCCTCACTACATCTTTGTCTAACCAAATCTCTCCATGCTGCAGTTTAAACCCTGTCCTGTGCACAGGGAAGTGGTTCACGAAGTCCAGGCATACTCCTTCTCAGTTACGTCCAAGCCATTTTGGAAATGACTTTTGTCCATCCTATGCTCTCTGTTGCACTCAGATAAGCAAAGCTGTCCTGGGCCTTCAGCAGCAAAACCCTTTGTGGTGTCATACGCTTTCATTTCTGCCCTTCCAGGTGCTATTT
Organism: Aquila spilogaster; assembly: GCA_024606505.1. NCBI lineage: Eukaryota > Metazoa > Chordata > Aves > Accipitriformes > Accipitridae > Aquila > Aquila spilogaster. The sequence goes on from JANHGO010000041.1 coordinate 32,911,790, forward strand.
TGCTCAATCCTCTCAAAAAAGGACTGAAGGTCTTCGCCTTCTCACTCAGATATAGCGCTGAGGTTAGGAGGTTCGGCCATATCCCAGCTCAAGTCTGAGAGTAAGGACGTCCTTCCCCAGTTTCAACTGTCTAGAAGTTATCGTCTAGAGCAAGCAACAGAGATCCATCTTGGGTAACCAAGGGGTTCATATCTCTTAATGACTACAGTAATGACTGCCAGGCTCTAAGTAACCTGACTGAGCTGTAGATGTCCCTGTTCATTGCAGGGAAGTTGCATCATATGATCTTTAAAAGTCCTTTCCAACTCAAAATGCTTATGAACCTTAAAGATAACACAGCCCCAAGTTGAGTTTCTCCCATCGAAACCTGCTATCCCTAAACCATGAAAGAATGGGTTTCAGTGGAAATAGGTGATAATTTGTTCTTCACTATCTACACACTTCACAACAGCTCTGGCTCCTTGAAAGGCAGCCGGTAGGTGGCAGTTGTGTTCTCTAGTAGGGATGCTGACAGCCCTTAGGGGCTGTCACTTCGTAGCCCCATGGGCAACACCGAAGGGAAGCTTTCTGTTCAGCCTAGGTGAGATTTGAATTTATAGAAGCAACTGAGAGAGAAAGTTGTGGTCTTCGCTGTAATAATAGATTAAATGTCAGGAAAGGAGACAAGCTCTTGAAGCTCAAGGACAATGTTGTCACAAATACAAAGGGTGGAAATTGGCTGTGAAATAACTTAGACTTGGGTGTTAGAAGAAGCTATTGAAGTAGGGAAGTACCAAAGTCCCTGAGCAGCCTTCCACAGTGACAGAGAAGGTAAACTTAACGTTCAGAGAAGGGCTGGGCTCAATTTCTGGGTGGCTTTATGTCACCAGTGTTGCCACTGACCCCCGAGTTTCCCTTCAGTATTGGGTGAGAGACCTGGAACACTGTTTTCCTCTTCAGAATTTATTATCAGTTTAATTTGAGGGGCGTTTCTAACCATTCTTGAGCATCTTCTCAAAAAGACTGACACTTTGCAGAGATTTCTGAAATCCCTGTGTTTCAGCCATATTGGTCTGACCTGCCCCAAACACAGCCAGCAGGCGTATGAAAGGAGTTAACCATTAGTTCCAGGAATGCGCTTCCCGGATACTCTTGTTGACCCTTCCCTTGTGATCTACGAAAGACTTTGTCAGCACAAACTCCCGTACTATTGCTTGCTTTCCTAGGTCATTCCGAGTTGATAAATGTCCACAGGTTGCCCACTTCTCACGAAAAACTTTGTCTGCTTTGCTGATGACGGGCCAAAGGGCACCTCCAAGGAAATATTATCTCTTTGGTTTCTATTGCTGGGTGAGAGCAAAGCCATTCCCTATCGGGAAAATCAAGCGTTGCTGATAAGTAGAGGCTCTGCTGTAGTGGACCACTTACAACAGAAACCACAACTCAAATTCATTACTGCCTGCATGACCTACATTTTAAGTAGCCCCAAACCAAATCCTTTCTGAGCCTGCTTCCCTCACTACTCAGAGCACTGTGGCTGATTTCGTCTGGATTTTTACAGGGTTAAAGCTCTACCAAACTTCACTGCATTTTGGCAACAAGAAAGCAACAGCAGACATGGCTTTCATCTCTAGATAAAGAGACTTAACCTTACTCAAAGTCCAAACACCCCACCAAATAACCTTGCTATTCAGCATGGTTTCTCCCAGTGTGTACAAACCAAACCTTGAAGTCTTTTCATTTGGTTGCAGAAGGTTTTTTTTCCTGCAAGTTGAGTTAATTACTGAGAAGCACTTAAAGCTTTAATCATGCAATTCTGCATTGACAGACTGGGGACTTTCCAGCTCTGGGAAGGTCACAACTTCACCACGAGGGCCAAGCTCTGCAGCCAGCGGGATGATGCTCTCAATGCATTTGTGAAGCAGCAGCAATGGGAGTGCAAATTAAATGAAAATGCAACAGAACAGAAGCGAGTGATCCAATGGATGGCACAAGAGCGATTACAAATGACAGCTCCAAGAGTTGTTACTTACCCTCCCGCCGCAGTTTGTCTTATGAGTAAAATGTGAGGGAGGAGAAAAAGGAAAATTATATTTTATTGGGGCAGAGTTATACCTTACACAAAGCTAAGGAGATGATGAAACAAGAGGGACTGAAGACCTATTGGAAAAGCTACCCTTCACTCAGAAATTCTTTCAAATAGTGAAGGCAAAGTCACCAAACTTTGAGACAGTACAAATTGTACCTCCAACAACCAACCAACCAACCAACCCACCACCAAAATAACCCAACAATTCAGAGAACCAGGTATGCCTACATGTTTTGGCTTTGCAAAACTGCCATCAACATTTACCATGCTCATTACAAATGTACTCCTTCTAGTGCCTCCCCTCTTAAAAGATGAGATCTAAAGTTGAGTTCCTGACCCTGTAATAACACTCACATAGACAGGGTTGGTTTGCATACCTCTATCAAGCTACATGCTCTATGTCATTCCCTGTTCATTGCAGGGGAGTTGGACTAGGTGACCTTCAAAGGTCCCTTCCAACTCAAACGATTCCATGATTCTCAGTGTCATTCTGATGCTGATATTACACTAACTGCTCTGTGGTTCCCAGGATCACGTGCTGCCACTTCAAAGCCATTAGTGGTGTGGAGCAATCAAAGCACAGTAACTTCAGACCTCTCTAACGCAAATACAAGTGGTTTACTGTATGGAGCAGGACTAGCCCAAGGAATGGGTTCTGTTGTTCTATACAGACTCCATTATATTCTATGAATACCTTTCCATTTTATCATAGAATCATTTTGTGATTCTATCAAGATCGTTCTGTGATTCTAGGAATAGGTTGTAACAAAGGAACCTAGTAAAGAACCACCTGCTAAAATTATTTGGTGAGAAAATGAGCTCTTTGGAGGTGATCCTCTCCAAGGATGTACCTGTGTGACAGGCTGGAAAGATAACAACTAAATGTTCCTTGGTCCCAGAAAATCAAAGAGGTGTGAAACTCAAGGTCTGGATCCAGCCTAAAATCAGATGAGCATGTTCCAGGCAGTGCTCACCTGGCACTGTGAAGGCAAGTGGAGTGATCAGTTACTCATAATTAGATCAGGCCAAGTGGTTATCCCTTACACAGCAGACCTGCAGCACACCTGGCTCTGACACCATCAGACTCAAAGAATTCATGGAGAAACCATACTGTTAGTGAATTACTCAACCCAAATCGCTGCCCGGTCTCGTCTCTGGGTTAGCAGCTACATTAGCACTTGTATAGCATGACTCCGCCAAACATCATTCACTCATGTTCATAATCTCCCTGGATGCCTGTGAATGGTTTAGTGAGGGAACTCAGTCAGAGCTTTCATGAAGGAGAAGCTTTTATCTGTGGGCAATCTGATATTGTACACATGAAATCTTATCTGAGGTCTTCACTTAGCAAGGCAACAGACATTTGACTGATGGCTTAGGGACCCCCAGGAGAGACACACAGACACTACTGAAAAAATATCCACCATGATCCCAGATTTCGCACAGAGAGAGACATGGGATTTCCCTTGGTACCACTACAGGGCGTCCACAAACAAGACAAAAGGGGCAATGCTCAACAGATAAATGCCTGTTCTCTGAATGAGCCGATCACCTCTAACTATTGGCTACTTGTACATCTTGAGTGGCATTCAGGTTGCCTGAATTCAGTTATTCACATGAGTATGACATCAAACTTTGAAGCTGGACACATTCTGAGCTGGAATTTGGACTGTAGGTGTCCAAACCCAACTTTCCTTCTGACATAATGTTTTCAAGGATAGTTGAGCCCCAGCCAGCTCTAAAGCAGTTCACCTCATCCACCAGATACCTATGTCTAGACAGCCAAAAAGCAGTGTTGGTTTGTTGGATGCAATGATAACTTTGGTGACTATACTGGGTGCTCAGTGCACACAGAGATACGACCTCAGCTACAAACTTGGCCCTGTTAATTTTTACTATTTTATCATTATAGGCTGAGCTCCCCTAATGAGAACTCCAGGGAGTAACTCAGCTCATCTAACATCTGAATTATTTTCTCATTATGTATTTTTTTCTAAACTGACAACATAAGGCACCAAACAAGGTGCCTTAGTAACAGAGGCATTTGGCAGTCCCTATAGTTCTTAAAGCTCTGGGGGCCTAGAAGTGCCTTTTTAGTAGCTCTGTCCTCTTCCTCTAGAACTGATATTCACCTATGAAAGAAGGAACATATTTTGTGGAGTCGGGATGAGAAGATAGGCAGTCAACCATTTCAACAGCCTTTGTAACAGGGTGATGTGTTCTTCATCACTGCCCAGCTCTAATCCCAAACCATCCTTTTAAAAGGCACTGGACAACAAGCAGAACAAATAGACTTGATACATAAAATCGTGGATATGGTCTGTTAGTTTAGGCTGTCTAGCAGATCAGAATGTATTGCAATTCCCTCTGGTCTGAAAAGTTAGTAACCCCTAGAGCCTTTTAGAAAGTAGATCTCCAGGTTGCCTTGAAAAGGCCTTCAGAGGCATTGCAGGTATTCACCTGAGCAGCAGAAAGCTGTATCATAGGAGAGATACCCAGCAACAATATCATATTTACATAGGTTGTTCGAGTTCATTTACTAGTGGCAAGCACACACTTCCACCACCAGAACGTGCACCAGACTATCCAGTGTATAGCATGCTGAAAAAAACAGCTCAGAGACTTGAATGCTGTGTCTTGTCCTATTTGGTTTTTGAGGCGCTGCCACAGAAGAGTGGCTCAGTTCCTGTTGGCTCCCTGCAAAACCCTTGATTTCTGGATGTCTGTTTGGATTGGAAAAGCTGCAGTGAGCCCACTGGACGTTACATGTCCAAGCTAACCTAAGGAGGGCTACTACTGTCCTAAAAGTTCAGCTGTCAGGATCCCAGAGATTATAAATACAGATGGGGCAGGTACTTTGGAGCTCTTCTCTGAGATGCTCACTTCATTGTAGATGGTTATTCCTATGTGCATCTTCTCATCCTTTCTCCAGCCCTTGCACCTCCAGCAATTGTTCTTTTCACCCTCTTGGGTTGGATGACCTAACAGCTCAGTGGGAGAATGCAGAAAGGCCACATCCAGCTTATAGTTGCCAAAGCCTTTTTTCTTTATGGTTACTATAGCCTGCGTGTGGCCTGGGTTAAACTGCTTACTGTACATGCATAAACTTAATATATGTTCCAAAAACTTCAACAGGGGCTGCATAGGGAGGTGACAGGGACTTTGCTCATCACAAGTAATAGGGTCTCCAGCTTCCCCTGGGACAACCATAAACTTCACAAGGATTTCTCTGCAGAGGAACAACATACCAGTGCAGGTACACTCAACAATTTGGGTCCTAGAAACCCAGATGCTTATTTAAACCAGGGAAAAACTCATGTGGGTTTCCAAGAGCTAAGGAGAGCTGGAAGTACAGTGCAGAATAGTAGATGGAGACAGGGTAGACACTCACGTAGATGAGATGCTCTCGGTAGCGGATCAGCAAATTTCTAAGGATTCCTGCCTCATTCAGGTCCCCCAGCCGGATCATGTCCTCCACTCCGTGGATGGAGGTGGGGTGCATGGGTTTGATGTGGCTGGCATTCTGCGGGGAAATCCAGTGCTCCTGGGAAGAGAATGAGGGCAGGGAAAGATAAGTCAAATGGGAAACCGCTGGGATGAGGGGAAGAAACAGTCCAACCTAAGCAGAAAGACCAGGTGGAAGAGCACGCATGGGAGAGCAATGGCACACAGACCATAGCTTCTGTCACTGGGTCATGACATAAAGTAATTTGGGAGATTCATAGCATAAAAAGGAGAACATCTTTTGGTTTATTAGAGTGGCAAGAGACATGAGACATTAGCCATCTTGGCAGGAGCATAATCTGGGGCAGCATGGCCATCCAGCATGTCAGGGGTGTTTTTAACAAATAGCAATTTGTTCTTCCCTCCAAACAACTACGTTTCCACATCACTGGTTAGCCCTTCGCTGCAAAATGCTGTTAAGAACAGAAAAGACAATTTAAAAAAGCAGAGAGAGATGCATCTATTGATGGAATTTTATTCAGGCTGATCGATTCTAAAGGACTTCTGAAGTCACTACAAACTGGACACAAGGATGCAGCTGAACCAAAGTTTATCAAAAGTGATAAAGGACAAGGAACATCCTCAGGTCACTCTCTGCTTATAATATAGGTGTTCCTTTAAAACAGACTGTGTCATTGTTGTTCTCAAGAAGCTTCTCACTATTTCACTCCCAATACAGCCACAAAAATAGAGACACAATGTTATCTTCTTTTTACAGTTATTTCCAAGGACACATGAGAAGACTGTGACAAAGTCATCGTGAATCTCCTGTTATAAGCCCTTTTCCTCATATTTCTGGAAACATTAGAAATCAGCATAATTAGATCTATTGACTATGTTTGGAGTGTTGTGCTGCCTCTATTTGGCAGGAGTTTGGTTCAGAGCTGGGACTGCTTCTGAAGCTGTGGCCCACTTCCAATATCCACTGACACTAATGGAGAGAATCTCATCACCTTTAATCAGATTCAAATCAAGTTTGGCTTTCAAATACAACCTGAGATCATGCATTTAATCCTACCTGGGGCCTGTGGCTGCAATAGTCATAGAGCTGAAGGGCAACCACAAGCCTTTATACTTACATTGCCTTCATCATCCACAACTTGAATCTGTCCAGAGTCACACAGTTTAACCACCGCTCCAATGGGCACGTCGAATTCCCGACCAGTTTTGAGGTCCATCCACACATAATCCCCCTGCAAACAAAGAGAAGACCATTACACCTAGTGCTGCTGAAGGCTCAGCATCTCTTGGGGTATAAGATGCTGAAGTTTTCTACTCAAAACACTGGTACAAGTCAAACGGCTTTCTTTGCAAACCACATATCATCAGTTCTTCACAGCTGGGTCCTGGGAGGTAACAGCAGTTGGCTGGAAATAGGGACACTTCCTCAGGAGGTCTTCCAGCTCCAGAAATTTGTACGTGGGCTCTTTGCATTAATACTTCTCAGTGGTTCTTGTGTCTACTGTGAGTGTGTCTTCTGCTTCCTGAAGCTGTGCAAAAACGTTGGCATTCATAATCTCAAAGGAACAGTTTAGTGACAGGTAGCATGAAAAGCTGTGTCCTCTTGTGTGTTTCAGATATGTCTTGTTTCATTTGAGAACTCGTTTTTGTTTTGGAAGGCAGAGCAAGCAGTTAACCCCTATTCATCCCTACCCACCTATTGTATCACTGGTCATTCTATAAACCTCTGTCAGTCCTGCTGGGCAGGGGCTATCTGCTCATCAGCTTTGTGGATATTAAATCACTTGAATGCAAAAAGACTTCAGAGATTTTTTTTTTCCTCAATACAAAAAGCAAGACCAAAAATAACACAAAACTGAAATCCCAAGCAGGACTCTTCGAAACAAGGCAAAATTATTTCCCACCTCTAATGTCAATGGAATGAGGTGCTACATTTGGGAGCTACCTGGTTAAATTATCATAGAGACATTAAGGTTGGAAAAGACCTCTAAGAGTCCCAAGCCGAACCCCAGCCCATCCCCACCATACCCACTAAGCATGTCCTTTTAGTGCCACATCTGCACAGTCCCTGAACACCTCCAGGGACAATGACTCCACCTCTTCCATGGGCAGCCTCTTCCAATGCATTACCACTCTTTCTGAGAAGAAATTTCTCCTAATATCTGACCTCATTTATCATCAATTTTCCACCTCAATTATCCTCAGTAATGTTTGCAACAAGCAAGAAAATGTACTTTTTCAAGCAACTGGGTTTGACATTGTGAATCAGAAAGATCAGTAAGCCCCTCTAACGTCACATTCCTGCAGGTGACCTCCATTTGTACCTATGAAGCATGGTGGAAATGTAGTTTCTACTTTCTGAATTCCTGAAAAATTGCTGGGAGAGAGGAGATCAAATAACAGAAAGGATCCCTTTGCATGTGCACTGTTGTAACCTCTTTCCTCAACAGCCACTATTGACCATTTCCGTGGACAGAGTGCTTATAGATTTTGTTTGACCCCATGTTTGACCACCTTCAGTTCCGCTTCAGGCAGTGGGAACTGCAAACATATAGCAACACGAAATGTGTTCCAACATATACTTGCTCAGCAGGACTTCATCGTAGAATCATTAATCATAGATTGGCTTGGGTTGGAAGAGACCTCAGAGACCATCTAGTTCCAAACCTGTGCTGCCAACCACTGCCCAGACTTCAGACAGATGCTACACATCTGTCACAGGGAGGTAAGGTTACACCCAGGGATCAGCACCTAGAGAAATGCCACACACAATGATCCACAGCCATTGTGCGGCAGTTCCCACCCTTGGCAGCTGAACGCTAGGCTTCACCTGGATGTTAACAGCCATGCTGCTTACAGGCAGTGAGGATACAGCCCTTTGTGTTTCCTTTTCTACAGAAGGTCCTGCTACAGCACTTCAATAAATACCTTCATGCAACTCGTAACAAATGTAATCTGATATTTTTCTCATTAACTGCCTTATCTCACATCCCATAACATGGTTAAAAGGGAAAAAAATCCACACGTATGAAAGCAGTGTCATGCACAGATACATTATAAATCAACTTATATTAATATTTATTTCTTAGCTCCTTTGATCCAAGACTGTAAAAGTATTTCAGAGCGCTCAGCAGTATTATCTCACCTGCAGAGCTGGGCAAATTCATGCACAGAGTAGGTAACTTGATCAAGGTGTCAGCAAGAGCAGAGCTGGGGAGTTCAGTCCCTGCTCAGCAGAAAGCCCATCTGACACCTCATCAACTGGTTAAAAATTGCTCCAGATCAAGAAAACAAAAGATTGCAATATTGCTTTTTTTTTCCTTTAAAAAAAAATCTCTAATTTTAAATAGCTGCAAAGGCAGCCTGCTTCATACATTCTGTTACACAACTGAGATAAAAAGGCAGTCTGCTATCCCCAAGGTAAATTGATCCTGTACTACCGCTAGGACAACTCCTGTGCTTTGCCTGCCTAATGCACAGGCTGCTTGTCCCCTCAAAACACTCTTTCTAAGCACATTATAATTCCAGTCTTAATACTGGTAGAAAAAAACACAAGTCTTATGGGAAGGGCTAAGCTGGAAAGCTCAGGAAGGTGTGGTTGGGTTAAAAAATAACATCACTTATTAAGACCGCCGACCTATTTCCCTCCTCCACTTTAATGAATTTTATATAAAACCCATGGAAGTCAGTTGACATTTCTTCCACTGATGCAATCACTTTTGGATCAGCCCAAATAACAGCAAATATATTGGGGATTTTAGGGCATATCAGGGTGATCCATGCATTTACCACCTCCAGCGGACTGGCTCATAAGTTGTATAATCTCCCTCATGCCTGGAGCAATGTTATTTATTTTCCAAAACAGGCAACAGAACAGTGAGAATACCACCAAGCACTTTACAGTGTTGACATAGACTCTTAGAATCATAGAGTCATTAAGGTTGGAAAAGAGCTCAAAGATCATCTAGTCACAGCATCCATGTATCACTAAACCATGTCCCATGTTCCAACTATTCCTTCCCAAAGCAGCCACGAGGATCCAGAGCCTTTCCAAAAGCTCTGGGGGTGGACTCTGCCCTCAGCACCTCACAACCTGAGGGCAACGGCAGCCAAAGAGCGAGGCAAGAGGAGGGAGCACCACGATGGGTGCACACAGAGATCAGCTCAATTAACAAAGAGGACCTTTAGGAGGAGCTTCCAAGTGCAAGGACAACAAGGCTGCACCATGGGAGCTACAGCACATGGGATGGAGGGGTCCCAAAGACTCGGGAGGAAGGTGAGAGAAGCTGAAGGATGTAATCAGACAGATCGGTTGTTCAAAGTAGCTTAAAAGCTCCCAGCCATGCTTGTAGCCTGGGACCCCCTGTCTTACCGCTAAAATAGTTGTGGGCTTCAGGGCCTGGTTGACGTTGCGGAGCAGTGTCCATTTGCCCTGGTCTCTGTCCGGATCTTCCATCACCTCAGCACATGGTTGCATGAAGACGACTTTCTTTCTCTTCAGCATTTCCAAAATCTTGCAGCTGTGTTTGCTGCCCTCTGCTTTCTATATGTATTCCACCATGAATGCCAGGGAGACGTGGCCAGTTTGCTTTAGACCTTTGGCATGGCCACGTCTGCTGCATGCAAGGCACGCACTGACCTCATTCACAATCTGGCTTTTGGTAAAGATCTTCTAGCAGAAAAACTTCCATCCACCAGCCATACTTGTCCTGTACAACTGGATGTTGTGGGATCCTCAAAGCAAAGTGAACAGCTTCGCTTCTCTTCACTTAAATTCTTCCAGTCTCTCCAGTAAGGGCTGAAGCTTAGTGGGAGGCACAAAGGACATTGCAACCACTAGCCCTAGAGAAACGACCTCAAGATTAACAGAAAAGCTCTTCATTTCCCCGTGACTTCTCTTCGATTCTTTACTTTCTTAGTGAAAAAAATGCTGCCAGCTCGAGGACATCCAGCACAGAACACACTCGGGTGCTGATTAATCCACAAATGCAGTCAGTCTCCATGCAACACATGGTGTTTAATTAACCTAATACCTTTACATACCAAATTAACCAAAGCGCAGCGGGAACTCAAAACCAGAGGCCATCTGCATTTTCTTTAAACTGATCACCTTGAGTAGATCCATAGCAACTGAATTTTAAATAATTGAGTGGATGGTGTTTGGAGCAGCACAACCTCTGAGAGAAACACCTGGGCTGTGAACTAAAATGCGCTAAACATGGGGACCATGGCAATAACAACATTGCACCGACTCTACAGCTCTCTCTACAGACCCTTTTCTTGAATCCCTCCTTCTGTGAAGCTAATTCTGCTCGTCTGAGAGCAGCAGTGACATCAGTGAGGCAGTCTTAGCCTAAGAAGAAGATGATGAACTAACAACTTTGTAGGTTTAAGCCATACTGTGGAGCCCTGGGAAATAAGACATTCAAAGTCAGGCTGGACTGGGCTCTAAGCACCTGATGGAGATGTAGATGTCCCTGTTCATTGCCAGGAAGTTTGACTAGATGTGCCTTAAAGGTTCCTTCCAACTCAAACAATTCTATAAGGTGTTTAAGTCTAGTAGCTGTTTAATATCATGAATAGCTTGAGTCTCACAGATAAGAAGCCAGGTAAGAGATTGAGGATCTCTACAGTCTGCCAAAAGAACAAGCAGAAGTGTACATGTGATGGAATAGTAATAGAGGGAGGAGACCGATCAAATACGACAATCCCATGGGAGATGTCCTCCTCCATCATGACCTGAATACCCAGTGCTCATTTTTGCTTACCTAGAAAGTACAAGATAGATGCTCAGACCAAGCCAATAATCAATTGGAAGGCCCATATGAAAGGAAAGTCTGAATAAATATGTATGAAGGAACCATAGGATGAGCTCTTTGGAGTTGAGCTGAGTCCTACAAATATTCCTTACTCATTAACTCACCTTTCCTCACTGCCATGTTGCTGTAAGTGGAGCAGTGTATGAACTGCAGAACTGAGAAAGAGCAGGCAACAAATTTATCTCACTCAGTATTAGTGCAGACATTGTGGCCATTGCTCAGCTATGCCCTGTCCTGCATTTCTGAGGCTGCTTATCAGCGTGTGCTGCCAAGGAGTAAACGAAGGGATTTGCCTGAGGTTATCCTTGGAACAAAGCAGAAAAGGGAGCCCAGAGGGCTGGATCCAGTCTCTGTAGTCCCATTACGTGAGTGTGCTCAGCTTTTCCCTTGGGCTGCTGAAGATCTGAAATTCCACACATTTCCACTGTGTGTTTTTTCACATAATTCCCCTGCTAGCAGGAGGTTTCCAGGGACTTGTTAGAGCTACGTGTCTCAGTCGGAGGCATCTGGTGTTGGCACAACACAGCCTGAGTGGTCCAAGCATGCTGCCTCCTGGAAATGGGAAATGCCATCCCACAGAAGGGGTGGCCCAGCTTGGAAACCAGCCTCCCTTCTGTGTGCACCAAGGGGCAGAGCAATAGCAAAATCCTCCTATCAGCACTCTTTATCTAAGAGAATGTGCTACAACTTACATAGGAAACAAACAAACATGTTTAGGATGAGAAAGGGAGGGACACAGGGGAGGAAAACAAACCTTGAGCTGGCTGGCAGCTTGTCAGCAATGCCATCCGGTTTGGATTACAGCTCCCCAGGGTAACATTAGCTCCTTGCTGCAGACAGGAGTATGAGCCCAAAGAGCAGTGCTAGACCCTGATCTGATGATGTGCTGCATCTCTGCAGCAGCAGGCACAGCTGAGAGCACACACATAGTGAGGGGAAAAGCCTTATCCTAAGGAACCAATGTGACACAGGGAATAGCTTTGTGCTGCTACTGAGACTCTCATTAAGTCCTGCTGTGGTGGTGGTTTGAGCCTCACCGCTGGAGGAAAAAAGGGGAATTCCACCTGCAGGAGCTGCCCTCACAACAGCTGCATTTCATAATAGCTTGGGTTTTATTTGCACCAACATGGTTTTCAGACCCAAAGAGAACACATCAGATGCTGCTAGGGCTGAGGAAGTGTCCTTCAGCTGGTTATTTGAAGATATCACTGAAAGGCTGAGTTATTCAGTGAAACGCATTGGGTAGGACTCCTCTAATCTAGTACACATGTTCAAGATATCCAGATCTCTGCAATATTCAAGGGAGAGAAAGAAGCATTTCTAAGGTTATCTCTACATAAAATAGATATTTAAACTGGGTCAGCTGGCACTGACATAAACAGGTGGGTGAAGTGAGTAGTTAGGAGGTAGAAAGCTGCCCAAAGTTAGGTGTGGTGGCTCCTATCCCTTACACGGACAGTGAAAGGTCCCAAGGGCTGCTCTTTGCTTAAGCATATGACAGGCATGGAAAATCACTGGTTGGCTGAGGCTGCCTGCAGACTCAGGTCAGCAGTGCTCCACTGATTCCTCTCTGCATCCCTTTGAGAAGATGTACTTTTCTAATATAGCAAAGATGATATGCTGTAGAATGGCTGTCGATGCACAGTGTGTGCCAAATGTGGTCTGTGAGCAGTGCCTCTGAGAATTGATGGAAAACAACCCCTTTTTCCTTTTTTGGACACAGGCACAATCACATACTGTTAGAGAACTTGGTCCAAGCCAAGCATTTTATTCCTTTACTGCTGGTCAGGAAGAAATACTTTCATGCACGCAGATGCAAATATATGCATTCCTCCTGTCTCCCCATTTCAATGTCATGTGGAGAACAGACTGACGTCCAAATGTATTGGTGCATCATAGCACATTATAATAATATGGCCTTCCAACAACTACCCGAATCCTTTGGGCAGCACAAAGTCTGCACTCCGTTAAAAACACCTGTCATCACCTCCAGATAGCACCTGTCTGATTCAATTCAGCTCTCGATTACGTGGCCATATGCTGCTCACTTTAATGGGGCTACTCCTGGATCTACAGCTGTGCCACCCAGGGGAGAACTGGGAGTGCTCATCTCTATTCTTTGCACTCATCTCTAGCTGCGAAACTGCCATCAGCATAAAGAGAGGATGTGAAGGAGAGAAAAAATCTTGAATTTCTACTTAACAACAGACCCTGGTGCAAGAAACACACATACTGATGATCAGCCACCCTAATAATTTTGCTGCTGCTCTTTCATAAATAAATAATATTATCTTCCCATTTTCTCATAGCGCATCAGGCACCAGCTGTCAGCCAAGGTAGCACGCTGCATCCACAGGCTCTCTGAAACACAGGCAGAGACACAGGAAGGATCGTTAAATAATTCAATAATCAATGCACCGCTCGCTCAGCCTGTAATTTCAATACTGATAGCAGGGAAAAAAACAACCTGCAAAACATGGCGCCAGCCCCAGCATTCATCTATTTGGCACAGAGAGGCAAAAATAATGCATTCGATTGGAGGTGCGAGGTTCCTGCCCTCATTTCTGGCTTTTGGCAAGGAGCTTGTTGACTGTTCGGGACTTCTTGGCTCAGTAGTGGGTTTTAAGCATGCAGACAAACACAGAGATAGAGAATTTAATCTGTGACTCCTGTTTGATGGAGAGCGGCATTATCGGCGTGGAAGACGTGGAGAATCCATCTTCAATCCGTTGACGTTGCAAGAAGATTAGGCTGGCCCGGCTGCCACACACTGCAACGCTGTGCCAATGCAGAGCTGGTGAGGTCTCATACAAAAAGCTGATGGCCACCGCCCTGGGACGTGGCTGCAAAATCTGATAAGATGCAGAAGTGGAGCAGGGAATGACGACTGAGCTTTTGAGCCCCAAAGCTGGGCCCTGTCCTAAATGTGAATGGAAGGGATCCAAACGAGGACAGCAGAGCGGTCATAGGAACACAAATCTGGTGGGCCAGAAATGAGGAAAATAAAGACAGGAGGAATAGAATCATAGAATCTAAGAATTGCAGAATATCCCGAATTGGAAGAGACTCACAGGATCATCGAGGCCAACCCCTGGCCCCACACAGCACTGCCTGAACCCAAACCCTATGCCTGAGAGTGGTGTCCCAACAGTCCCTGAGCTCCAGCAGCTCGGGGCCGTGCCCACTGCCCTGGACAGCATCTTCCACCACCCTCTGGGGCACAGCCTTTTCCTCACAGCCCCCTGACCCTCCCCTCACACAGCTCCTGTTCCTTTCTTTGGTGTTGGTTTGATCCTGCAGTGGGTTGGCTCAGGGAATTAACCCAGCAGCATCATTTTCACAGGTTTTTGCAGAGCATATTCCTGGGTTAGCCTCTGAACAGGCTCACTGGGCAGTAAGCCGCAATGGAGGAGCAGGGACAGAATAGAAAGCACTGATGGTGGGGAAAAAAAGCACACAACAACAGATTGGGCACAGAAATGAAAATTTGAAGCAGCGTTAATCATTCTGCCCCAGAAAGGCGGCTCAGAGAAGCCAAAAACAATGACGTGCATTCGTTTGTTATACCTGATTCTATTTCTGGGGAAACAAAGTAGGATTTTCCCACCACCTATGATTAAAATCTCTTTTATTTTTCATACACAACCTGTCAAATCCTCTTTCGGAGTATTCAACAGGTGGAGGCAACTGATTATCTTTCATGCTCTGGGAAGATCATTCCTCTTTCATTTCTTTACTTCAGGCTCTCCCTTCCCTCCTTCTTGCCTTTTCACAGTCTCACTGATTCTGCAATTATTTCTTGTGTACTGAACAGACATAGAATCATGGAATCATGGAATCATAGAATCCTTAGAGTTGGAAGGGATCTTTGAAGGCCATCTGGTCCAGCTCCCCTGCAATGAATAGGAAGACCCATAGCTCCATCAGGTACTCAAGAGCCCCATCCAGCCTGACTTTGAATGTTTCCAGGGAGACGGGGGACTATTCTAATCTGCACATCTATTGCAACATAAACAAGAATATGGATATAGCGTAAAGAAATCCTTAAAATATATTTTTTCCCATTTGAAATAATCTGTGCTTGTGTAAACACAGATTTTCTAGAAGAAACCTGTCTGTGCTAAGGGCCTACGTTAGCCAAAGTGGTACTGATATGTCTAGACAAGCTCTAGCATTTAAAATAGAATGCCTCATCTTCGGAAATACTGAATGAAAGGGGAGCAGTGTTGCTTTTCTATCACTGCCGTATCGGCTCTGAGCAGCACTGCCCTTTTTACACACTTGCATTGCTTTTTCACCGAGGGTTGTCTTGGTTACTGAGGAGGCTGTGAGGTCTGGAGGAATGTTAGTTTCCAGCTCGGTCAATAGCATCCCGAGGGAATTGATGATATGGCTGCTTAAGATAATGTGGACTGCTCCAAGAGTGTGTTTGAAAAGCCGGTTCCTGAGAGGAATGAATGGCAGGAGAAAGCATTATGGAAAAATAAAAATCATGTTAGTAATGCTTGTGATATAAACCATCTTGACAGTGGTTTTTTGTCCCTTAGGTACCAGCCTCAATGATGGCAATCTCCTCTCCAAAAGGATACTTCAAGAAGATCTTAAGGTTATGAATAACCTAAACATTTTTGCCACCAGGAAAACAATAACAGAACGAACTGCTGCAGTATTTATTAAAACATCTATATTCTGTTGCTTGCCTCATGGGTTTGGAGACTCCAGAGTTGACTGTGCAATGGCTGCAGAACACCTCTACAGATCCCTCTTGAAATGGAAAAGCAGAGCAAATCTGCAATTGCAGCCACTTTCCTGGATTCTTCAGGTCCCTCTGCCCATCACACATGGGGTGTTTCACAATTGCTAATGGTGAATCCCTCTCAGAACAGAAGCGGACCAGCCACAGGTGTGCTCCATGGGCTCCCAGTAACAAAATACCAGCCCCATCTGCTGTAACTCTTTGGAACTGCCAAATGCATCAGGGAGTTGGTTTCTGATGATTTCTCCACAAGTGCAAATAATACCCTAAATGAAGCAGAATGAGGTATGGCAGAGTGTGCCCAAATTTCACACCACCACAGTGACGTCAAAAATTCTAGCAGAAGGTAGGAAACCAAGAGTACAGACAGGTTGGTCAGGGTATGAAGGAACTGAGGTATGAAGGAAACAGTCAGCAAGTCCAGCTAGACAAACTCTAACACAGTTTGTAAACAGAGAAAGAGGGAAGTTTTCAACCTGGAGCAAGATGGTAGAGATAGGGATGATCACCATTTTTCACTATCTCAGCTGCAGTTGGCAGACTCAACCAAGACACTTGCTTTGTTGGACCAGAACATGTATAGGTGTGCACTGTGGATGCCATGCCTTCAACCTGAGAGCTTGGGATGTGATTGCAGCTGATGGTTTATAGCTTGCTGGGTTCATTTCTAAGGGACGTGCATTTCAGAGAGTGGTGAGAAGCCACTCTGAACATCAGTCCTTTTTGTACACAGAAACAAAGAATCCAGCTCCAAAATCCAAATTTCATCAAATATTCGGCAGCCATTAAAAACGAATAGCCACAGCCTCAAAACACAACAAAACAAGTTAGACCTGTTTCCTACATGTAATTATCAAGACATAGAATCGTAGAGTCACAGAATCATTAAGGTTGAAAAAAAATGTCTAAGACCATCTAGTCCAAACATCAACCCATCCCCACCATGCCCACTAAACCGTGCCCCTCAGTGCCACATCTCAATGCTTCTTGAACACCTCCAGGGGCAGTGACTCCTCCACCTCCCTGGGCAGCCTGTGCAAATGCATTACCACTCTTTCTGAGAAGAAATTTTTCCTACTATCCAACCTGAACCTTCCCTGGCACAACTTGAGGCCATTCCCTCTGATCTCATCATTGTTACATAGGGAGAAGAAGCTGACCTCCACCTTGCCACAACCTCCTTTCAGGGAGTTGTAAAGAGTGATCAGTTCTCTCATGAACCTCCTCTTCTCCGGTTCCCTCAGCCACTCCCCATAAGACTTGTGCTCCAGACCCTTCACAGCTTCTTTGTTGTTCTCTGGACACACTCCAGGGTCTCAGTGTCTTTCTTGTAATGAGAGGCCCAAAACAGAACACAGCACTCAAGGTGTGATCTCACCAGTGCCAAGTACAGAAGGACAATCACTTTCCTTGTCCTGCCAGCTATGCTATTTCTGATACAAACCAGAATGCCATTGGCATTCTTGGCCACCTGGGCACAGTGGTTGCTCATGTTCAGCCTACTGCAAACCAGTACCCCCCAAATCCTTCCCCAGTGCGCATCTTTCTAGCCACTTTGCCCTAATCCTGTAGCATTGCATGGAGTTGTTGTGATCAAAGTGCAAGGCCTGGCACTTGCTCTGGTTGAAGTTCATACAATTGGCCTTCACCCATTGTTCCAGTCTGTCCAGATCCCTCTGAAGGGCAGATGAACACTTCCTCCCAGCTTGGTATCATCTGCAGACTTACTGAGGGTGCACACAGTCCCCTCATCCAGATGATCATTAAATATATTAAACAGGATCAGTCCGAATACCGACTCCTGTGGAACATCACTCGTGACCGGTTGCCAACTGGATTTAACTCCATTCATCACCACCCTCTCAGCCTGTCCCTACAGGCAGTTTTGCACGCAGCAAAAAGCATAGTTGTCCCAGCCATGGGCTGCCAGCTTCTCCAGGAGAGCACTGTGGGGGACAGCGTAAAAGGCTTTACTAAAAGCTGGGTAGACTACATCAACATCCTTTCCCTCATCCACCACATGGTACAATCATTACAGACATGATTGCTGAGGAAGAACCTTTAAAGAAATGAGCTTGACATGGCTTTGGAATAGCAACTGACTTTTATATTCCAGAGACTGCCTATTTTCCTCATGGGAATTTTATTACAAGGACAGTTGCATCTGCACAGTCTGCATAGGTGTATGTGTCCTCCAAAGGAATGTTGCCTCACATTTTATCCAGTTTAGGATGAGGGCATTATATTGCAGAAGAATTGTGTTAAATGTTACTGCTGGAACCAAAATCTCTGTTTCCTTGTGGGTTTGCTTGGTACCTAGATGTCCTGGACCAGCAACAGGCAGCTGATTGGTGCTCATGTAAAACCCTACAAAATATAAACCGAAATTAATTTGTGTGAAAAATGCTCATCAATTTTATAGCTGTTCTGAGATACTCTGAGTTTGCCATATAGCCTTAATTTTGAGACTGCCCGAGTATTATTGCGCAGAGATATTCATTATGCCCACGTTTCCATAAGGAACAGACTGACAGAGAATCGCCATGGAAATATGGTTACTGCCTCCATTGCATTTTGCTGGATGAAAATCCATCTAACTTCAAGCATCTACTTGATGGGAAAGGGCTTTCTGTCTGCCTCACGCTGAATGTAGCAATTTTATGGGGTTAGGGGGCAATAAAATCCCTTTACAAAGTGATTTGCAGATCATGAAAATACAGTGCGTGACCTTAAGAGTCACTGGCCAGCGATGTTGCTGGCAATAAAATGGCTGGCTGCGTGGTAGGAGATGCATTTAAATTGCTCACATTGCATTCCTGTTGGCTGCACAAAAGGTTTTGGAGACGTGGTGTGGTAATGACTGGCAAGGTTCTGTTCCAGGTAGGCACTTTCCCGGTCTTAAAGACAAGTAGCATTTGGCTCTTTCTTCTCCAGCAGACAGAATGAGCCAACACCTTTTTCTCTTGGGTTCTCCTAAAGTGATTCTAGGAAAAGTTTAAGCAGCGGGGAGTGATGCTTTCAGGATGTAAATTAATTGCTTCAGGTAGGACACGTGAATGGATGTGCGAGGCAGAGGTACACCCAACATCCAGCTAGGGTGATATCCTGTTTTCACCAGTGGCCCACGTGGATTCTTATGGTAGAACATACGTTGTGGGAAAGCCTGTAGAGATACTTCTTTAAAATATTCTTCCTACACAAGAACAAGGGGATACCAAATGAAGACACTAGGAACCAGGTTCAGCACAAAGCTATGGAGGTAAATAGGACAAATATAGATGTAATGAGTTTTTATAGAGTTGAGAGGAAGCTGGACAGTTGAAAAGGATATGTACTGGGGACTGACTACTAACCAAATAACTCATATCAGGCTTGGGAAATCTCCAGGCTGATATTTCATGGTTGGAGACCAGGAAATTAGCTGAAGGACAGGAAAATACTGGGAGGAAATTACACCATACGCTCACTTGTCCCTTGATGTTCACCAGCAGTTGGTTTTGGAGACAGACTATGTATGACAGACCTGGTCTGAAAAGTATTGCCACTTCATTTATGTTCCCAACTCCAGCACACTGTAACTCAGGAAATTTCTGTTCAAAAGTAGAAATCCTCAGAATCCGTAGCTCGTGAAGTTTTCTCCTTTCGTGAAATTACCAATGGAGGATGAAATCCTGGTAAGCTTTTAAAATTGATCTTTCCCCATTGCAAGAAATCAGCAGCATTCCTCTGCTAACGCCAATTCCCTTGTGCAGATAACAGCAAGGGTGATTTGGGCAAGAAAGCAGAGGAAGACTGATTCATGATATCACCCTCTCATGTCTGCAAAATTCCGATACACGTAGATGTGACCAACAGAGAAAAGGCCATTACAGCAGTCAGTACACAGTTCCCTCTTTCTGGCCGTGCCTGGGGACATCATCAGCCAGTCAGTACTGCTGAGCAATACCTGTAAATGTATCCAGGAGTTACAAAAAAGTAATGCAGAAGTGTCAGCGTGAAGATTTCCAAGTCCTGATGCTTGGTAAATGAAGTTAAGAGAAACCTAATATGCCTTGAGAAACTTGTATCAGCAAAGCTTTTCATGAGAGTATTGGACTGACATGGAAAGTATCATCTTGATGCTCTCATTGAAATTCTGTTTTCCAAGTTAACTTTCAAACCCAATAAAATTACTTTATTGTCTATACAATGACACTTCAACAGACATTCTCTCTACTCTCAGATCAACTTCTGAGATAGAAATTCCATTTTTCAGCTTGTGCTACTGAAAGGTCACTCATTGTTTTCCTTTTCCTGGGCCCCATGCACAGCTTCTTGAACCTAACTGCAGGAAAGCCAGGCCTAAGATGTTGTCTTCTCTAATAAAAAATGCTGTGAAATCTACACTGTGTGACCAAATGCTGCTGCAGCTACTTGGAAGGCCAGATCTTTCACTAGCGTGCATCAGCATCATTCCAACGATGTGTTTCCGACCACAAAGTCATGAAACGTTGATAGTTTGTTTTTCAGTGCCTTGCTGCTAAACGCTTTTGAATTGTGCAAGAGGAATGTGATGAAGAGGAAGGTTGAGCAGGGATAGCCACCCATGTCTGCACAGCCTTTTGTAGCTGAAGCATGTGAAAAGCAGGGTCTACCAGGGCTGTCACATCACAAACATCTCCTATGGCAGCCTTGTTGCCCTCAATTTCTACCCTTTCCCCAAATCCCTCTGATTTCCAGTCCCCATATCCACATGAGAACTGATCTTAGTTATTAATAATAGCAAAAAGTAAAAATTGATAAATTACATTAAAGATTTTTAAGAAAAATGATTAAGGCAAAATAATAAATGGCAACAGCTGCACCATGCATCTGGTGGGGAGGGAAGTGGGTACGCAGGGATGGGAAGGGAACAGGAGACCCTTTGCTCTGTCCACACTGCTGGGATGATGTTGCTTCTTCCCATGAACAGGAAACAGAGCCTTGGTGGTAGGAGTGAGGACTAGGGGATATCAACCCTCACACTGATCCCTACCAGCGAGGTATGGTGTTGAATGGGAAAACTAAGGATTTCTAACCTCCCTGTACCAGCGGATGCACCACAGCCACAGAAGGTGCATGTTCAATTACAGGCAACCTTTGAGACGTTCAAGGTCAGGATGGACAGGGCTCTAAGCAATCTGATCAAGATGTAGTTGTCCCTGTTCATTGCAGGGGAGTTGGACTAGATGAACTTTAAGAGGCCCTTCCAACTCAAACGATTCTATGGTCCTATGATTCTCTTTACAGAAAGCTTATACAAGCAGCAGGACTCCTCCAGAGTCAGGCTGCAGGGAGTTGGAAGACTTAAAAGAAAAAACGTGCCTTAAAGGGGCTGAATTTCTCTCCCCTTGATCCAGACCTCATATCTCAGGAGGTTAAATGACATCTTTAATTGCTCTGACAGACAGAAGATACCATCAAGCAAGACAAGATATCTTCCAAGGGTTGTACCCAGCGATATATAACTTCCCTTGAGAAACCCAACATCGCAAGATTAATTCAGGATAAATTTTGTTATTGGGTGCTTCATGATCTCCTCTACCTTCAAATGAAAGTCCCATTGGTTGGGTATTTTGCTACTGCCTCTTGCAAGATCAAAAGAAATCTCACCCCCAGATATAACAGCTCTCACTCCATGCTTTCCTTCTGTTGAGATCAAACAGAATCAGGTTTCCACTGATCAGACTTTGGGAAAGATGGATTCTGGGAGCTTGTCTATGGTATCAACCAGCAGGAACAACTGTTTCAGAAGGGCTGTCTCAGTGGCAGGATATCTCCACACAAGGACTGAGATTGCTCGCAGTACCTTTCTTTGACATCATACAATTTATATTCCGCAGCCATAGCACTACAAGAACATCTCCCTAGCCTGCAGCTTCATTTTCTGCACACAGCTACCCCAGCACTTTAATTGTCCCATAAATCTGATGGAAAGGATTTGATGCAGAGAGCTGTTAAAATGCCAAATGTCTTGAGCACTGCAACTAATGAATGGCTCCCAATGATTCGTGTTTCAATCTATATGCAAATGTGCCCTTTGGCTGGCTTGTGCTGGACTTCTCATCGCTGAATTACAGCTATCCAGGGAAGCTTCGTACTCATAGATCAGACAGATACAAGGCATAAATGGGAGAAGACTTAAATTATTCAGTGTTTATGAGAAAGGGAATCCAAACAGTGGGCTTACATTTTGCTTTTTATAATAACATGATTACAGATCAGCCTTGAGAAGACCTACGATAACGCTTGTTTTCTCCCCTGCCCCTTCTTGTTATCAAAACATATAGCGCACTGAATCACTTGGAGATGCAAAGCTGAATGCTTATTATCCGATATCACCCTGGGCCAGAACAATGTGTGCCAGCTCCAGGTGAAAACAGTGCTCACAGAGCCCAGCTGGGAGATGTTTGTGAATGGACTGAGAGATTTCAAACTCTTCTCTCTTCTATTCTTCCTCCCAGGAAGGAAAAACATCTCCTGGAGCGTCGCCGTGAATGCTGTCGATCACAAAATCTATTCTTGCTCGTTAATGAACTGCACAAATCTCTTTCATCTGCAGCACTGTGTGCAATTCTGGTGTTAGGAAAAAGAAATTAAACTGGGGCAGGTGCAGAAAGGGCTGCCACTGTCACAAGAGGACTGGGGAATTTGTTTTATGAGTTTAAAATAAAGGTTTTAGAGGATTTCAGTCAATACCAAGGCTGGCAGGGAAAGTGACTGCTCGCTATATAAACACTGTAGAAATGGCAAGGAGGAGAAAGGGCAATCCTAGCTAAAAGCCTAGGCTGGCATGGGAAAAGGTAGCTGTCAGGAAGCCACAAATACCTTCAGAAAACACAAATGTGAACATGTCAAGGACAGCGTTGTTCATGTAAGACTTATTTTGGGAGGTTTAAAGCTGAAATGATCTCGGGTGTGGGCACAAGGTTTGGATTGCAAGCTGATAGAATCATAGAATCACAGAATCATTTGAGTTGAAGGGACCACTAAAGATCATCTAGTCCAACTTCCCTACAGTGAACAGGGATGTTTCCAGGGCTGTCACGTAATTCCCTTCTCTGTCACTCTCCCATTGCTGTCACTGCATGCCGCAAGCTGTTCTAGATTCCTTGCATCACCCTCCAGTCCTAGAAAGGGTTCTCCAGTTCTATCTTCTTGAGCCAAGCACGGTCCTTGTCTTTTCTCCAGGGACTTATACATACATTGTTAGAAATTATCAAAGGAACATTAGCTGCCCTCCAAAGGTAACCCTCACCACACTGGAAATAGGGAAGGTTCAAGAACCAGAATCCTAAGAAAACATTTGTTATTTTGCTCAATTTCTTTCAAGCTGATTTTCAACGCTATCTAAATCATTACCATAAACTAATCCCACAATCAGATGGTGACTCCAAGCTGAACATATTCAAGCACTTAAATATTAATGAAAAGGGATCCTCACAGAGGCTTTTGTGGTGTTGACATTTCTGTTTTGCACGTTTCAGGCTGAGTCTTGGGTATTGTGCTCAAAGAATGCCAGAGGTGGTGCAGACATTGCAGGGTGGAATGCTGCAGAGAAACAGGGAGATTTTGGCATTGCCCCCCAAAAACAACCCCACAAGGAACATTGCTGAGCCAGACAAGCAGAGCTGAGGTTTTCCAACCAAGCTTTTGGTCCTACAGGGCTCCACATCAGTTGGACAGACCTTTGTGTATGTGCCCTTCACCTCCATGTTAAACTAAACAGGAGCTTTATAGCAAGAGGCACTTAGGCAGTGCTTGATCCCTCAGGACCTTCATTTCTGGGTGAGCTTTGGTTTTGTTTACACAGTTAACTCAGGTCTCCATAGCTTCTTTTCATTCCCAATTCTACTTCTCTGTCTATAACCTCAAGAGTTGGGTGGGAGGCTGTTAACACTGGGAGAAACCCATAAGAGCAGCCACTCTTCTTGCATGCACTGGATGTGATCAGGAAACCAGAGTGATCCAGGTATGATCTTCCGACATGCCTAGTTCAGAGAACATTGAACTTGGTCCTACAGGAAATACTTGATTTTCATGCTTTATCCCCCAGCAGATAAGTGCTTTTGATTTATCATAGAATCTCAGAATCATTAAAGTTGGAAAAGACCTCTAAGATCCCCAGGCCCAGCCCCAATCTGTTCCCATCCATCCTACTGACCATGTCCCTCAGTGCCACATCTCCACAGTTCTGGAACACCTCCAGGGGTGGTGACTCCAGCATCTCCCTGGGCAACCTATGCCAATGCATTACCACTCTTTTGGAGAATAAATTTTTCCTAATATCCAACCTGATCCTCCTCTGGTGCAACTTAAGGCCATTTCTCTTGGTCTGCAGGAAATCTGGAGCACTGAGACACCATAGCTATAAAAACATGTGATGTCAGTGTTGTCCACACAAGCAAGAAGATGGAGTTGGCACAAATGGCCATGTTGCAAGCAACAGATCTTCTCTCTTTGCCATCAGAACAGTGATGAGCTTGGCAAACCACACTTGTTGCAAAGTGGTGATGTGCCACTCTCCAGGCACTCTCCACCATGCTCTCCTGGTCTCAGTTCCAACTCTCAAAGCATCTCTGCTTTAAGTAAAAGGCAGAACATGCAGAAACAAACTGCTGCTGTGCTGCCAAGCCAAATGAATTTGTCTGGCTGCCAAGGCAGGAATTTGGGAAGCTCTCCTTTTATTCCTTCCTTTACTTTGTGCATGGAAATGAAGTTGTCATCAGTAATTTGCTAGTGACTAAAGCTGATAAGTTTGGCTCCCTGTGGGCCCCTGCTGGGGAACAATATTGTCTTTTCTTCTGAATTACTGAATGGAAAGCACAGAAAACAAGGTAGGAGCCCTGAGTGCTGCCTTCTCCTTGCTCAGAGCTGTTCACTGCCTTCCATGCTCAGCTGCCCAGGGCCAACCTTAGAGATCTCCAAAAAGTCCCTGGACGTAGTGCAGGGTACCCTGCTCTGAGTGTCCCTGTAAAGTCATACTAATCAGGAATAGCACAGATATATAACTACAATCTTCAAGTAAAATTAAAGGAGGAAATAAGTATATATACTGATGCTGGTTGCAATTAAGTTCTACTATAAACAACAGTTTGTTGGACTGCAGAGAGCAAAAGTGGCTCGAGTACGACTCAGACTGAACCTTAAGATGGCGTAAAACCATGTAAAGTGACCTCAAAACAGCTGGACAACCTCTCTGCATTTCAGTACGAAGGTCCTTGATCACCCCACCATGCTACAGAGAGATTTGCAAGAAATATCCAGTTCTATGTATACTGGTATTTGTCAGCAAAAAGCTGCTCAACACCAAAATATTGAGAATAGAAACACAGAATCAAGGAATCATTAAGACTGGAAAAGACCACTATGATCACCTAGTCCAAACCCAACCCATCCTCACCATACCCACTAAACCATGTCCCTCAGTGCTGCATCTCCATGGTTCTTCAACACCCCCAGAGACAGTGACTCCACCACCTCCCTGTGTAAAAGGAAGAGCTTTTTGAAAATCTCAGGTTGTTTGGAGGTCGAATGTTTTTCTTGTCTTGTCTTGTAAAGATGTTTTAATCTCAAAATACTGTATCAAATACTGTTGATAACTTATAGGAGTTCACTTGGGGGTTCCTTATATACGCTCAAAACCCTGTGCAGGTGAACTACGAAGTCTGAGCAGAAAATAACTCTCTGTTCTAAAAAAGCCTATAGGAAGCTGAACAGGGAGGGGTGGAGTCACCATCCCTGGAGGTGTTCAAGAACAGTGGAGAGGTGGCACTGAGGGACATGGGGAGTGGGCATGGTGGGGATGGGTTGACGGTTGGACTCAATCTTAGTAGCCCTTCCAACCTTAATGATTCTATGATTCCATGATTCAAACTATGCCCAGACACAGGGAAAAACTAGTTTGAAGCCCTAAATGATTTCTGAATCTACAACTGAATGCATCGATTCTTTTTAAATGTGTAAAAGCCCACCTTTTTTTACACAGCCAAAGCAGTGCTGCTACTTGAAATCACAAATCAGCTCATGCAGTGAACATTCTTCATGGCTGGCAAAAAAACAGTTCATTCTTCTGCATATCCAGGACTCACGTGCAGGTCCTGGGCCACCCCAGATGAGAAAATAGAAGCAGAGCACTGCACGAGGTTAATCTGGACTACACACACAGAGCAATGATTTCCTTTAAGCCAATCAAGGATTAAGGCTAATGAGTATCCCTGCATCTTGTAACAGTCCTTTTAGAGAAATAGAATAGGATAAAAATAGCCTGATTCGACCCTTCCCCCCAAAGAAGTCTTATTAATCCTTGGGGTGATGGGGTAAAATTAGAAATGCTGAAGAGGGGAACGCTCCACTCACCTGTCGTAGGATGACCATGGTTCCTGTATAAACACATCAGCAATCACCAGGAATGGACCTAAAGCAAAAGAAATTGGTGGTTAATGGACTGACACCCCAAATCATACACCCAGCTCAAGGACTGTCTCAACACCAATGGGTCAGACCCAGCCCCTATGTAGGAAAGAGGGCTAGGAGCACTTAAACTGCCAATGCTTTCGTAATATTAATTCCAGACAGTGTGAGACAATCCTCTAATACATTCAGATTAATGCCTGCATGGTGGTGAATGAGACAGGGATAGAGGTTGCTTATGCAAGCAGTATTTTGTAAACTGAGTCCTAGAAAGTTGTCCAAAGATCAACTAGTAAACAGACTAAAGCTGATTTATTACATGTATCACCAAATCCCATGGAACCCATCTTCATGGATGTGAAGAAGGACAGCCCTGTGCTTACTGATCACAAAGCTGGAGGGACTGAACAACTTTCAGCAAAACATCATTCAGGATGGGAAAGAAAAGACCTGGGGTATGGCGTCGCCTTGTGTTGCTCCCAGCATGGAATGTGTTTGGCCTCTATGAGCAAAAATTGCTTTCAAACAATTAAATTTCTGCAGCTTTTAATCTTTAAGCCATTCTTCTCACATGGCAATCGGTAATCGTTAAATTTATGATGTGGAACATCTTCCACTGTAGTAAAAACTCTCATTCCTTAGAAAGGCAAAAAGTCACTCTTTCTGAGAGCTACAGCTCCCCTGAGACACTGGGGATATGAAAGCTGACAGTCTTGCAGGACAGAAGATATTTGTCTTATGGTGACAGAATGGTCCAGAATGGTCACACAAAACTGAGTATTAAGCTTCAGTGATAATTTTTATTTTTATGCATTCCCCATGGTATGGATAAGATTTCTTGTGGGGGGTTGGAGAGAATAGCAATGTCTTTTCACCTCTCCTCAATTACGTGTTGTACTTAGGGACATGTTTTAGTGGGGAGATGTTGGTCATAGGTGGATGGTTGGACTAGATGATCTTGGAGGCCTTTTCCAACTTTGATGATTCTATGATTCTATAATCTCCAGGTGAAACATCCCACAGAGAAACAATATGGGACAGGCTCAATCTTAAAAAAATACGGGGTGTTCATCTCCTGTGTCAACCCACCCAATACGCATTCCTCACTGTAAGAAAAGCCCTTTCTCTACCAACAGCAGATGCACTCATCCCATTCAGTAATGTCTTTGGTAACGACCATACAAAGTGGATTTTTTGTAGCTTCCCACCAGCAGTGGGACACAGATATTCCCAACTGAGCTAGTGAGGTAGGATTCATCCTCACATATGGCATAGGAGTAACTTATTTAGGGTCTGCAGTCTAAACGGCAATTCTATCATTCTCCTTTTCTTTCCCACGCTGCCTCACCATTTTTACAGTGTAGATGTTTGAAGGCATATACCTATCTCACTGAAAGAAGCAGGAGTTTGCCATCTAAGTGCCCCCATCTTATTAGAGAAAACATCCATCTGTTGAAACCAACTACACGATCCCTTTGCACTGCCTGTCTCCTTTCCGTGGAGGAGGAATTGGAAGGAAGAGGAAGCAGAGAAAGAACAAAGAGCAGCCAAGGTATCACTGTTCATCAGGAACAGTGGCAGTTGGCATTTTACTCAAATGATGGCCACAAACCATATTTAAGGAATTAATTTTACTTTCTTCATGAGATAGATGACGTGGAAAATCACGTACCCACTTTAACATCTGAAAGGTTGGGAGGCAATTTTCCTAATTCTCAGTTTGAACACTTTAAATTATTCCGTTTCCCTTTCATCCATATGGCTTGAAAACCACTTTTTAACCCTGTAAGTAGTGAGGAGAATGAGTTCCTTGGTTGTAGGCCATCTACTACAGACAAATGATCTTGTAGCTGCTTCCCTATCCAAAAAAGAGAGATCTCACCCAGCGGGGAGGAGCTCATAATTATTTCAGTTATTAATTATTTGCATGTTAGTCAGCCAAAGGGCCTCAATCATCATGACCCTTTGAATCTCTGTGTTGCAAAAAACAATGAATGGGGTAATCCCTTTCACAGGCTGAACTAAAAGCACAGCATCAAGGCTCAGAACTGCTCCTTCAGTCATTGAACCTGCTGCTGCTGAAGCAAAGCACTGTGCCATGGCTCCCCTGGCATTATAACTGCACTGGGCATCCTGTTGAACAGGTGCTGTGCCAGGTTTGGAAGAGTGTTTATGTATCCAACAGGTCTTCAGTATTCAGAACCTGTTGATTTTTCTTTTTCTTTTCTGAAGGTCTGACCTTCATACCAGTCCCTCAAGCTTGCTCTTGTTCAGAGCTCCCTAAGGTCACTCATGATGCTGTTGCAAGGGAGGTTGAATATAGCAGGCATCCAGCTTTTGAAAGTAGGGAAAACCCCAAAAGGGAAGCGTAGAGCATGAAGCAGACTGCCCTCCTTGTTCTTCCCACAGGGATCAGTCAGCAGGATTGGGTTGTCTGAGCACTGGGGAGATCAGCTGCCTGCTAATTCACGGGAGCCTCGATGGAATGAAGTGGCCATCTGGACCCTGCAGTCCTTGCTACAACATCATTCCCACCCTTGGCTCTTATACGAAGCTGTACAGCTACTTTTGGTATAGGAAATGATCTAAACAAAATGCATCCACCATCTCTACATCAACAGCACATAAAACGAAGCAATGAAGTCACCTCTTCGGAAAGTCTATTTTTTTTCTTTTCAAATGGTTCACTTTGCAGCTTTCTGGGCTAGACGAACATCACCTGAAGTGATCCTCCAAGGCAGGCAATGAGGTGAGACCAAAAGACCCTTTAAACTAGCTCTGTATGCAGCAAGATGTGTGACATGGAACCATGCATGTCTCTTCCATACAAAGTCTCCACCACAATGACCTCCTCTGTGACTTTCTTGATAGTTATGAAGAGATCTCAAATGCAAGAGCAAGGGGAACCCAACAGCTCAACTCAGGAAAAGTCTGGATAGAGCTATTCTGTTACAATTGCAAATAAGAGGGTTGCTTTTATCATCTATTTGACTGGCATTTCTTCTCTCGCTGTTGACAGTGCAGGACCAGAGTCCAACCTCATGACTGCCCACGCTGCTTTGGGGATCTCTCCATGGCACTAATCCTGCAAAGCACATGTGTGTTATACATTGGTTAGGAGATATTCAGATGTATCATTCTAGAAGTGCAAATTCTGCACCTTTCTTCTGAAGTACCAAATCCCATATAATCCCATATAATTTCCCATTTGCAGATGCAGTGAAGAAAATGGACAGTAGATTTAAGGGTTTCATTGACATTCAGTGACAGCTTGCCCCCAAGTCACCCAGCTTGGAGCAAAGCCTGTATGTGGGGAATATTCCAGGCACATAGCAGTGTGGACAGCCAAGAGAAGTGGCTCTTGATTCACTGCCTTACTTCTACTCCACTTGACTCACAGAAACGTATCGTACCACCCTAACAGAGCATAGAAATTTAATACACTGATGCTATCTGCGCACTGTTTCTTTCACCTCCTGCCCTCCAGCAAGAGATCTGATAACGATTAAAGATTTTGCAATGTATTCTATTCTTCATTTAAGAAACAATGAATAAAAAGGTTAGATTTATGCTCTTGGTGACAAGTGCCTTTGTCCTTATGAAAATCAGGATTCTGATTGTCAAAAGGCCCAATAGCTCTTGAAAGAAATTAAAGTAGCAAGGACACCAGCTGTTGGGAACTCTAAGCATTGAAGGTGTATGACGCTGAGCAGAGAGGAAAGAGGTAACTATATGCCACTCCTGCTCCTCGTCCTACTGAAATTTGGATGCTCAAGAGTCTATGACAGTTCGTGTTATGCATTCTTCATCCGAATCGAGGCTCTGAGGTCAAAAGACTGTAGATCATGAAACTGAATGCAGCAGCCATCCACCTTCTTCTTGGCCAGCAAGTGTCTTCTATGCTATCTTGATCCAAACACCTCAACAGAGACGATCCACCACTTTTCTAGGTAACTACCTCCGAAGATCCTTACTGTTTAAAATGAAATAACTTCTCTTCATCCATGCCTAGGAAACTTTTCCCAAGAGTACACATCCTTGCTCTGATGCCATGCCATGCTCTCTCTGATGTTTGACCAGTGTCTGGTGGTATGTCAGAGATTCACTATCTGGTCTCTGCTCCCTCTGGGGGCACTTACAGACTACTCCATTGGTTCTCACTCTTCTGTTCAGTGAATTGAACACTTAGCCTCTCATAATAGGAACTCCAGACTGCCTGCCATGGTTTCTGAGACTAACTTAGGGAAATCTTGGATACAGCTGATCTCCTACCATCCAGTGCTGCCTGAGACATCCTCCTCTCTCTGGGCTTTAGCCTCCAATCTTGCTTTCTTTTCTGCACAAGGGGTCAGTCCTCCAGTCTGCTCGGATGTGCCCCCAGGATTATGACAGTTGTCTGTTCAGGAGCTACTGAGAAGTAGCAACATAAGTTCAACCTCCACTTCAGTTAAGAAGGTCCAAAACACTGAGTCTTGTTAGATGACTACTTTAGCTACTGGGGGGATGCTCGGAATCTCCTCTGTCTGGGCTACGGATTGATGTGTTCATGGTAACAGCCATCCAGTTACAACTTCCTTTACCATGGCACAAATAATGTCATGCTCAGAGAGACTCACAGGCGCTCCCTGAGTGAGCAAACAGTACGAGATAAAACCTCTCTCTTGATGGAGCTGTAGGACACAGTGAGTGCTGTGTCTGGCCAGCAAACCAGCTGCCACGTGCTGAGAAAGTTCCCTTGTTTACATCTTAATTGCCACCTCCGCATGAATGGATCACCTGAGGTCATGTTGGCAGGTGACAAGAGGAATGTGAGGAAACTGTCACCTCAGGAAGGGAGGTCACAGCACCAGTAAGGTGCAGATGCCTACACCCATCTCACATGAGCAGTGCATCCACAACACAGACTCTCTGCCTGGGAATTAATTAGCACAGTGTGTGCTCTACTGGAAAAACCCTGATCCAAGTTCACTGAAAGGCAAAAAAGAAATCAAACCCAGACACCTCTCCCACACTCTTTTCACAGAATCATAGAATCATTTGAGTTGAAAAGGACCTTTAAAGGTCATCTAGTCCAACTACCCCGCAATGAACAGGGACATCTACAGCTAGAATGATCAGACTTGAGTAGCTACAAGGTTTTAGTGAACGTAGGAATGCTGATATTGGGAGGTAGAGAAATATCTGCATTCAGATGCATTTTGTTGGAAAGAATCACCCCCCTTTCACCTCTCTTTCAGCTCTGCATGGAAAATGGGGAAAAACAGAGAGGTTCAGGTGGAGCTGCAAGATTTGTGAAGGGTTAAGAGACCTCTTGAAGCCCTGAGTCCTCGGAAAGTCTCCCATTGCCTCTCTAGTCATCAGTGTAACATGATGAGACTAAAGAACAGCCTGCAAGAGCTGTTTCAAGGACATACAGATTTTTCTCTATCTGCTTCTACAGCATTCAGCCTTACAGTGTTGAGAGCAATAGGATTAGCTATTAATTAGATCTGGGGTACTCCCATGGAGCTTCTCTTTCTGGTGAATGGATGATGTTCCTAGGGAAGACCTTGCTGTCTTCTTTTTTTTACAAAAAACAATGCTCCAGTCATCCCACAAAGGTCAAGTCTGGGTTCTCCATGAACTGCCAGCTCCTAGAAGGAAAAATATCCTCTCTACATAGAACACATCACTAATCAGTTAGACAAATAATAACCACAGGTAGAAAGGACTGCAGACACCAAGGCAGACTATGGCAGTAAAGTAGCCTGGGGTGAGTGTAGAATAATGCATTAGATGCACGGTTGATTTGCGTTTCTGTACTCTTCTTTATATTTCTGCGAGTAGCTCAAGGAAGAAAGTGCAATGCTTATGCATGCTGCAGTCTGTCATTGTGTGAGTGCAACTGAAACCCAGGAAAATGACTCTGGTAACAGAAACCACCAGTAAATAGAGGGTAATCTACCCAACATGAAGGACAGAAAGGTGTCAGGGGCTGGGCAGTAGGTAGAGTTTCCAGCCCAAGACTTTAGCACCCCAAACCAGGACTGGATTTTCAATTAATCTTAGGCAGAATTGAAAGCTTCTAAAATATCTGGCTTCTTTCTGAAAAAAAATGAGCAGTTGGACCAACAAGACCCGGACAGGCTGGAAAGTCGGATGGAGAGGAACCTGATGAGGTTCACATAGAGAAAGTACAGAGTCCTACACCTGGGGTGGAATAACTACATGTACCAATACAGGTCAGGGGCTGACCTGCTGGAAAGGAGCTCTGCAAAGGACTTGGGTGTCCTGGTGAACAACAGATTGACCATGAGCCAGCAGTGTGCCCTTGTGGCCAAGAAGGCCAGTGGCATATTAGAGTGCATTAAAAAGAGTGTGACCAGCAGGCTGAGGGAGGTGATCCTCCTGCCCTGGTGAGGCTACATCTGGAGTACTGTGTCCAGTTCTGGGCTCCTCAGTTCAAGAAAGACAGAGAACTTCTAGAGAGTCCAGAGCAGAGCTATAAAGATAGTAGGGGTCTGGAGCATCTCCTGTATGAGGAAAGGCTGAGAGACCTGGGATTGTTCAGCCTAGAGAAGAGAAGACTGAGAGGGGACCTTATCACTGTTTATAAATATCTGAAGTGTGAGAATCAAGTGAACGGGGCCAGGCTCTTTTCAGTGGTGTGCAGCAATAGGACAGTGGGGCGAGGGGCAAAAATTGGAACACAGGAAGTTCCATACAAACATGAGGATAAACTTCTTTACTGTGACAGTGACAGAACACTGAACAGACTGCCCAGAGGAGTGGTGAAGTCTCCTTCTCTGGATATATTCAAAACCCACCTGTGTAGCCTATTCTTTAGCATGCTGTTGGACTGGGGGATCTCCAGCAGTCCCTTCCAACCCCTATGACTGTGATCACAATTCTGTGATCCTGGGATCCACGTCAGGAGCTCTTCTCACTGGTTATAGAAAGATAGAGTTGTTTGGGTTGGAAGGGACCTCTAAAGATCTTCGGATGCAACCCCTCTGCCACGGCAGGGACATCTTTCCTTTACTACCTCAGGTTGCCCAAAGGATAAACCTGGTCGGAATGGTGATGGCCCAGCTGTAGATGCAAACAGGGTTCTTTCTTCTGGCCCATCTGAAAAAGCTCACTGACCAGAGCCCCAGAAGTATGAGCTGCTTGATGTACAGCTGACTTTAGTGCAAGGGCGTTATTTCCAGGAGATGAGAATCAGGGAACTGTGAGATGCCAAAGTGGTGATCTCTGAGAGTGAAGTGATATAACAGGCAGCAAGGGGAAGGAATGTGATCCTCTGTGCCTTCCTCCACCAGAAGCTGTAGGAATTAATCACAGCCCGTGTTGACAGCTCCAGGCTGTGCCATGCTGTTCGCCTTAGCAAAACACAAAACCACTGAGCAGAACAGCCGTAGATATTCAAATCCAGCTGCAGGATCTCAGAGCCTCCTCAGTGGCCCTGCAATCCAGTACTGATCTCCTAAGGGAGTTACCCAAACATTTCAGATTAGGACAAGAAAAACCATTCCCTTGTAAGTTTTATTCTAAATGTATGTTCAGCTGTACTGAGGGGACAAGAGTGCAACACTGTGTTAACACCACATCTCCATCGGACTGTATTAAAGAATCACAGAATCACAGGATCACCAAGGTTGGAAAAGACTTCCAACATCATCAAGTCCAACCATCCTCCTACCATCAATATTTCCCCACTAAATCGTGTCTCTTAGTGTAACATCTGAACATTTATCGATAGAAAGGAAATAAAACTAATCCAAACATGCTGCAAGCATTAAGATGACAACAGAGCTGCAGACAAGAGTGAATGCTTCCCCAAAGCCAAGAGCCCATCCTGTGATGCACTTACTACCTACAATTCGTACAAAGCAATGCCTGAGCAGTTCTTTGCCTCCCACTGGCCGTGTCCCTTCCAAAACAAATGATTCTATGATTCTACGTACAATGATCACAAGAGATTTGGGAACTGTTATCAGTGTCACCAGGGCTTATCCAAGCCAGTCTGGAGGGTATGGAGTAAGAAAAATGTGCAAAACCTAGAAGAAGTGTTCATTAGGACACAGCTCTGCTGTGGCTTTCTGCACCAGATCAGCACACATCTTCTCCTCTGCTGCGATAAAGTTGTCATTTTGTCATTTAGTTGATTTTGTGCTTTTTGGTCTTTTTTTTGTGCTTCGAGTTCCATGTGATAGCCAAAGGGGTTGAGTTGCTCCAGTGATGAAATACTGCAGTTCATGAAGTCGGCAGAGATCAACACCTGACACAAATTGAGGCTCTCAAAGGCTGATCCACTCAATCTGTTGGAGAAACCAATGTCATTTCTCTCCATAGAATGCAGAGGACACCTGAGGTGACTGGTTTTATTTGTGCATCCCTTTTTCCATCCCGTCCCTGCGCTCTTTTAGCAGCAAGGAATATGCCAAAAGTTGCCCCTGTGCAATTGACGTGTCCTTCAAACCTCCACGTGAAGGGTCTTGGAAGCAGTGCCACTGAGAGAGACACCACATCTGAATGAGTCCCAGACAAAAAATCAAAGCATCATAGAATCATTAAGGTTGGAAAAGACCTCCGAGATCACCACATCCAAACATCTACCCATCCCCACCGTGCCCACTAAACCACGTCTCTCAGTGCCACATCTCCATGGTTCCTGAACACCTCTGGGGACAGTGACTCCACCACTTCCCTGGGCAGCCTATGCCAATGCTTTACTACTCTTTTGGAGAATAGATTTTTCCAACCTGAGCCACAAAGGTACATTAGAGCAAGAAACCACAGAAAACTCCCTCCTCTGAAAAGTCAGAAAATCAATATTTAGCCCCTATTCTTCTGAGAGTAATCGGGAAACAGGCATCAAATTTTTAAGCCTCCAGCAGGAAGTTCAATAGATTTACCCTACATTCAATCCCTCCGAAAAGCACAGCAGGTAGAAGAGTGGAACAAAAGACCTGACCTTTTCTCCCTCTCCGTGCTTTCAAGAAGCCAGAGCAGAACAAAGCATCACTGAGGCATCCGATCCCAGCTTGCTGCAGATTGCTCTGCACAGCCTCCCGAGGAAGGCAATTTTCTTTTGTGCACCAGCCTCTACCAGCCACGGAGTATTTTTCAACAGCCATAATAATTAATCAAATAAAGTATCCTGTGGCAAGGTGTAATTTCAGCATAATCCAGACCTAGCAGAATAAGTCAGTCCCAGCAAAACGCTGCACTAGCAGATTGTCCTAAGGGTGTCTGCAATTTGTTCTCATCTCTTCTTTACTCTGTAGATGAATTTCCAGTCCTGCTAGGGTCTGCACATGGGAGCTGTCACAGAACAGGAACATATGAAAAATGAAGCCTATTTTTGAACTTGAGGGTGATTCGGGACACTAATGTGCTCTCAAGGCTCTTCTCATTGGACCAGGGCTTTCCTGCATGGTGCTGGGCTGTACTGGAAGTCTCCTTTCTGGTCCTGAATTTTACTGGGGTCCCCATGGATCTGCTCCTTCAATGGCTGCTCAGCCCCTCCCACGAATCGAGCAGGGTGTACAAGCAGACATGATGGTGGTTAACCTCAGACAGATATGTTTTACAGTGAACACATGGATTTGGGAGGAGATTCATGTGTGGCATGTCATGGTTTGCACCACGCTCAGGAGGCAGCAACCTTCTGATCCATCCAAGCTCTGCCAGCCCTGCAGCTGAACCACAGCCATTAGCTCTTAGCTCATAGGAGGGTTTGATCTCTTGGTTGTGTTGCTCAAGCAGTTACAAAGTCTGTGCCTATAATCTGAGAACAATACCAGGTTGATCCAAGGAAAGGTTTAGAATGAGAGGTAATGGCCTCAAGTTGTACCAGGGGAGGTTCAGGTTGGATATTTGGAAAAATTTCTTCTCTGAAATGTTGTTGAAGCATTAGCACAAGCTGCCCAGAGAGGTGGTGGAATCACTGTCTCTGGATGTGTTCAAGAACTGTGGAGATATGGCAATGAGGGATGCAGTTGGTGAGCATGGTGGGGATGGGTTGGGGTTGGACTCGATCTTAGTGGTCTTTTCCAACCTTAGTGATTCTGTGATTCTATTATATATATTCCCCATATAGACTGATATATCCTGTATATATACCTTATAAAAAATTATACACACATCCCAGACATATTATTAGCTCTAGCTAGGAATAATTGGGCCGTGTTATTATGAAGAAGGTTGGTCTGGGTTATGTCAGTTATGTCCTTTCCCCACCCAGCTTTCTATCTCGAGAATCTACTATGTTCAAGTCAGAGGGCAGCATAAAGGGCAATGCATCCCTAGCAGATTGTAACCAGGGCCCCAGAATAAAAAGGAGGTGTTAGGTGACTTGTCCTGTGGCCCAGTGGGAATTTGTTCCTGAAGTGGTTTCAGGTGGATTTAGGCACTTGTGTTCCTTCTAAGTCCAATGAAGTTCTCCCTTTTAGTGCAGGCTGTATCACAGAATCATAGAATCATAGAATCATTAAGGTTGGAAAAGAGCTTTAAGATCATCTAGTCCAACTGTCAACCCATCTCCACCATGCCCACTAAACCATGTCCCTCTGTGCTACACCTACCCTTTTCTTGAGCACCTCCAGGGATAGTGACTCTACCACCTCCCTGGGCAGCCTGTTCCCGTACAGTAGAGTTAGGAGTTTGTCAGACTAATTGCAGTTCAATACTTTAATTACTGACCCACTGCTGTTTATTTTCTTGCTATAGAAAAGTTCATCAAAGAGAGTCCTTACTGCAGCCACTAGTACAGTAATCACTCCGGCGAGCTGTGTTATTCACTCATGAATTTCAGACAATTTACAGAGGAGGGGATGATGCTATCCTCATATCACACAGAGGGAAACTGAGGCACGAAGGGAGGATGCGACTGTCCCCGGGGTCATGCGGGAGGCCATGGGCAGAACCAGGGCTATGCTTCTTGTAGACACCAAGTCTGTGCCTGACTCCAGATCAAAACGTCTTTAATAAAGGCAGCTTCCCTTCTTTTCTCTGTCCTTCAATTGCCCTAATAAGCAGCCTCTATGCTTGCTGCTCCCTAATAGTCTGGCCTCGACTGTGTGACCTCCCTCACTTCAGTGTTATTAGTACAGGCTGGAGGGACACCTTACAATCCTTCACAGTTTTCTCTCAACAGGAGCCTCTTGTTGGGCTTTTCAGTGATACCCTCCCTCTGCCCTCCCCAACACCACCCTCTTGTCTCTTGTGGGGCTGGAGAAACTCAGGGTGAGCCTTTGAAGAGGCTGGGGCTGGTCTCCAAGTGCAGGTATCAGCAGGATTAAGTCAGTTCACATGAGAAGATACCAGCCCTGCATTATGCTGCTGAGACTCCTGAGGACTTCAGAGGGCATTTTCATAGAACAGTAGAATCATCTGGGTTGGAAAAGACCTTTAAGGTCACCAAGTCTGACCTATCGAGTTTTGCTTGAACAGAAACTTGATACAAACCAAGTGGAAACTCTGCTCTGCTTTTTCCGGGTGCCTTTGGTGCAAGCCATTCACCAACAGCAATTGCCACCGCATCCCTCCGGGCACCTTGAGGCAAAGCTGGAGACATCAGCCCTGTAATAGCCCTGCTGAGTGGGGACAGATGCTCCCTGACTCATCGGCTGCACATGCAAAATTCTGTGTTAATTTTGCAGCTGGGGAACTTGAGTCAAAGGGGCTGTTTGCTGCTGTCTTCTGCTCTTCGTGTTTTGGTGGGACGTGTCATTTCTG
The DNA here is from genome assembly GCA_024606505.1 of Aquila spilogaster. Classification (NCBI taxonomy): domain Eukaryota; kingdom Metazoa; phylum Chordata; class Aves; order Accipitriformes; family Accipitridae; genus Aquila; species Aquila spilogaster. The sequence goes on from JANHGO010000041.1 coordinate 32,950,050, forward strand.
GGTGTGCTTTGTCACGTGGGATGCTCTGTGCTCCCCAGAGCATCCCCTGGATGAGGTGAAGCTGTGCGTGGAGATCTTTGGCAAAGCACAGGTTAGATTAAAGGGCAGAAGGTGTTGCAAAAGGCTGGAAACAGAAAGGTAGTGTATGCCTGAGCAGCCTGGATGAGCAAAAGAACTGGAGGCTCCAAGAGGTCAACTGACTTTGTTTTATGCAAAATCCCCACCTGGTGAAGAACAGGGTCAGAAATAACACTAGAACTCCCTCTGTCAGCAGCACAGCCAACAAAGCCTCATTTACATCCAACAAACTCCAATCCACATGATATCTTGATGGCCAACAGGGCACAGTGCCCCCAGGCAGCCCTTCCTGCAGATGAGATATCCAGAGCAGCTTTCTCACCCCACCTGGACTCTCTGGTGTCCGATGAGAGCTGACACCACACTGCAGGGCACAAGTTTTCACCCACGCCTGCATGCAGATAGTCATGAAGCACCTAGGAACTCAATCTCTTTGCAGCAGCTCTGTCAAATTTGGAATGAAGTTGGCCAACAGATCCTACCGTGATTACGTGACACATCTGAAGAGACAGGCAGCGTGGCCATACAAGCCTTGCTTCCTATGGAAATTAGACTAGATGAACCAGTCAGCTCTAATCAGCGACTGAATTTATTCCAGTTTTAACAAGCTGCTCTGCTCACACCCTTGTTTGCAGCACTTTGAGATATCCCTTCAAGAAAAGCGATGGCTGTTACTATTTGTAGTTTGCTCCCAGCTCCATGTAAGAAAAGGGTGTTGCTGGAGACACGCCAAAGCATTTTCCTGATCTCAGTCCAACATTTTTCTTAATATCCTCCCCAACTGCTGAGCTCTGTGATGGGAAGACGGGGTCTGGTTTGCAACTCCAAAGTACAGTCTGCTACAAAACAACTGTAGAATCATAAAATGTCTTGGGTCAGAAGGGACTTCTAAAGATCATAGAATCATGGAATGGCTTGGGTTAAAGATCATAGAATCGTGGAATGGCTTGGGTTGGAAGGGGCCTTGAAGATCATTAAGTTTCAGTCCCCCAGCAAGGCACTGAGGGAGATCCAGAGGATTACTCCAGAAAACAAGGTTGCTTAACCAGCTTTCTCTCTCTGCTACCCACCACCCCATTCCATACCAGACAACAAACCTGAATGAACAGCTGTCATGATATGCCCCATTGGGGCATCCCAAGCTCATGTGGCTCTCACATAGACTTGGCCAAGATCACTGGGTACTTGCTTATCTCTCATTTGGGTACAGATGTGACATTTAGCAGTGGGGACAGCAGCATCTCAGTGCTTGCTGAAGTAACACCCTTAGAAACTCTCCTCCCTGTAGAGCAATGACCTGCTCTACCATCCACAAGCACTGTGGCATCACAGGCAGAGCTTCCTCCTGCACCTTATTGTGCTGGTGAGGAGCAATTCCTTCCATGCGTAGAGGAGTGTTCTCAGAGTATACTGGAGTATACAGCAGATTGGGCTGATCTGCTCATTAATTGTTTATAGACTGCTGCGTGCTGCTTTACCGAATTACATAAAAGGTCTAATAGCTCCTGCCATGGATCCTGACCCCTGGGCACGCTGTGCCAAGGCACCCCAAGCGCTCTGAGATGATCAGCAGCCCAGAAAGCCTGCAGAAACCACAGGAATTTTGTCCCTCCTTTTTCAGCTCAAGGATGCGGTAGCACTACCGGCCCAGTAACTCTGGCAATATGATGTTTGCATACAAAAAGAAAAAAAAAAAAACAAAAACAACAAGAAACCACCAACAAAATAACAGAAATCCAACTTCGCCTCTTTTCCTGTGCTCTGTTTCCCAAGCTGCAGCACAGAGGCAGACCACAGAAGTCTGGGTTGTCCTGGCTTTGTTATTCCTCTGGGATGAATGGCAGCCAAGACCAAATGGGGATGGTCTTACTCACTACAGCAGCACTTTGCATGCAGCTTCTCAGTGGGCTTGAGAAAGGCTCTTGGATGGGGATTATAGATAAAATAGCCACCCCATTTATTTCTCTAGATTGAAACCTTCTACAGGCTGTAGGAGAGAGAAACCCAATGCATGTGGGTTCTGGAGTTTGCTTCAGCAAAGGGTAAATCTGCTGGCCTTGATGGCACTGATCCAACCAAGCTGAGGGATGAAAGGAAGCAGGACAGAAATAGCAGGGACAGCACAAAGGGCAGGCACCGCTGATGCTGGGAAACACCCTAAGACACAGATGAGGAGGCAGAGGTTTGATGCACTATATCTGGGCTTGCAGCCCAACCAACTACAAGATGCATATTCCGTACCCCTCTGTCCTAATGCATGAAGTGGTCTCCTCCCAACTGCCTCAGCCAGGTAGGGGGAGTCTGGATCTCACCATAGGGAGAAGGCAAGGCAAGGCAAGGCAAGGCAAGGCAAGAGAAAAGAGAAGAGAAGAGAAGAGAAGAGAAGAGAAGAGAAGAGAAGAGAAGAGAAGAGAAGAGAAGAGAAGAG
>JANHGO010000041.1:32961645-32978773 GCA_024606505.1 Aquila spilogaster
CCGACACGGCTCTCACAGTGACTTGGCCAAGATCACTGGGTGCTCTCTTGTCTCCCCCCTGATGCTTTGGGTGCACGCATGACATTTAGCAGTGGAGAAAGCAGCATCTCAGTGCCTTGCTGGAGTAATACAGCTGCACTCTCAGAAACTCTCCTCCCCATGGGACAAGGACCTGCTCCATCACCCACAAGCACTGGTGGCATCACCAGGCAAAGATTCCCCTGTACTGTGCTGGAAAGAAGCAATTTCTTACATGGGAGGGATGGTGTCCTTGCAGTATACCTGCTCTGAGAGACCTCCCTGGCATGACAGCAGATTGGGCTGACCTGCTCATTAATTGTTTATAAGTCTCCGTGTACCGCTTTACTGAATTACGTAAAAGGTCTAATAGTTCCTGCTATGGATCCTGATCCCTGGGTGGGCTGTGCCTCAGCACCCCAAGTGCTCTGAGATAGTTGGTAGCTCCGAAAGCCTGCAGAAGTGAAAGGAAATCCTAAAGGACTGTTGGAGAGTTTTGTCCATCCTTTTTTTTTGAATCAAGGATGCCGTAGTACCACCAGCCTGGCATGGGGGCACATTTGGGACGTGTATGGGTAACACCGTTGACAGCTCATGGAGACTTTCAGTAATTCCAGCAATATGATGCTTAACTCATGTCTGTGCCAAAGACTGCTGTGGGCCCTTGCAGCTCTCCAGCACACAACCCCACCACCGCCCCGCCATAAAGCCAGCTATTCCTGACCTTTTCCTGGGCTTTATTTCCAAATGACAGACCACAGAAGTGCAGGTTATCCTGGCTCTGTTGTTCCACTGGGATTGAAGGCATCCAAGGAGCTGAGCAGAGGAGCTGAAGAGCAAAGGGGGACCGTCTTGCTCACTCTGACAGCTCTCTGCATGCAGCTTCTCCATGGGCCCGAGGAAGGCTCTTGCACAGAGGTTACAGATGAAATAACCACCCCCTTTATTTCTCCAGATCGAAACCTTCTGCAGGCTGTAGGACAGACAAACCCAGTGTGTGTGTGTGTGTGTGGTTTCTAGAGTTCGTCTCAGCCCAGGGTAAATCTGCTGGCCTTGATGGCGCTGATCCAGCAAAGCTGCGGGATGAGAGGAAGCAGGACAGAAATAGCTGGGGCAGCACAACGTAATGACAACCACCGCTGATGCTGGAAAACACCCAAAGGCTCAGACGTAGGAGGCAGAAGTTTGAGGCACTCTAGCTAGACTTGCAGGGCTCCTTCCGACTCACGACAGCACGCACTTGCTGCACCCCTCTGTCCTAATGCAGGAGGTTTGCCTGTCCTCCCGACAGCCCCAGCCAGGCAAGAGGACCCTGTCTCTGATGATGGGAGGTGTTATGGTTTGTGGGTGCTCCCCGCTGTTATTGTGAAGCTCTTTGGTCCCGCATGAGCTCAGTGGGATCTTTGCCCAGACTGGGAACTCGGTGCCACCAAGAGGCAAAGCATTTTCTTCTCCCAGCCTCTCCCATCAGCATGAACTCAAACTCCCCCACACCAACACACACTGGGCACATGGAAAACCTTCTTGCTGACTTGCAAAGCAAACCTCAGCCTAACAACAGCATGGGATTCACAGGAAAACGCCCACAAACCCCAGCCTTTCTAGCGGTGATCTAGCTGGTCAACATCTTTGTGGCAATTCCCTAATGGCCTACAGGAGACCTGATATAGAACCTGCAAGAAATCCCATTAAGCTCCTCTCTCTATTTGCTGGCATGGAAGTATTTTCAATGAAAAAGGAAGAGAACAGGCTTTATTTTCCTCGACCCACACAGTACATGGCACTGCTACTAAAGCGATGAGGCTGACACCTTATCTTCTCCAACTAAGAAGCGCAGCGAGGCAAATATCTCAGAAGAATTGTTTCAAAGAGGATCTCAGGGCATGAGCAAGTCTTGATGAGTGGAAGTACCAGTTCATGAGCTCCACATAAAAAAGCCCATACTGGATTCAGCTTGTGGCCTGCCCGTCTGTTGTATTTCTAACTGGACGACAGAGGATGCCTAGGGAGCACTATAAAAGCAGGGTGAATATTTAGTGGCACTACTCTGTAATACTCCCCCAGACACTAATAATTTGCAGCTCAAGAACTTCTAGAGCCAAAAAAGGGTAGCTTTTTTCTTTAATATATATATTTTATAGCTTTTGAGAGGCTTTTCATCAACAAATTTGTCTGAGTGCTTTTTTAACCCATCAATACTTTTAGGATCCACAGGGTACTACAGTAAGGAGTACCACGGATGCCAGGTTGTGTGAAGTCTTTTTTGCTTTGAGCCTGGTCTCTATAAGCTTTATTTGATGCTCTCTAATTTTTATATTGCAAAGAAAAATTAAGGAAAATCCTCCTTTTGCCTTCACCATGCAAGTATGGTCTTGCAGGATCTATAAGGTGTCTTCCTCCTATCTCTTTTCCAGCCTGAAGTCTTTGTCTAAACAATCCTTCCTCATGTGGAAGCTGTTCCAGACCTCTGACCATCTTTCTTTTCTCTGAATCCTCTCCAGCTGACCTACATCATTTTTGGGATGGAGGGACTAGAACGGCACACAGTATTCCAGTTGCAGGCACACCAGGGACTCACAAAGGTGCAATGCTGTTTCAGTCTTCATTCCTCTTCTAACATCTGTTTTGCCTTTTTTGTTTTGGATTACTTGAAATAAGTCAACAGAGGGGTGAAATGTGCTCTCTGGACAATGACAGATACCCCGGGGAACGCACAAGGGCTTGGGCCCAAGAGATGGGTCCTTGTCCCAGGTCTAGCACAGCCCAGGTAGGGCTCAGAGCAACTTTTCCTTATGCCTCAGTGTGTTGGGCAGATGAGTTCTGCTCAGCATTTGCAAAGCCCTCTCAGGTGGAAGGTATTTCACAGCTGCAACCTGCAAGCACTACGAGACTAAACCATAACCATTCCGAAAAGTCTTTACATTTACTTGGTGCCATTGACAGCTGCCTTCATCCAGGCGCTGTAGATACCTGCCATTTGCTATTTATCCTCCTTTGCCAGCCTTCACGTTGTGCCCATCCTCTCTCCAGCTCTGCCATGATCCCAGATTTATCTCACCATTTCCAAAGTCAGGAACTGCTGCAGTGAGTGGCTTTGTCTCCTGGGGTGAAGCCCCCTTCCAGCACAGCTCCTACCATACAACCCAGTGTCAGATGGGAAGAGAGGACAAGACCAGGATTCACAGAGGCTCAGTTCTCCCAACGCTCAGCATAACCTTGGGCATGTCCTCTTGCAAGCCTTCCTTCCCCCACACATCTTAAAGTTGGAGGCCAGGCTGCTTGTGCAGCAAAAACAGCAGTGGAAACCTCCACCCAAGGCAGCCTCTAAGTCTATAATCAACCTAAAGTGTAAGTTCTAACTCCTTTCATGCATGTGGAAACTGTATTCAAGTCATCTGCACCCCAGGCAAACACTGGCTTATTACAGCAGGTTAAATTCAGGGGATGGCAGCAGCTGAACCAACACACTGTGAAAGGAACTTGCTAGGACTGAGGTCCAAGAAGAGCTCAATGCTTTTCTGCAATTGCTCTGAGATTGCCAATGGGATCAAGCATTCAGTTTTCGGATCCCAGCTGGTACCTAGCTGCTGGGGCTGGGCAGGTCTGGGGAGGACCCAGCCAACAATGCCAAGAACTGAAGCGGTCCCCAGAGATTTTTTGCTTTGGATTTTGAACTTTTGCATATTTACTTAGGACTCAATCTACTCCAAATGCCTGTTTTTCATTGCATTTCCACACATTGCACTCCCCTTGTGAAGTGGGAACAACTGCACTCTGCTCTCCTCCAGTACCCTAACTGGAAGAGCTTTTCAGAGCAGGGGCTTTGTGCACAGGGCTTGGGGGTGCTACCTGGGGATGGATGGACAGCCTAAGCACGGACACCGCTGGGGCAGTTTTGTCCTGAGAAGCTTTCTGGCTCTACATAGCAGCTCAGCTGGGGGACCAGACCATCACAAACACACTGGCTCATCCCGTATCAGGTTCTCCTTGCATGTTGCCTAGCAGAAAGGAGCGTTTCACGGTGCAAAGCTCTCTGACATGCTGTCTCCACATCCTGCCAGTCCCTTGGTACAGTGACACTTGTCCCACTCTACTTCGGGAGCAAGAAAACTCTGGCTCTCCCCCAAGAGAACAATAAAAGTCCCCATTTCTCCTCTCACCCTCTAAAGGGACCGGCAGAGCTGATCTGGCAGCGAGTGGAGGCAGCAACTGCTGCCTGAGAGTATGGTGTCGGTGCAGACGACCAAAAATGTGCCCAGGACTGAGAGTGCCTGAAGCCGCCTCTCCCGTCAGCCCTTTTCTGCCAGGCTTGGAAGCTGTTCTCTGCAGCTTCAGGAAAGGCTTTGAAAAAAACTACGAGCTGACAATGCCTTCATTAATCACAGCATAATCCTTTCCATGGCAACCCAAGGATTGCGAAGTCACAAGTTAGCAAGCGTAAGACAGAAACACTGTACAGCAGTCCCCGGTCCGTGGAAACTTAACAGTGAACAAGATGAATTGACTGCTCTGAGGAGGGGAAATGAGTTAGAAATAATATTGCCTTGGAAAAGGGGTTCATCCCTGGGCTGGATTCAGATCTCATAAATGTTGGTGTTAGTGGGGCGATACTGTAACTTCATAAAGTTACTCCAGTCTCACCCCAAAAAGCGACTTTGGCCCTATAAGTCAGTTTTACAGAAGCGCAAAGCTTTCAATGAGATCAGGCAGAAAAGAAAGACAGTTTGTCGCCAGCCCATCACCATGACTTAAACATTAAACACGATTTAGACAAATGTATTTGGAAATTGGCAGAGCTCAGAGATTGCAAAGCCAGCGGAGAAAACAATTCGAGTGTCAGTCAACGGGAGGGAAGTGCTGTCCTGGTTTTGCCCTTGTTTGTCCCTCTTCTGCTCTCCCTGGGATAGTTTAGACACCAGGTGGGTGGGAGACTTGCACAGGGTCTCACAGGTTTTGTCTGAAGCTTTGGCAAAGCTCAGTCCAAAGCTGCAAAACCATCCCATACCTTCACACCACCACTGTTGGGACCTTGCTGTCCCTCATCTCATGGGAAGAGAGGTAAGACCCGTAGCATCCTACAGTGGAGAAGGAGGGGAGAGGAGTCAGCTTGTGACACAAGCCATGTCCTCGACATCTTGATGCAAAGCACAGGTTAACCCCATGGGGTTGGTTCTTGGACATCCTTTTGCCGGGACTATGGAAAAAAGCACTCTCACACCAACACCACAGCCTGGGGCTGTGGGAAGACCACATCCAGCTCCTGCTAGCTCCTTCTGCAGGGGGATTTAGCAGCCAGGGGCAACCAGGTAATCTTAGACCCACTGGCCTGTTGCCTTTCAAACTCTCCCTCCATGTTGCCTATGAGACAGGTCCTCCACCGTACACCCCAGTCTTCCAAGAGACACCAAGAGATGCCAGTTCCACCTTTGTTAGGACATCATGACTGTAACTATCCTAGGAAAGCCTGGGAGTGTTTGGTACGGTGCTCAGCTGATCCAGCACAGCCCATGCACGTAACATTGTACCCCCGAACCAGGCAGCAAAATGCAAACTACTTTGTGGGAATTCCCTGTCCCACGCTGGCTCTCTCTCAATCCCTACCCAGGGATGGTCCTAATAATTTAAACATTTAAATTTAAAGAAGGTCCTGGGCACTGCTCACCAGCACCGGTGTGACCCAGGGGACACACCACCAAAACACAGCCCGGACACAATCCATGCTACGCTGCAACCAGAAGAAACTCCTGCTGCTCTCTGAAGAGCAGCACCAGTTGCCTGAGACCAGGTTGTGTTTCAGCCTCCTGGGTGGTTCGTTTGGAGCTGGGTCAGAGCAGGGAAAGGGCGAGGTGGTCCTGGGACCGGTGGGAATGGGGGGACACCTGGGGTTTTGTGCCACCCACAGTGGGTCCGTGCAGCAGGCACATCCCCAAGAGCCTCTCCCCATCCCTAAGCACTTCCAGACGTATTCTTGAATATGAATATGTGGAGCAAAGGGGGGGTGGGGGGGTGCATACCGCAGCACAGGAGGGAAATAACCCACACCCCAGCTCACTGCTAGGTGACCCAAGCTAAATTAAGCAGCAGCTAGAAATTACCGAGGCACTAATCTCTGCTGCAGGAGCCGAGCTGGCTGGGGGCTCCTGGGCATTTCTGCCGCCCCCCTCCCGCCCCCCGCCGCCTCCCATCGAGCCCAGCCCCTTCCCCAGGTTTGATCCGAGCTCTGGAGCAGGCTGGCTGCCACGCAGACCCGGCGGGGGTACGCCCGGTCCATCCCCTATCCCCCCCCTCCCCATTGCACCCCATTGCAATGGCTTCACCCCCTTGCACCCCCACGGCATCCCACCCGGAGCATCCCCAGCTCTCAACCTGGTCCCTCCCGGGTGTAACCTAACAATCCCCTCCGCCTTACCTTAGCGGGGCATGGCCGGGGCCGCAGCCGGGGAAGGGGCGCTGGTGCCCGGCGCGGAGCCGCGCTGCCTCCGGCACCGAGAGAAGGCAGCTCCTGCCCTGCCCGTCGCTGAGCTTCTTAGCGGGGGAGGAGCCGGGATACAGCCAGCCCTTCGTGTGTGTGTGGTGTGTGTGTGTGTGTGTGTGTGTGTGTGTACGAGTGTGTGAGGGGGTGTGTGATACCTCCAGCCTGGGGACACCGCAAGGGTCGCGCTCCCCAAGCATCCCCGCACCCCAAAGGGGCATCCTCCTGCATCCCTGGGCTCTGCTCCAGACCATGGTAGCCATTAAAAGCCCTGCTACGAGTTAGGCTGCGTTTTTCAAGTCCTCGTTGTGCAGAGCCCTGATGGCTTTTTGGGTAAAGGGGTGGCCGGGAGGATCCTTCTGCCCCTTGCAAAGAGGTCTCAGGGACCATATTGAGGTCCTGTGGGATGGGCCAGGAGCTGACAGGCATTCTGGTTTGAATGCACCAGCCTGCGCTTGTAGACGTGAAAACTGGAAGAGAAAAACCCTTGAGGACCAGGAAACTCAGAGCTGAGGTTTTGCCTAGAAGCTTAACTCTGACCTGGTGACTCCCTGCCCAAATCTGGGCTAGTGTCTTTTCTCCTTCCTGCTCAGAAAGGTGGGGTTGGCTTTTAATTGTGCTATGAAACATCACCGAGGTTTCTTACCTAGGTATAAAGCATGCCATTTTAGCTAGCGGATGGTGCAAAACACGCCTTTTTCTTTGCAGTGTTATCACACAAGGTGTTTCTAAGCTTTGCTTTGAAATGAGGGCGCCTGAACCCCTCCTGGGGACCAGGACAGCTGAATTTTTTTGGTGATGCTGCAGAAGTAAGAAGCAGTAAGAGAGAGCCTCTTTCCTCCGAAGCTACACCAGGAACTCTGCTCAAAATATGGGAGAAGTGAAGGCACAGCCGCCCTGTCCCTTCCCCAGCCCTTAGAAACTCCCTGCTGCAAGCCCAGCCCTCTCATGGGAACCAGCTGTGAATAGACCCAGTTGACTTTAAGCTGAAGAGAGATGATTTATGACCACCTGAGGCCATGCCCAGTTTCACCCAAGCCCTACTCAGTGTGCCAATGTGGTTTGCGTGGGTATAAGGGCAGATATTGGCTGTGCCCGGGAATTGCTTCGCTCTGACTGCATCCGATGTGCCTGGAAAGGCTTCAGACTTGGGCAGACTTTTCTTGTGCCCAACGTGTCCCATGGGTGTGTGGGAAGGCAGCGAGGGAGGCTCTGCCAGGGAAAAAGGGCTGGACGTGCTCCTCTGCCTGCACCACTGGGTTTGGAGGTGGGATTTGAAGAGCACGAGGAGCCTTTGGAGAACTGCTCAGCACACACTCTCACAGCTGCAGGTCACGGGCTAATCCCTGGGTATTTAATACCAGGGACATTGGCCAAGGATGTGGTAGCACCTGAGCAGCTCTGAGGGACAGGCGATGAACCCGTCCCCTTGCTGAAAGCCTTGCTACTTCTGTAGCCCTTCTTCCTAGTAATTCCTGGTCCTTTTGAGCAGCAGGAGGCTCATATCCATATGGGGGATGGAATGTATACGGGTGTTAGGGTGGGAAGCTGCAGGGTGTAGGGGACCCCACACCAAGGAGAAATATTCCAGCATCATCCTGCAACCATGGTAGGATGCCTGTTCCTCCATGAAGATGCTCTTGCAGGTCAAAAGGGACTCTGAAGTGTCAGCTGAGTTAGTTTAATGTTAGTGAGCAGAAATCCCTGGCAGATGGCAGCGCTGGAGGGATAAAGAGATGCTGCAGGATCCTTGGGGCGCCTGGGCTGGATCCTGCCTGGAGCTGTGCACCACTCTACTACCTGCTGCTGGTCTCTGGACATGCACAAGCTCCCCACATCTCCACGCTGATGTGTTGGGGTCCCACACCAATTCCAGCATCCCTGCCCGTGTCCCCAGCCCACATGTTGGTGTGCACCACCAGCACAGGGACAGGCAGGGCTGCGAAACAATCTCCGCTTTCAAGCCCTCTGCCCCAGTACCAGCAAAACTGAGATGTGGATGCTGGTGGGGAAGCATGACCTCCATGCCTACAGGATGATTTGTGGCTTACCCAGGTTTGCATAGACCTTTTTCTGAATGTGCATAAAGCAAGACTCGGTAAAGCCACCTGGTCTACACCAGAGTGCTTGTGCTACATCCAGCAACAAGTAACACAGCCCCATAGGTGCTCAGCCATATGTGTTGCTCAGGACATCCTCCAGGAGATTATTAGGACGTTTGGGAGGCTGAGATGTTTGTAAGGCTCTCCCCTGAAGAACGGTCCTTGCACGCTGTTTCAGTGATGGAAGCAGAGGACTAGGATGCTCCTTCCCCTCTCTAGGGTTTGGTGACACACTTTGTCCCAGGGGTTGATCCCAAGAGCAGGAGGATCTGGAGGGGTGCCCCCACCCCACAATAAAAAGGCTTTTTCCAGACGCCTGAAAAAAAGATGCCTTTTTGCTCCAGGCTCTTGAGGGGGAGGCTGCAGAAGGGCACAGCTCCTCCATGCCGCGGAGACCCCGAGCACAGGCAGGTGGTGGAGCTGGGGGCTGAGGTGGGAGCAAGATCCCAGCGCCAGCACGTTGGGACCGCGTGTTACAGCAGCAAGACTGGAGACTCCCATGGGCAGGGACAGGCTTTTCGCTTTTCAAATGCTCCCAACGTGCAATCTGCAGGTTTGTTCTTTGAGGGGAAGCTATCCAAAAAATCACATCCTCCTGCTGCTTTGCCCATAATCCTTTTTTTTTTTTTTTAATTTTTATTCAGTCTGCAGAGCTTTTTCCAAGCCAGGCGAGGCTCAAAAAACCAAGTTCCCTGGATTGTCATGACTTTGAGGTATAGGATGCAAAGGTTTTATAGTCAGAGGGGGTTACCCTTCCCCTCCACGGCTTTTCCCAGTGAACGTGAGTGTAAACTTGCGTGAAACCTTCATGCAGATCGCCTTGCCTCAGTCTCAAAGTCCACAGAGAAAATAATTTGAATGGAGTTTAGTGAATCAAGCAAATTGAAAAGGCTCTGCAGAGCCACCTTGTGCCCATCAAAAGCATTCTGGAAGAACACAGCAGTTTAAAGGCAGGGAGTCTGAATAAAATATACACAATTTATTTATAGGAGGTTTACAGCTGTACAACGTTGGCTTTCTGTTTGGACCACTCTCTGATCTTGTGCAGCATGACACGTCAGTGCCTTTGGAGATGAAGACAAGTCATAGCCTGCTTTAACATGCAGATGTCAAAAGGATTCCACAGAGTGTAATGGCAAGCTACTTGCAACCATTGAAATGATTAACAAAAGAAATGGAAAATAAATCAGAGACATGTCCTACACCACCTGGGAGGGACTGGAAAGTGCTTATCAGACCTGCCCTCCCCTCAGATAAAAAACCCCTGAATATTTCTGTTTACTTCATTCAAAGAGAAAAGGCATCAACATTAGGAATGGCATTGCAATAACTGCTCTCCCCCATCTGCTCTACAAAAAAGACAAGACAAAAAAAAAAGCAACAAAGGTAATTTTTGTTATTCTATTGGAAATGTAGGGGGAAGGAGGCTTCTGCTCTAACCTGTCAAAAGTTTTTGGAAAAAAATAAGGACAAATATTACTGATATTAAGACATTTTGGTCCTGATACAGTGTGATGATTTTTTTTTTTTTTTTTGAAGAAGAAGCTGTTAAAAAACTGCCTTTCCTCTCTTTATGGCTTGATTCTCTGTAGAAAGGAAGGAAGGAAGGAAGGAAGGAAGGAAGGAAGGAAGAAGGAGGCTGCCCATGGGTACGAGGGCACCGCTACTCCTCAGCAAGCTTCAGCGCCATTCCTCGGGGATCACGGCGCGGTTTGGCACATGTCGGGGCGCTCCTGCCCAAATGGCTCTCATTTCCTGAAGCTATCAGTAGCCTGATTTCCTGAGAAAACAAGGCTAATGCAGGCAGGCTGGCTACCCCCATCTGATGATGATGGCGCAAAGCTCCTGTGATGTTCTCCCTTAGCTAAATAGCTCTTCTCCCTGCCAGGTGAGGTATCTTTGGGCATCACAGTCCCTCTCACATGCCACTCTGAACGTGAGCCTGTGAGATCTTCTCCTAGGACCTAAATCTTGCCTTCTAGCCCCAAAATGCCGCTTCCATTTATTTTCAGTGATGAGTCCCATGAACAAAACCAGAATAAAATCAAAATATCTCTGAATCAGTCTGCCCAAATTCAAGGATTTGCTTTGACCTTGGGGTCAAAATGTCACTTTACCAAACTAGGAGTGTTTGAGCCAATTCTGCAAGATGCTGAACTAAACTAGGTCTCAGTGATGGCACCAGGAGTTGGAGGGTGCTCAGTGCAAGCCAGGAATAATTGAGACCTGGAAAGAGCATCCTGTGGGTCACTGCTTGCCTCTAAGTCCTGGAAAAAAAAGACCAAAGAAAATAAGCAATTTGGTCAAAAACCCAATTCATAACCACAGGAGGCAAACTCTGAAGATGAGGAAAGGGGAAAAACAGCCTGCAAAAAATCGATGAAGTTGTACCGTATGCTTCTGGATGCACCAAGAATTGAGCTGGCAGGTAATGTGACTTTGGGGAACATCTTATCACATTACAGACTTAGCAGATCTTTAAGGACTTTAAAAGAAAATACAGACTTGCAGCATAAACATGAGCTTTTAGTAGGACAAGCAGAAACCGTACTTGCTATAGCAAAAGGAGGCTTTTCTGTTCACTTGTCCTTGCAGACAGAGGACTCTGCTCAGGCCAAAATCTACCAAGATTACAAAATTACATCATATCTATTCATTTCCACTTGCATGCAGGCGACTGCAAAAGATTTGCTTGTTAGAAAATCTGACAGGAAAATCCCTTAACTTGCACCATTTTTAAAGGCACATGAATTAAAAAAACCCAACCTAAACAATAGGAGAAAAAAAATGCTTTGAAACCTGCCCTGATCAGCTGCTGAAAGGCCAGATAAGCGTTTGCTGTTTGGCTTATCTGGGATGGTTTGTAAGAAGCCGGATTCTGCCACCCAGTGGAATAAGGAAGATAAACCCAGTCTTCACGGCAAACAGGAGCAGAGCATGGCCCTAGACACGGCCCCAAGGACGCGTTTGGGTTGTGCTTGTGCGACTGGCTCTAGCACTCTGCAACTCATCCTCCAGGCCAGGACACTGGAAACTAAAGGTGAGAGATGGACAGTGGTACGAACGAAATATTCCCAGCATTTTCAGGCTGCACTGGGAGCAGTGCTCCTCTTCTCTCCTCTAGCACAATCTAATATCCCACTATTTTTTAAAACAATTTGGGAAAGCGAGGCACTGAGAAATGATGCGCTGTATGCAGCAGTATAGATGGAGCCCATTGAGCAAAGCTCCCCATCCCTTGGACCTGAAGCTTTGGCCTTCAGAGGAACTGATCTCCTCTTATCTAAACACCGAACGGCCCCAGCAGACAGCCCACCCCAGCTACCGGGGTGAGCTCTGGGGACGGGGACTGCACGAAGACATGGAGACAGCAGGCACCACGGCAGTACGAGAGGCACACGCAGGAGCCGAGTCCAGACCGATTCAAAAACTTGACCCCAGAGAACAGTTGTCCCACCACTTTTGTTGGCATCTTTGCATCCTTCACAGTTGCGTGGGGTTGAACAAGACTCAGGAGGAGACAGCTCTTCCCTAAAATGATGGAGCTGTTAGTCTTGTTGCCCCTGTGGATTTGGGACTGCCTTGGTGCATTTTCCTTCCAGTTGCAGCACGCAAACCCATACCTGGAAAACATCCAAAAGGCCCCAATCTATTTTTCCACTTCTTTGCTGAGGTGCCTCCACAGAGAAGCGATTAAAGGGCAGTTTCACGGGAGACGACTCCACGCACGCTACTCTAAAACCAAGCAGACACATCGAAGACGCATTGAAGCGGCTGGTGGGACCGCGGTGGCCACACGTGTGCGTGGTGGCACGTGCGTGCCGGCCCCGTGTAAACAAACAGCATCAGGGCATCGTGCTCCGGCTGTCAGGACACACAGCGTGCTCGCAGCGATCCCCCAGCGCACGCAGCGGCGACGGGGGCTGCAGAGGACGCCAGCAGAAGGATCGTTGCGGTTCCCCAAAAAGGCACCATTTTTTAACATTGAAAACATAAGATTGGCTCCTTTGAGTGGAATGCATGCATAGTTCATATACACTTTGCAGATGGTAGGTAGGCTCTGTGCATGTGTGTATATATATGTATGTATGTACGTGTGCATGTTTATATACACATATGTTGCACCAGAAGAAGAGTCTTTGAGTACTTAGACATTGGTGAGAATGTTACTGCTGAGCAGCCTCACAGCGATGGTTCCAGAAAGATCATTTGATCTCCTGTTCCCCTTGTCCTGGAGGTGCAGCGTGTGCACGGACTGCCGGTCGCTGGGATCCCCCGTGAGCACCACTTGGCCCAAGAACTCGTCGCTTATTAAGTTGTGGTTCCAGATCTGGGGAAAGAAAAACAGACATGACAGCAGCTCCTTGAGGGATGCAGCCAACCTTCACACAGCGGAGAGGAGAAGGGGTTATGGGGGACCTGCTCTGAGCTGGAGATGTGGAGGTGGTCGAGGTGTGGGGCGTTCACTCTGTAAGCGAGAGGGGCCAAGGACATGCATTTAACAGATGTCACCGCTCAGCCGTGGTGGTGAGAGGTCGAGCTGCGTGAACTGTTGATGCTCAGCCTTGGGGAATAGACCCGCTGTGGCCAGTGTGAAGAGAGGGCAGGTGGGGGGGTCCAAGTGAGAGAGGGTCTCCATCCCTCAGCTCACTGCTCGCCTGCCAGGTACCTGAACAATGATGGGTTGTCCTGGCTTCTTGCGGTAGAAGAGCCCTTTCACGTCAAATTCTGGAGACACCGTGTTCTTCTTCACTGGAGAGCGAACTTTTTGCCCTTCGCACTTTATGATCACATAAGGGTCAGCTCCTGGGGAGAGAAAAGGGAATTTTTGCTTTGTTGTAGCTCCTGCAATTCCTCAGACACCCCTTTTCCAGGGATGTCATGCAGCACTTTTCCTCCATACCCCACCGGAGAAGATGGGTATCTGCCAAAGAGTTCATCACACCCCAGATGAGGTCCATGAAGCTCAGCTGTTGGGCTCAGGCTTACTTCTGTTAGGTCACATTGTCCCTGGGCAGCAGGTGGTGATGGACTGCTATGAAATGGCTGCCTCTTCCTTGACCCCATCTCCTACATAAACACTCCTTCATCACTCCAAATCCTCCTGACCTTTGGGATAAATCTTTCATGGAAGACACCGCCCTGCTCAACTCTCCTTTTGGGATTATTTCTGCTGAAGGCAGGCAGAAATAATGCCATGGAGAAGAGAAACAGGCTCATAGAGGTTGTTTCAAGCAAGGTAACACCAAGAAGGCAAGGGCCTGCAAGCTGCAAAAACCCCCAAACCCAAAAAACTTCCAAGCCAGGGTAACCCTGGTTTTACTTTAAGGTGATAACTAGCTACCTCAGCAGGGACTGTGCTTTTCACCCCTACGGACAAATCATTGGCGTATCTTCCTCCTAGATTTAGTGAGACTCAAGTGCTGCAGGGGCTGTCAGTATAACGACTAATGTTGGTGTAAGAAAAATGCTGGGTGGTCAAAGTGATGAGAGATGGCAAAATGCTGAGCCAAAATTAAGTGTCAAGATGTGTTAATTTATGAGATCCAAAAATGACACCACTGGGGCACTGGGAAGGTGTGGTGAGGAACCAATGAATGGGAAATATATTTAAATACATTTAATATATAATATATTTAATATATTTAAAAGGCTTTTAAGAGGTGAAGATGGTTCTTAGAGTATTTGCTGGTCAAGAATCCAGGGAGAAGGTCAAAATGTCAAAAAGGATCATTGGTGGTAGTGAGAGACATGGGGAAGAGAAAGACTGGGCATTGATGGGGAACCAGGTGAAATGAGTGGGAAGTGGAGGAAAAAGTGGGAAAGGAAAGCTATTGCAATTATCCCAGCTGGAACAAGACAGTCATGGGGAACAAGCAGGCCACAAAGATGGAGAGTGAAGTTCCCAAGTTCACAGACTACCAGCCTACAGCTGGACGGTACCCGAGCTGCCAGCAGAAGGAAAGAGTCCCTCATTAGTGAACATTTTCCCCTTACGAAACAAGTGCTCGTTTGGGGATTTTCAGTGGAGAATGAGCTACTGCTATGGAAATTTAACTGCCAGAATGCATTTTCTTACTATGACCTTTAGTGGCTATGATGGAAACACAGACCAGGTGGATGAGTTTTCTTGTCCAAGGAAATGTGGAAAAGAGGAGGAACAAATCATCCCCTTCTGAGGGCCAGGGATTTAAGAACCACATCTTTGATTGCCAGACCACCTCCTCGCTAGCTTTTGGTTTGCAAGGACCTGGCTCCCCTGGTGAGACACAGCTGCTGGATTTCACAGCTGTTTTTCCAAACTAGCCTTGTCTTTTGGGATGTCCCATTAAATCCTCATATTCCAACAGCTGGAGCCAAATTCCTATCTGTAAATCACTATTTCCAAAGTAGTGTGAAAGGCCTGGGCGGGGAGATGCGAGAGATGCTATTGCACTGGAAAGCACCAAACATGCACGCTGTTGGTGGTGGGACCTGAACAGCTGGAAAACAGCTGGAAAAAAGCCATTCCTAAGGGCCTCTTGCTGAAAAAATGCTTTATGGCTCCAGAATCCACATGTACCCTTGTCCAAAGAAAAGACAAATCTCCTTGTTTCTCTGAACAGTTCAGAGACCTTTGGCTACAGATTTCCCTGCATTGCTACAGATACACTGAGCTATTGTGAGTAAGCCAAGAAAAAACAACCTGCCTAGGGTAAAATTCCCTCTCCAGACACCAGACAGGATAGAAGGACTCCCTTTGTGGCATGTGATAAATAAGCAAATTGGGCTAGTCCTTGCCCTAAGGAAGGATCCTGCTCATTATTTTCAGGGCTCTAGTGATACGCAGCCCTGACAATAATGCTTGGGTGAAAAAAAAAAAAAAAAAATTAACTAAGTTTTTAATTTAGATTTTTTTAAATTTAAAGTTTTCAATTTTTATACTTTAAATTTGGCTTGAAAGTGCCTGGCTAAACCTTGCCACATTCAACACGTCCTTGATTCAGGAAATGGGGGAGAAAGGCTAGGATCTGGTCTGTTCCCATGGCCGAAAGGCATTTGCTTCTCTAATCGCAACCTCTAGACCTTTCATCCCTACTTCGAAGAACTCCCATTACAAGTCATCACTACCCCTGGGTTTCTTGGTCCAGATGCCCCAGGGGCTCTTGCCATGACCTTCTGCGTGGCTGCAGGACATGGTGAGGCATGGTGCTGCTGCTGTCTCTCATGCAAGAGAAGCGTTGGATGTCAAAATTGCATCAGAGCATGGTAGGACCATGAAAATGAACCTTCAGAGGACCAAGGAGGCAGAAACATAGTGCGCTGTGCTCACGGTGGCTCAGGTCATCTCAGAGGGCTCCTAGTAGCCAAGTGTGGAGAAGGACTTAAAGGAAATAGAGGGAGGGACTGTCGATCCACCCCACCCCAAAATGAGCTAAATTTGACCTACCCTCTGCTGATACACATTTATTGAGCCTCTGGTGATGAACACTACCCCAACACGTCAGCCTGTTCTATTGCTTCTCTGTCCTTCCTACTAAAAAGCCTTTAAATACAATTCCTGACTTTTACAGCTGCTCATACTCGGAAGGAAAGCCTGGATTGTTACAGGACCACTGCTAAGGGCTTTGGGGAAGTTTTGGGAGGATCTCCCGAGGATCTTAGACAACAGCCTAAATATAACAGCTCCCAGATCATGTCCACAGCAAAGAAATGAATTTGATTCTCCATGGACTTTCTCCTCCTCTGGCATCTGCATCAGGCATGTTCACTGAAAAAAATATCTGAGGACATAACAAATCTCAGCAACCTCCCACCTCATGAAACCACCTCCCCCTTTTCCCACTGAAACAACCACTTCCCAACTCCTCCAGGACTAGACAACAGGCAAGGAAAGACCAGTACCTCCTTGGGAGTCCTGATTCTTGAGCCCAGCCGCGGCGAGGACATGGATCTGGGATACCACTTGCGGGTAACCACACATCCCGCTCCAGCAGGTGTGCGGTGGCTCATCCAGCACCAGCTCTCTGCAGGGAAAAACCATGTGGCCTTTGAGAGGTGCCCAGCCTTACCCCATGGGCAGGCCAGAGAGTTTGCTCTAGCAGAATGGAAGGACTATGCACTGTCCACTGCCAGACTCTGCTCCCCACTCCGATCTCCTCAACCCAGGTTTGGGATGCTCTCCCATGTCATGCTTAGAAGCAGAGTGGGAGCTTGTCTGCATGTCTGTGGTGAGACCTGTAAAGATGCCCTGTCTCCTGGCCACCCTTGAATGGAAGCCAAACACCAGCTCCAGGTAAGGCTATGACCAATTCCAACCGGGAAAACCACATGTCAAAAGCACAGGGCTGTCTCCAAATAGCCAGCTCCTCCCCATCACTACTCTTGTTCCTTACCGGCAATCTGAAGGCACATCTGTGAAAATCCTGAGAAGGAACTCGCCTACGTGACCGGGGTCAAAAGTGGTGGGGATGATGACGTAGCGGCCTTCCTTCAGGTCCGTCCTCAGGAAGACACTGCGGGAGTTGATGTAAATGGAGCTGGCCACCTTCTGCTG
>JANHGO010000041.1:32979370-33008813 GCA_024606505.1 Aquila spilogaster
CCCTCTTTGCGACTGGTCCTTTTTGGCTTCTGCTGGATGGAGATCAGCACTTCATCTTCTGCCTTCTTCACATCAAACACATACTAGAAACAAAAGCAGGAAGGTAAGGGAGGACTTCTACTAAGACAGGATCACTGGCCATGGGTGGGGGTGGGCACACGGTAGAGTTAACCTCAGCTTCTCCTCACCCACCTCACTGCAGGGCCAACCTGGCTTCAGTACCAGCATTGAGAGCCCATACCCACTCCTCTCAGGAACTGGCATCATCTTGCCAAACCAGAGACATTTTTGGCTCATCTTAGAAAAAGACTGCGAAATCCAGTCTTTGAACTGCTCGGCAGAATCCAAGGAGTCTAGATGCAGTCTCAGACCAGAGACTTTCACCGCTTGCAGTCTGCCACAAGTCCTCCTACAAGGCATGGAAGGAGGAACTCATGTTCATAGACACCTAAGATGAAAGCTAACACAGAGCTGGAAGCAGGAAACAACTCTCCCACATCCTTGATGACAAATCCTGCAATGGACCAGACCACCCTTCATCTGCTTCTTAGGTGAAGGACTCACAAGAACTTGTCCCATGTTACTGAGAATCCCAGTTCAGAGCAGGACAGGACAGAAGAGCTTGTTCTAGGAGATGAACTTCAGAGCAGGGCCTTTTCTCAAGGCCAACCTAGAAGGAAATAGCCCTATAGACTACACCTGTCCTGGTAAATTAACAGTGCCAAGGTCTGGGCAAAGGAACTGGAATTTAATGGTTCAGACATCCAGATTGTTGGAAATGGTTCCTGGCTCTGTTTGACTGGCACCAGCTAACACTGCCACCCTGTGGCACAGTTTACTGTTTGCTTGTGCCAAGATGCTCTACACCAGGCACTTGGATGCAGTCTCCCTGATAAGAGAGTTAGGTCAATAGAGTTGGCCTGGATGCTGGTCATGCTGTGCCAGGGTTCTCAGCCAGGGAACCATTGTGAGCGCATTTAATCTACTAGAGGTCTGCTAGCCAGTTTGGCCTTCTAGGTCCCTGTAGGAGATTTAAACACTTGGAAGCACATATGAAGGCTCCAGAAGGTCCTCTGCTCCATGACTCACTTGGGGGTTCTGCAAAAAGGTGTCCTTGTGGTTGATACAGCCTCCACAGCGGTTCTTCAAGGGGTCATTGTTTCTGGTCCACGCCCCATGTAGCACTGCCTCCTCCCAGGTCTTGTGGATGCTCAGGTAGGACGTGTTGATGAGACGGCACTTGATGATGTCTGTGAAGTATTTGCAGAAATCTTCGAAGGTCATCCTAAGTCAGGAAAGGACAGAGCTGGGTTGTGCTGCTTCGTTCCCCTGAACAGTATGCTGCAGGGACTTTCCTGACCACCTGTTAGAGACTGTGTGTGGGTAGCCTCTGATGCCCGATGAGTAACAAAAAAGATGGAGATGATACCTTTCTCCATGCATGCAGTAAATACTTCTTCAGTCTAAACAACAGGGCTGTGTGTTTTAGAGTGGGAGAAGCAGAGCAGCGGCCCTTCCTCCGCACATGGGTACACGCTGTATTGAAATGTACTGGTGAGGCTGTTAAGTTCAGCACATTCGTAACAGGTTCCCAGTACCCTGGTGAAATGGTTTGGACCCAGTGTGATACAGAGCAGCTTGCAATCCTAGGGTCATGGCCATGCAAAGCTAATACCCATGGGCTCAAGGAGGAGGCTTCGCTCAAGATTCTAGGGCTTGGAAGGCCATTTGCTCTGGATAGCTGTATGCATGGAAATGACTCACATAGCTGTACGCATGGAAATGACACATGCTTCATGAGGTGGGAGGACTCTGTGGGCATGGCCCATGGCAATAACCCCAGGAGGGACTCACCAGAACTCTCCGTCGTCTTCCACTGTCATCCCCATCTTCTCTCTCTCACTTTTACTCACCTTCTGCCACTCCTCAGATCTGTGGGAAGAGTACAGGATCATTACTGCAAGGGCAAGGGGACACACACGAATTCAAGAGGCTACTTGGCCTTGGCAGGATCTGTCAAGGGCACAAGGCCTGGACAAAGCTCCAGGCATGCAACCAGTCCCCATACTGCTCTTCTGATGAGCTCATCCTCCAAACATGAGGGGAGCACAGCACGGCTTGGAGCTTCAACTTCCTTCGTGACCAGAGGAGCTGAATCCAGCTTGGCAAGATTTTGTTTGGCCAGTACAATCACAACCCTATCAGTGAAGATAACAAGATGGACTCTGGCCAAACGCTCTGGTTACACCAGCCCTTGATTCTTCACCCCATCCACAGACAACACCGCAGTCAGTGGTGGCAGTGGTTGATTGTGTTGGGTGCTATTTTTGCTGGAACAAGACTGGGAGTGGA
The DNA here is from genome assembly GCA_024606505.1 of Aquila spilogaster. NCBI lineage: Eukaryota > Metazoa > Chordata > Aves > Accipitriformes > Accipitridae > Aquila > Aquila spilogaster. The sequence goes on from JANHGO010000041.1 coordinate 32,981,723, forward strand.
AAGATGAGCTATAACCATCCTTCACTAGCGTGAACATGCTGATGATTTCACCACAACACCCATCAGAGCCTTAATGAGAAGATCTGCCAAGCTCAGCCACCCTCCTGCTGTCCTCCAGGGCAAGGAATGCATCCACCCCAGTGAAAGAGTACGTTTAGGACATGGGTTGAAGCAGCATCCCACAACTGCCCATACAATGTTATCCTGCGGGTGTGGATGTAGCCAAATCGTCTCATGCCTCAAGGCTTGCACTAGCCCAGCTTTTTCCACCAACAAAAAAGGTGCTGCTGCTGCCCGTCCTAACTCACGTGTCACTCCAAGGGCCGTTCCATTCCCGCTCGCCCCACGGGTTGCGCATGCGGATCATGTCCAGCTTCTCCGACTTGAAGAAGGACAGCAGGCCGTGGCCCAGGCGGACCTTCCGCACGTCCGTCACCGCGTATGCGTGGCCCTTCACCAGTCCGCAAGCCAGGCGGGCCTCCATGTCAGCTGCTGACGTGGCCTGGGCAGGGGGACACAGACAGTGCTCGTACCAGGGGGATGTGACTGCCTTTGCATGGACTGGGAAAAAAAGGAGCTCAGATTTCCCTGCAGTTTTCTCTGAGCCAAAAAGAAGTGCGCCAATGCTCAGGGAGAGAGCCAGTTGCCTTGGCAGATGTATCAGATGCTGTTTTAGGTCCTAGATCCTTCCTGGTCTTCATCTGCTGTATGAGGTCTCTGAGCTCCCATACTGCCAACCAATAAAGCTCATTCTACTGGTTATCATGGGAGGTCTGGCACCCAGTGTTTGTAGAGATGTCCGCACGCAGACACCAAAACGCCTTTCTCTGGAAGTGAATCCTCTCCTAACATTTAAAGGGTGGTGGGATGAATCTGGGCTCTCGGACATAGCAATGAGGAATAAAGAGGGCTGGCATCCAGGTTTGACTCCTTGTGCCATCCACAAGAAGTAGGAACCCTTGGCTATAATTTATCTGATCTAACTTGGAAGTCTCTGACAGTGTAAGAAAACTGCATCCTAAAATGCCTATTCCCATGAGACCGTGACCATTCAGGTAACATCTCTTACTTTGATGGAGCAGCTGATGAGGCCTCCCCGGTTGTGCACCTTCAACACACGCTCAAAGAGAAGGTTTCGCTTGGCTTCATCAGCAATGTAGTCCCCTTCGGTCAGGTCGATAGGTTCAGAGACCCCGCCAGTAAAGTCTACCAGGGCATCAGCTGTGTTGCCTCCATCCAGGGCCTCATAACAGCCTGACAACCTGGAAGAGGGTGACAGGGATGGCACAAAAACACTAGCTTGACATTTTAAGGGGTCTGGGGCAGTTCTCGGGGCAGCCCGGAGAACGGAGATTTATAATAAAACTGTCAGTGGGTGAGGACAGCAAACTAGGGTGAAAAAATAAGACCCATGCTGCTTGCAGCACTCTTGCTGTCACAGGACAAAGTAAAGGGAACTTGAAATCTCTAGGATAGGTGTTACTTAAGCAAACATGGAGTTGGAGGATATTTTGCTTTGAGGATAAATTAAGGCTGGAGAAGGTTTTTTTCTTACAGTTTCTGTCTGTTTGAGATATGTCCTACTCCTCCCCAGGAAAGATGTTGTTTCCACTGGTGCAAACCAAGTGATGAATGAACAGAGAGGAAAACCAGGGTGCCCAGGTCCCAGTTTGTCCTGCAACTGCCTGGGTACCTACTTGGCATAAGCTTTCTCCACCAAGGCGCACCAGAACTCGTTCCTGGAGTTGGAGTGGCAGTAGATGAGCTGGTTGTGGAGTGTGGGCAGGCGGTCATCTATCACCACGTCCAGCCACTGACCAAAACGCCAGAACTGGAAGTGGAAGATGCCCACGTAGCTCTCAGGTTTCTCGGGATTCCACTCCTGCTCCTTCCAGTCTGGGATGACCTGCAAGAGAGGAGGCACATGCATCTAGGTTATTCCCTTTTTTGCTCGGTTTGACTCTCATCCTGGAACTAGCGTAGATAATATCAGACAAGGAAGAATATGAGGGGGGTGGACTGGCTTACAGCCTGTTGGGGCCAGATTTTGGACCTGGTTCCTCCAATGCAGACTAGATTAACATGTACTGGAATAGCTTAGACTTCATCACGCCTTGGAAGATGGAGCCAAAGATCATTGTCCTCTTTCTTATAATTCTACCCTGGACACCTGCTGCCATCTACTGCTGTAGACAGGCTATTGGAGCAGAAGAGTCCTTGGTCTGCCCAGGGATGCTTATTTTTATGACCACATTTTTGTTCATTTTAGTGTCAGGAGGGTACCACTAAGAGAGGGCACCTTCTTTGATTCTCTTACTTGATTGTGGTGTGACTTGGCTGGCCCAAGAGCAAGTGTTGTACTCAACTGCTTGGTGGCAGTGAACAGGGACCAGACACTCTGCATACATCTACTCTGCTAAATAAAAGTGGGAAAAGCAAGGTCCCCATCCCCAGAAAGTCTCCACTCCTCCCTGTCAAGAGCTACCATACTCATCCAAGCAAGCACAGGGAGGTGACTTGCTAAAAGAAGGAAAAGAGGGCCTGGGGTGAAAGAAAGCCTAGAGCAGCTGAGGGGCTGAGGGAGCACAGGTTTGGTGTCATTGCCACCTGTACTGCCAGTGGGACAGGCACAAGCAAAGGGTAAATGCCAATGTCCATAGTCCTTCAGGGCTGCAGGTATCACCAGCTCTGATTTGGATGGAAAATCCAACCAACAGTTGGGACAGAAATGGGCACAGCCGTGCAGAGATGCTACATCTAGGAGGATCAGCATTTTATTTAGAACGAGGACCAAGAGACACACAGCAAGGAACTGCCCCACCACAGCTTAGCTTCTGTTGAGAGTGAAGGCAACGTGGTTTTACTTCATGGCCAGGGTGAGGCCATGTATAGTTAATGTAGCTGATAGTTAACAAGTACTGAGCGATTCAGCTGCAGTAATGTGACCGACTGTCCGCACCTTGGCTTCTTTACTTACCTGCTCCCAAAGCATCATGACCTAAGTGAAGAAAAACCCCAACGTGCCCACGGGGAAAAATATGTTCCAATACACCAAATAATCACTGTCCTGTGGAGGCAGCTGCGAGTGTTGGGGTGAGGTAGGACAGGACATAGCTCCATTGTACAGAAGGAGGCTCTTCAGAAAATCCCAGGCCATGGTGAGACCCCCTGCATTGTGCCTTGGCCCTTGTCCAGCTGCCACAGCCTTCTGGATATTTTTTTTGGCTGCTGTCCTGAAGCCGTAACCCTGCAGAGAGACTTCTCTCTGCAGAGCCCCCCCGACTCCTTAGCTACCAGCAACAATCCAGCCCAGGGCTTTTATTGCTCCCACACTGAAATATTAATGATGCCATCAGCCCTGCGAGCTCACTGGCACTCTTGAGTTGTCTGGATCAATAGAAGCAGAGAAGACAGAGCCATGAAAAATTGCTGCTTTTGGAGGGTTTGGTGTTTTCCAGCGATGCCCCAGACTCCCTCTGGGAGAGCGCCAGGAAAGGTCAGACAGCCCTCCATCAGTCCCCATCGATTCCCTCCTGACTGGAGCTCATCCTAATGAATTGTCATAGAGGACCGTTGTGCTAATCAACTCGCTATTAATATGGGCTTAGAAATGATTATGTCATTGATTAGAAGCAGCTTGTCAGCCAGAGCTGGTAGCGACAGCTTCCAGCTGGCTGGTTCTGAGACTTGCCATTACTGTCAGTGGTGGCAGGAGATACTGTTCCCCACCATCCTCTTCTGTCCCTTCATTTGGGGACAGCACTGAAAATACCCTCTGCCCCTGCGGGTAGCAAAAGCGGTCAGCCTTCCTGCAGAGCAGGATCCAGGAGCAAGGACTGGTCGTGTTTCTACACCCACCCAAGGGGAAACGAGAGGAGCCTGAACTCCAGAGCCCAATCTGTCCTCAACCTGCCAAAGCGCAAGGTGTGAGCTCAAACATCAGGTTCCTCCCCCCAGCTCCTCCCAGAACACAGCATCCCACCCAGGCCAAGGATCCCTCCAGTTGCTTCACCCCCTGGCCAAGGTGTCTGTGACTCCCCTGGGTGCAGGAGAGAAGGGGCAGCTCTGGATGTGGTGCCTACGGGGACACCACACTTCGAGGCACACAGCACAACCCCTGACACTGCGTATTACCTGGAGGATTAACCTGGGGTACATCTACAAACCTCAGCGGTAGCTGGAGCCCAGCTCCCTCCAGGAGATCATCATGCGACTGAGGTCCACAGCTCCCACCCACTCCCAGGAAACCTCCCCAGCCATCTCCATCCTTCCTCAGCAGATGCTGGAGAGCATGTCATGGACCACCCATCCCAGGATCCCACTGAGTCCTGGACTAAACTTGGTTGTGTGACACTGAGGCAGCGGAGACCACATCTCCTCATTCACCCAACTGTGCTGCTTTTTGCTCAGGTTTTGCTCCCAAAATCTGGAGCTGTAACACCCTTTAGTGGGACAAATCTACAGTGAAAAGGCTTAGAGACAGGTAAATTGGGAGCCCAGAAATACCAGGTTCATTTCCCTAAGCTGGTTTAGGGCTTTTCTCATTTTTCTTAAGAGTGGCTAATTAAGAGGAAAGGCACCTGTGACCCTGGAGAACTGTCCCTGATTAGAAGGAGGAATTGGTAGACGCCGATTCCTCCAAGCACGGGCTCTTCTGCGGGGAACTTGCCAGCACAGGAAGGGGAGGGAGGGACCCAGTTGTGCCAATCTGCTGAACCATGGTACAAACCGAGATGAAATCCCCCTGGGAGACGGGACGGAATGGCATATCTGAAAGCCTTTATGGGATGCTGAAAATTTGTAGGGAGAGTTTCAGTGACTGGTATAAAGAGGGTCATCTTCCCTGCAGCAGCGAGCGATCGCACTACACCACTCACCCCGAGCTCTGGTGGAAAGGAGAATTCACCTGAGGATCATTTCTCCTCCTCTGCCCAGCTTCAAACCCCTCCCCAAACCACACAAAACTGCTAAATGCTCCATTAAGCCTTTCACACCAAGAGAAAAGAAAGTAAATGTTCATTTTACTTTTTACAGGAGACAAAAAGGTGCTCAAAAATACCAACAGTGAGTTGAAAATTGGTGGGTGCTGCTTTAATGCATGCAGGATTGAGGCAGCTTCCAAAAAGAGCACGAAGACACGCACAGCCTCAGTCCTTAAAGGGAACCATGTTGACTAGGCTTTTATTTACTGTGGTACATCAATACTCAGCGAGGTATCTGCAGCAAGAACTCTACCCCAGCAACGTAGCAATGGCATATTGTGAGACCTGGTATGCAAAAACCCCTTTGGATGTTGGCAGTGGCTCCTGTTATTGGGTCTAATGTGGTCTGTAGTCAGGAGCTCTGCTCTGGGATGTACAAGGAGGGGTCTCCTATCAGAAAGTCTGTCAGGACCCTAGAACTGGGTTTGGCCCAGGGATGCATCTGCTTTTATCTCTCCTCACAAAGTCCAGCATTTCTTGGGGTCTAAACAAAGACATCAACCTTTCTGGCAATGCCCATGGCATGGCTGTATGATGTGAGCTTTGGTTGTGGGCAAGACTCAAAGCTCCCACCATCTCTCCAGCCAGTAGCTGATCGTCCTGCTTTCCTTCTCCTCTCTGCCTGGCATGGCTTGTGCATATCATTTTATACACTATTGCGGGGCTGGGGAGGGCATGGAGTCTGCATCTCTGGAGGCTTTGAAGAAGAGGTTGGACACTTTTGGGGATAGTCCACAAAAGTCAGCAGGCCATGGATATAAAGTCACCTTTTCCTGGCTTTCCCATCACTGTCCTCTCCTTACACAACTCAGGAAAATCTCAGGCCATACCTTGAGGAGCGCTCACCCACAGTTGAGTGCAATCTTAGCAAAGGACCGGTTGTAATAATACTTGACTCTTTCAAAGGACATTTCTATCTGTGGGTCTCAAGAAGTGTCACCAAAGCACCCTCCACTTTTTGGTGGAGGAAAAGGGAACATCCAAAGTTAGTAATTTATTTACAGTCATGGGACAAGCCAGGCACAAAGCACCTTCCTGCTCCTAAACTTGCGAAGGTACCATCTCCCCTCTCTGCTCCCAGGGGCTCCCTGCCTCAGCATTTGTAGAGGGTAGGAGATGCTGCTTTTTTGGGGACAGCAGCAGCAGGTTCCTGCTCTGCGGTTTGCAAAGTGCTCTGCAGCCTCACGGCTCTCTATAGATGCTTCAGCATAAATATATTCATGGGTGCTTTAAGGCCACAACGACGTACAAATTGTTTTTGCTGCAGGGGACTCGATGCTGCCTCAGACCTACAGCCTGCTCTGAGCCGCTGGCTCCTTTGCCCAGCTCTGCACACACATGCACGCCTGCTCCAACCCATCTCAGGACCAACAATCTCCAGGCAGCACAAGGTGAGCAACGTGCTGGAGTACACCTCCCCACAGTGACCCCCAGCAAGAAATGGTGGCGGCTCTCAGGAAAAAGGTGGTCCAACCTCCCCGCACCAGTTTGTCCAGTGGGTTTGCAACCTGCAGCCTACAGCGTGTCCAAATGTACTTGAGCTTCACAGCAAGGTAATCCTCCATGGGACTGGTCTTCAGAGACACCAAGCAGTCACAGTCGCAGCGGGAGTCACTGCAAGCACTCAGCATCCTTGCAAGGAGAAGCACTCCATCGCAAACAAGCCCTCCCTTTTTAATGGCTAGGATGGAAACTGGAAGCCAGGGCTCTCTCCAGGTTGTCTCTCCTGTTTCTGGTATGGCAATTTCTTACTTTTTTTCATCAGGCTTTTGTTATGCAGTTGCCACAGTTGGAGGGCTTAGGGCAGTCTCATATTTCCAAGCCAGCAAGACCCTGCGCCAGTCAGACCCGGTGAATCCCTGCTGAATTCACAAGCATGCAGTCTTATACTCTAGGCAAATACAGCAGCAAGCTCACGGCCCCCTCCTCCCCATCACTGAGACAGAGGACAGCACGTACGGGGAACGATTCGCAGGGCTGAGAGGCTCCAGAAGCGCCAAGCTGTCCTCCACTTTTTCATGACGCCGTCCCTCATAAAAAAGAGAACGATGTAAAAACTGAACCAAGAACTGAACTGAGAGAAAGAAAAGAGAAGACAAATGCAAGGCTGGAGCAAGAAGGGCTGAGCAAGAGGGGATCAGGCTTTAAAAACAACGGAGCCCTTCAGCTGAGCTGGCTCGAGGCCATCGGTGAAAGCGAGGAGGAAATACATCACCTTGCGGATCCGGGCTAACTCTGCTATCCGCTCCCCAAATTCCTGGGCATCTGCTTCATTGCACTCCACCTCTTTGGCCCCTGGCTTCTTCCAGAAGATGCCCACCGGCTCCAGCAGCTGCCGGTTCATTAGGTGGGTGAGATCAGGAGTCCAGTGCTGGGAGGTGCCGGTCACCGTAACCTTTCCAGGTCTCTCCAGCTGGATATCCCAGCGGAGGAAGCGCAGGTTGTGCTGCCGGACGAAATCCACTCGGTAGACGTGCTCGTTGGGATGCAGCAGCTTCTCGCCATCCTGGGGCCTCACGTTTTTTTGCTGCAGGCTCTGGAATCGCAGCCGCATGCACCGGGTGAGCTGGTCATCGTGGACGAAGGGCAGCTCGAGCATCCCTGCCTCAGCTGCCATCGCCTCGGCTGCTCCTCTGCTAGGTCCTCAGCAACGTTTGGCTCTCAAACAGGACACGCGGGGGGAAAAAGCCACCAAGCCCCCGGAGCTGGTGCCCCCTCTCCACGGTCCCAGCGGTGCTAGGCAACCCAGGCCAGTGACGCAAAACACCCTCCGGGGCTTCTTCTGGGTGCCCTCCCGCCTCGTTTGCAGATTAGGAACCGATGGTGCTGCTGTGCACGATAATCTATAGGGAAGGGATGTCTGATGTCAGCCTCCCTGGCAACCTCCCTGACAACCGCGGCTCGTTATCCCAAAACGAAGGCGTGCAGTCAGGGATGCCACCCGCCAGGTCTGGGTGGCAGTGGCTTTCTCTGAGTGTGGGGTCATGGGATAATTCAGGTTGGAGGGAGACTCTGGAGGGGTCTGGTCCAACCTCCCGCTCAAAGCAGGTCTTACTTCAAGGTTAAATCAGGTTGCTCGGGGCTTTGTCCAGCCCATCTTTGAGTATCTCCATGGATGGAGATCCCACAGCCTCTCTGGGCCCCTGTTCCAGTGTCTGACCACACTCACGCTGAAGATAACCGCAGCTTGTGCTATTGTCTTTTGTCCCATGACTGTGCATCCCCAGAAAGAGTCTGGCTCCATCTTGTCCCGCACCCCAGTCTGCCACTGTCTTCTTCTGGGGACCCCGAAACAGTGCCTAGATGGGAATGAACAAATGCCAGACAGAGGGAAAGAAGAATTTCCCTCACCCTGCTGGCTGTACTCACCTTAGTTTGGCCCCACGTGTGCTTGACCTTCATCTCTGCAATGGTACATGTTTGACTCAGAGTCAACTTGTCCCTCAGGACCCCCGTGTCCTTTTCTGGACGGCACAGCTGGCCGGAGTCAGGCTCCACACTGCTCCTGCAGCAGCAGGTGGGCACCAGCAGCTCCGCGTGGGTCTGCCTTCGAATAGACCAGCCCCACGTTGGAGAGGGTGCTGCCACGTGGGCTTCACCTTAGCGCGCCTGGCAAGGGGGAACTCGGGTACGGTCTTCGCCTTAATGCTTCTCTCTTTGGGTCAGGTGGAGAAGCAGGTCCAAGATGCAAGCAACCTCTTCCCAGGCACTGTAGGGATGCTCTGAGTCCACGTGAGCACCAGCAAGACCATTGTGCCCAACCTGGAACTACTCATTCCCAGCAATTGCTGGGCACAATTAAATCCAGATCACTGGTGCTGTGCTAGTGGGATGTCCGGACGGTAGATGGGATAAAGAGGGACAGTAGTGAACACGTTCCTCTTTGCAAGGGTGCTGGGTGGCTCCATGAGGGTCTGGATCCTGAAGAGAGGTGCCATGCCAAGCCATGCCCCCTTCTGCCATGTGGCCCCGTGACACAACAGCTAAACCACAGCCACAGTTTTAGGTGCACCACAGAAAAGGCCTGACTCCTGCTAAAGGTGCTGTGGTACCTTTGGGATACAGTCACCGGTTTGGAGACTAGGAGAGTGCAGGTGTTTCAGCATAAAGCTTTAGAGCAGACATCGTGTGGAGTCAGGTTGTTTGGGTTTTCTCCATCCTATCTGTGACTCACATTGGCTTCTGCCACATGCCATGTTCGCATGGCACTTCGGGAGCTCAATCTGTGTTAAATGAACTCTAGGAAACAGTTTTACTAAAATATTTTTACAAAAGGCTGTGCTGGCACCTGCATTGTGTCACACTTGACTCACAATCACGCAGTATCATCCCTGGAGGGTATCACTTTGACTTCGAGAAGTCCCAAAAAAGACCATCAGAAGCTGGCCTTGGCCAGACAAGCCACAGACAGCAGAGGCTCAAGGTGGGTCATTTTCCTGGGAATAGTCCTGTAGTCACCAGCCTGCTGTTAGTTCTAAAGACACTGAGGACAGAGTCAAGAAAGCTAAGAGCTACACAGACCCATTTGAAGGGAGAAAAGAGAGGTCTGAGGAAACCTGACCCTTCTGGCCCCCCAACATAAGAAGGACATGGACCTGTTGGAACAAGTCCAGAGGAGGCCATGAAGATGATCGGGGGCTGGAGCACCTCTCCTATGAAGACAGGCTGAGAGAGTTGGGGTTGTTCAGCCTGGAGAAGAGAAGGTTCTGGAGAGACCTTATTGCAGCCTTTCAATATATAAAAGGGGCTTATAAGAAAGATGGAGAAGGACTCTTTAACAGGGAGTGTAGTGATAGGACGAGGGGTAACAGTTTTAAACTGAAAGAGGGTAGATTTAGATTAGATATTAGGAAGAAATTCTTCACTGTGAGGGTGGTGAGGCACTGGCACAGGTTGCCCAGAGAAGCTGTGGCTGCCCCATCCCTGGCAGTGTTCAAGGCCAGGTTGGATGGGGCTTTGAGCAACCTGGTCTAGTGGAAGGCGTCCCTGCCCATGGCAGGGGGTTGGAACTAGATGATCTTCACGGTCCCTTCCAACCCAAACCATTCTATGATCATTCTATGATCATTCTGGCTGTTGTCTGAGCTCTTGCTTCACTTGTTTACTAGCTTTAAAACACCTTTAGCAACAACTGTCGATCCAACCCTTGGGTTTTAAAAGCTAAAAATGCCTTCAGGTAATCCTGGAGACCTTCCTGAGCTGAGCTACATGTGACAATGTCACATGCACCTTGCTTGGACTGCTTGGTGTTATAGAGCCAGATCACACCTAAAGCCATGTAGCTTCAGCCAAGACTCAGGAATTTAGAAAACAGCTCTAAATTAAATTCCAGTACCCCATTCCCACTCAGTGACACAAACAACACAGGCTTAATGGGAAGTAGGGACATGGAGGGAGCCTTGGGGTGCGGTAGAAGAAAGGGTGTGAATAAAATCATCTCTTGGGATACACAGGGATGTGCTGGCCCGTCCTATTCCCTTGAAGGTATTCCTCCTCTCCACACTTAAGAGAGACAGTTTCACTGTGTGAAGTGGAGCAAGGGACACACAGAGCCTGGATACATCCTGGTGTAAATCAGGGTTACATTTTCTAGGAGCAATGGGAGACCTGGGCCAAGATCCCTGTGCTGATATTTCAGAGATGCTAACACTTGTGTCAACATCTTTCAGCTCCTCCCCGACCCTGAATCAGAGACATTTTGGTGTCTAATGACACTAAAACTAGGTTTTAACCTAGGTTTAAAAAACTAGTGTTTTGCTGCTTCGTCTGTCCTCTCAACTGTTGCTTGCATCAGCATATTGACCAGTCAGGACTAGAGGTTTGCCTTGCAGGCATTGGGTCCTATGTGTGAGGATGCCTGAGGGCCAAGAAGCAACCGGTACCTCCAGCAACGTTATCACCATTGCACACGCAACGGTACCAGGGACCAAGAGGTCCACTGGTTCTGGGCCAACGAAGGGCTCCGCGATCTCAGGCAAGGACCACGGTCTAATCCCAGCACATCCAGCAGAGCTGGTGTCTCTTTGGACCAGGGGGTTATTCTGTGCACTCGATGTCTCCCATTTTGCTTTAAAAGTTGCTGCTGCAGTTTATAGCTATGCTTACTCCCTGCAGTTCATCACGAGCTCTCAAAGCACTTTGCAAAGGGAGAGCAAAGGTCCCATCTAATGCAGAGGTCTCCAAAAGCAGGCGTGTGCTGAAGCATGCCTGACCAGAGCCCGGTAGTGAACACCACAGCAAACTGAACATCATGGGAGGGGAAGGCTTGGGGAGAGGTCTGCAGCTTGTGCTTTTGTCAGAAAACAAACCTGAAAGAAAGAGGAGGCAGGTAAAGAAGAGCCTCTGAGAGTTAAGGGCATGGAAAATGAGAAGTCATAAACACCCACAGCCAAATTGCCAAGGGAGGAAAAGCAATGCCGTTGGCAAACTGAAATAATGAGGTGTCCAAAGGGACCCAGCTTCTGTTTGGTTGGCATTTCCCAGGGCAGAGCTGGAAGTGAATGGTGAGGAGGGAAGACAACTCTCCCGCTCGCCCTTGGGAGACATCGACGCAGAGGAACAAGCTAAACAACCCCTTGCAGCACGCCTGTAATGAGAGCCACAACAGTCACCACAGCCACGCTGGGAGGAAACCTTACTGCTTATCCAGAAGCCAACAACAACTAGCCTGTTCCCATATAAAGAAAAACCTTGATTTTAACAGAAAATGGGGATGCTGCAACAAACACAAATTCCTGAGCTTAGTGTTCATGATCACAACCCCCCCACACAGCAGAGACTGGAAGGACCACAGCACACAGAGCAGATGTAAAGGCGTAGGGTGGAAGGACCCCTTTTGGGTCTGTTGCAGCAGGAGGCTGTGGGTGAAGCAGGTGATGCTGTCTGCACACGCTGTAGGACTTTGGTGGCTGCCTTTTGCAGTAAGATCTAGGAAAAGGTGCTTGCAACTTGCTGGTCTCTCGTCCTACAACGAGGCACGGCTGGTGTGCTTTCTGGTCCACGCTCCTTGGTGGCTTTCTGGCCCACAACAGAGTCCCTTTGGACCCCACACTCGAAGGAGCACTGCTACATGGTGCAGTCCAGCCATGGGACATGCCAGGGATGGATGCTTTGGGGAAGCAGTGGCTTGGGAGAGATACTAATACCCTCAAATCACCCTACCTGCCCCAGCGCAAGGTGTCTCATGGCCAAGGTGGGCACACGCTGAGCGGCCAAAGAGAGGTAACACCGTGGGAACTAGGGAAATGGGCCCGAACACTGCAGCTGAGCATCCTCAATTTTGTTCTTCTTGTTGCTTTTTAGGTTATTTTGGAGTGGGGAGGGTCAGATTTAGGACCTGGAGGACAGGACGGGACTTGATCCACTTGGTTAAGGAAAACTGGCCAAGGGTTTGGCTTGAGTGTGATGGGACTGCAGTCATGATGACTAATTCCCCTTGAAAGATTGTCTTTTAAGGGAGGTTTCTGCACACGAACAGTTTTTCAGGACCTGAGGCATCCCTGAAGAACCAGTTTTTGAGCCGGACAAACACAATACGAAGCCAAGGCGTTGAAAACAGGCTTTCCCCTGGCATGGGAACTGCTTACCTTCTGCCACAGAGACTCCCGGGACGCCAGGGAGGAGCAGGCAGCCACGAACCAGCAGTTCCCAACCTGGCCCTGGTGTAAGTCATGGGAGCTGATCCCGTCCACAAAGAGATGTGGATCATCGCAGATTTCCTGTGGGATGGGAGAAAAACAGACACACTGGGTAAGCGAGGACATAGGGAAATCAGGAGCAAGGCCTCTCAGCAAAAGAAAATCTCTTCCTCTCTTTCTCAGGCTCCATTTAAATCCCACCTGCAGCTTTCTGCTGGCCTCATTTATCACACTGGTGGCAGGAGGACCTTGTCCTGCCTTCTGCTCTCACCAGGACATGGGCAGCATCACTGCCGAAGTGACGCCAGACCTACTCCCTATTCTGTTCCAGCATCAGCACAGATTTGCTATAATTATCCCTGGTGATAATGATACATTTTCACACCATTACAGCCCTAGTGACCCATCCCCTCTTCTAAGTTCACTCTCTGTTATTTCTCATAAGCCCTTCAGCTCTCTCTACTCTGTGACTGCTTTACCAGCTTCTCCCTCTCTTATTTTGCTCTGGAGAGCATAAGAGCATCACCCAAACCTGCTGTTTCCCATACTGGAACTTGTGGATCCATCCAAAAATAAAACCCTGCAGAAGCAGGGCAGAGCCAGGCATTTAGATGAGGAATCGCAGTGCCTAAATCGGACAGTTCACCCAGGAAAGCTCGACGCAGATTGAGGGCTCAGCCATGGTTGCAAGAAGCCAAGTGTCCTCACCCGGGAGGTTTGTTCTTCCAGATCTTAGCACAGCAGATGGAAAAAATTCAGTAAGCCAAAAGCTTTGCAGTTGGGCCAGGAGACCCATACTGACATGAAAGCCAGCATGGTGGAATGGAGAAACTTGGGCAGGAGGAGCTGGGAGGTGAGCTCATCCCTCCAACCTCTCAGGCACCAAACACATCACCTTTCCTCTGCCCGGCTCCTGCCAGGCTCCCTTCTTCCCACTCCCACTTAGAACCCGGCCAAGGAAGCACTTAAATAACAGAGGGTGTTGAGCAAGCTTCGTGTGAAACACCACTTTTTTTTTTTTTTTAATCTTTTCTCCTGATCAATCCAGTTTGGAACGTCACGTCCAGCTGGAGGCTGGGAGCAGATGGGACAGACAAAGAGCTGAAAGAATCTCTTCCCTTTTGTTATTGCTTTTAAATTGAAGGGGGGAAAGGAAAAGCAGATTTTCCTTCTTCCCCCACACCTCCCAGTTTTTCACGCTGGCTGCACCTAGAATAACATTCCCCACAAACTTTGCACATGAGGACTTGCATTGCCTCTGCCCATCACGGGGAGGAAAAGGAATCGCTGCTTTGTAAGCACCTCCTGCTATTCCCACCTAACCCAGCCAGCACTGTACACCTAAAATATAACCTGAGCTCCATCCAGACACAAACTGGGCAGGGATCAAACCCAAGGGAGAGGACTAATCCCCTGCCAGCTGCTGGTGTTGCAGGAGGTTGGGATAAGCGCTAGAGGGAGGCAAGCTGACAGCCACCAAAGGCAAGAGCCACCTGCTCTTCGCAGCATCTCTGAGTGCGGGCAGGGATGGGAGAGGAGCAGTGGGGTTTATCTCCGTCTATCTCCTGTTTCATACCACCGAGGAAGCACCCAGCAGCAGGGGATGCGTCTCTCCTGTCCGTTGGTGATGGGGATGTCTGTAAGATCAGCTCTTCCCTGCTCTGGGGGAAAGAGGTACTGTGTTTGCCCCATTTGAGGACCAGAACTGCCCTTTCTACCCTTGGGTGAATCCGCAGCGTACAAAAAAGGAGTCACTTGGTATTACGTAGACAGGGGAGAACGTGAAAGCATGAAAAATGTATCCTGCCTGGCAGAAATTAGCATAGGGTAGAGGGTGTCAGATGCTCAGGGACCTTTCCTAAGAGCAGAGCTGCCAGTTAGGTATGATTTCCCCATCACCAGGAAAGAGTTTGCAAACTAAACCCCCGTGGTTGCTCATTTTAACAGAGGGAAGCCCTAAGTACTCATCAAAAGAGCAGCCTGCCCTGGCACAGACGAGGGGTGCAGCTCATTAGACCCTACTCTCTTGGACCCATGGCAGCAACGAAGGTGCCACGGCTGGAAATACTCATGCCAGGGCAGACTCCCTCTGCAAAACACAATTCTCACTTCACTCAGCTTCTCTTCCCACTAATGCAGATGGGTCCCTAAGGGTATGTCGTTCTTGAAGGATTCATTCAGGCAGCATTTCAGATGCTGCGCTAGGCGTTTCCCATTAAAGTGCACACTTGGATGTGGCATTTCAAGGTGCTTTTGGTCCAGCATGGCTGTGGCCGAAAACACACACTTGCTCTACAACTGAGCAGCCCATGGACTTTTTAACCTCCTTCCCTCATAACGTGCAAAACCCCATGGCAGTTTGCAGCTGAATCGGAAGTTTCCTAGGAGCATGAAGGCTGATAAATGCCACAATCCTCTGCTGTGGCAGGGGGTGACAGCTTCCCCCTTGACCCAGGATCTTGCACGTCTGGTGCCTGGAGATGCATCAGGCCTTGGGGAAGGAATGATGCTTTGCGTGAGGATGAGCCCAGCATGATATACAGGCCCAGCTGGAAGGAAACACCACGTGAGCTCTGCACAAAACTTGTGCAAATCCCAAAATGCTTGGTGAGTCTTCCCAGGAGTCCACCCTGAAGGGCAGAGAGGGGCTGCCATGCTTCCCTGCAGAAGGACCACGCAGCACCCTCAAGCCCTAGGACTGAGCGCGGTCCCAGTGGACTCCCAGGGACCCTAACGCACAGAATCACCAAATCAACGCAGTTAGAAGGAGCTTCTGGAGATCATCCAGTCCATCCCACTACTCAAAGCAGGGTCAGCTAGAGCAGGTTGCCCAGGATTGTGTTCAGTCAGGTTTTGAATATCTCCAGGGATGGAGACTCCACAAGCTCTCTGGGCAACCTGTGCCAGTGTTTGGACCACCCTCATAGTAAAAAAGTCTTTTCTCATGTTTAAATGGAATTACCCTGTTTTCAATTTGTGCTCACTGTCTCTTGCCCTGTCATTGGGCACCACTGAGAAGTCTGGCTCTGTCTTCTTCATTCCCTGCCATCAGGTATTTATGCACTTCGTTAAGATCCCCCTGAGCTTTCTGGGACTGAAGAGTCCCAGCTCCCTCAGCCTCTCCTCATGTCAGATGCTCCAGTCCTCTTTTTTCAGAGCTGATCCCATCAGGGTAAGACTTATCCATGCATCAGTCTCCCCAGCAAAACCTCCTGGGAAGGTTTCCCAAATCCCTTAGACTGGAGCTTCCCAATATTAAATTACTTGGATTCTTCAGTCCCCACTGAAGCTGCTGAGCACCAACTCACACATTTTGACCCTGGGCTAGACTGTGTGGCTTTCAATCCGCAGGGATGACATTCCCTGGATGCTCTGCCTGTACTAAGGTGGGAGCAAGGGACCAAGGCACTGCTCCAGCAAGGCTGCAATGCCCCCAGGATCGCATGGAGCACAGTGGGGCCCCGGTGTGTGATGCAGCACCTTCAGGGTGCAAAGCACACTCAGAGCTATGAAGCACCATGCCCACATGAAGAGGTGGGTGACGAACTAGAGACCTGCAGGAACTAGGTCAAAAAGAGCCAAGAAAAGTATTTAACTTAGTTTTCCTTTTCCTGCGGACAGAGCTCAAAGAGATAAAGAACTTGTTCTGCAGCCAGACTGAATTACAGGGCCTGGGGTTGCTATGTGCAGGGGGAGGAGAGAAGCAGGGATGCTTTGCTCATAAAAAAGCCCCTTGGTTTCCTCCCCTCCCTCCCACGCAGCAGACAGAAACCAGGTGAGCAATAACATTTACCCAGGCAGGCGCGTCTCCAAAAAGCAAACACCACATCACCCTCCCAGCACCACGACTCCAAGAGAAGAGGGCAGCACACAAACACGCTCACCCACACACGTCCTGGGAGCCTTTTGGGTTCAGGCATCAGCCATCACAGAACCACCTCAAACTGCCCCGTGGCACCGGAGGCTTCAGCAAACAGTGAGTCCGTCCCATCCTTCATCTCATCCCATCCAAATCCTGGGTCATGGCTGCTCCTAGTCTGGACACAGATGGCGAACAGCAAGGAATAGGTGGGGAAAAACACAAGCTATGGCTGCAGGGAAGCTATGGCTTCCATGTGTTGCTCTTAACTCCACCTTGGCCAAGAGAGCCATCCGTGCCTCTTTACCCCTGAGGAGAACCTGTCTTGGAGGATCCCAAGGATCCTAACCACCATCAGAGATGATTTGCACTCCCTAAAAGTGCCTGCTGAAATGGCCACTGAGCTCCAGGCAACAAAATAAAACTTGGAGAAAGCCTGTGTGGATGGTCCTATGGAAAGATATAGCCTGATAACACAGGGAGTGCCAAACTAGTGATTCAAAATTCTGGTAATTCATATACTCCTTCCCACATCCTTCCTCCTGCAAGGGATGTGGGACAGAGGTGGAAATCAGAGCCGGGGCTGGGAGAGGATTTTAAGGTCCCTGTCGACGAGAGGCTGATTGCAGATGTACCAGGTCTGGCTTACAGGAGCCCAGAACAGGCCAATTTGCTCCCTCAGGCTCTGGGTTATTAAAGTCCATTAAGGAAAAAAAGACCCAATCAGTGCAATTATCTTGCACTTGGTGGTGTAATTTTGCTTCCCACCAAAAAGCATGTAGGCTTTTCCTCTGCTCTCCCCTTTACTACTTTTTCCCCCAACACACACAATTTCCTTCCAAATCCATTTAAACCAGAAAATATCACCCTCATCTTCTCCAGCTAGCCCAATTCCACACAGGGTAGTAATGAGCAAATCACCCTCTAATAGGCTTTATAATTGGTGACTGTCTCATCATAAATGTTTCCCAGTGCAGATTTCTGAGCTTTAGATTCACTGGGGATCTGGATCGTATCAAGCCAGCTGTGGGGAGGGAAAAAGCTAAGGGGGGAAAATAACCATGTGAGATACAACATCTGCTGCATGCCAGGACCATTTTTTGCTAACAAGATATTGCAAGGAGCAGACTAGTCTAATTGCATTGCAGAGCCTGGCTGTTTCAGGAACAATGCTTTCGCTCAGACTTGCAAAATCAGCAAGATAATCTATTAGCATGGCTGCGCTTCCCCTCTCCCGGGCAATGGGGAACCAAAAGGATCCTGTGTCATAAATGTCGCTCACACAGCCAAGAGAGCAAGAGGCGTCCAAGCACGGCGAGCAACGGTGACACAGCTGGCACAAAGGTCCCTGCGCTGCCTTGCTGCAGGTACCTGCATTGGGATGTGATTTTGCAAAAAGGGCAATTAAAAAATTTGCAACAGGGTGACATAGGGGAGGGAAAAAGGTGAGTTTAGAAAACCAAGGGTCTGTGTTTTCGGAGGGATTTTTAAAGAATCATAGGATCATAGAGTCATAGAATGGTTTGGGTTGGAAGGGACCTTTCAAGGTCATCTAGTCCAACCCCCCTGCCATGGGCAGGGACATCTTCAACCAGATCAGGTTGCTCAGAGCCCCGTCCAACCTGACCTTGAACGTGTCCAGGGATGGGGCATCGACCACCGCTCTGGGCAACCTGGGCCAGGGTTTCACCACCCTCAGTGTAAACCAATTCTTCCTTATACCTAGTCTGAATCTCCCCTCTTTCAGTTTAAAACCATTACCCCTTGTCCTGTTGCTACAGGCCCTATTAAAAATTATATCCTCAGTGACTCAGCTCCACACACATCAAAGGGTAGGTTTGGTTGGGAATATCTACACCCTATAAAACTGTTTGTGGGGGTTTGTACTGCCTCAGTCAGGCATCCCTAATGCTAATCCACCCAGAGTATCTTAATGTATACACATTTGTATCTGTTATCAGCTCCCACACCACACAAAGGGCGTTGGACACGCCACCCACAGAAAACAGGACTTGCTTGTACAGGGAAGCATCAAAAAAATACACTCCCCACCAACCCCATGACTCTGCTTGTGTACCTCAGCACCACGCCGTGCAGTTTGTTTTGGCACCAGAAAGAGTGGGGATGGTGGCAAACAAAATCTAAAGGTCAATTTGCAGGCTTAGCAGCCTTGACGGGCCTCTGCGGTTTTATCTTCCAGGTATCCAAAGTACAAAGGCACTGAAGAGGTCTCTGTTAAAGCAACGAGACGTGGAGAGACGCAACATGCTGTGAGAGCACTGCACCTCTCCAGGAGCAGAGAGGGACAAGGATGGGAAGGAGACTGGAACAAGCGCAGAGACCTCGGACCCACCGTTCCCGTTCCACCCGCCCGTGCTCTCCAGGGATGCACTCTTGGAAAGCCTCACCTTTACTCAACCCAGGACTTGTTCGGCCTCTACCCAGCCAAGACTGATGTAGAGGCCACCACAGCCTGGCTTTTAGCATCTCGACGCATGCAGACGCAGCCATCCCCAGATTGCCTCTCCCACAGCGAGTTCTTTTGATGCGGCTGGTTGTAGAGCCGCTAAGAAAAAGTACTCCCTGGGTCCTGACAGCCCTGAGATCTGCAGATCTCGGCACCGAAGCAGGAAAGTCTTCACACATCTTGCTGACAAACTGGGGGGTGGGATGCTCAGAGCAGTGAGATGACGTGCCCCAGGTTACCCCATCCAGAGGCAGAAGTGGTCCCTCTTGGTTTCAAGTCCCAGTCACCGCACGAGCCGTCGGAACGTCAGGATCCAGGGAGTACTTTTTCATGGAAACGATGCCGTCTGGCTCCTTTTCATGCTGCATTGCCTGAGCCAGCCTGACCCTGACGAGTGCACACAACTACAGTCTTGAGAAGTGGAGGAGAGGACAGTGAGCAAACGCAGCAGCTCTCAGAGATGGCTCCACCTGGATCTCCTTCCCTTAAATCTTACTACATGTAGGCACGGGCTCTAGGGAGCTACACCGGAGAGGTGGAGGAGGAGGAGAAACAAAAATAAGCTCCATCATGGCTGGTTTAACTTTAACACCCTGTGACAGATATACCCCTCTGATTCAACGCAGTGCTGCAGGCCACTTTCTCCCAAGTCCCCCCATCCTCCATCATATCCCAGTCTTGAGCTCTCCTACGGATCTCCTTTGACCAAGCTCCCTTGGGACGGTGCTAAGGACTTGCAGGGCGAGGAACAACCCTGGTTTGGCAGCATCATGGGTTTAAAATACACCCACCCTCCAAAGCCTGTCCTCTCACCATGGCACGCTGCGCCCTCAGTTGCACCAGCACTTCTAGTTGTGGGGTCTAACCTCAACCAGAGGAACAACTTTGGGTTGAAAATATCTCCATCAGGCCCCAAACTTGTTCTTGGGGAGGTTCACAGTCACATTGGTACAAGTGAGGGACCATGAACTACAGGCATGAGTCATGAGGATCTTCCACAACTTGCATCACTTTTGAGCCATTAGTCCCCACCCTGGAGGACATGGTGGTGGGGACTTGTTGGTGTGAAGGGAGGAACTTATTCAAGTAAGCCCTGCTGTGAGAAACCACAGTATTTTGGGAGGAATGGTCCAAACCCACCCACTCATCACAGAGCTATTGTGAAATCCTGGAGCAAGCTGATGTGGCCACGAGCTTGGCTGCACCATTTCTGCCTCCAAGTGACATAATTCAGGTTTGGCACTTGCGCCTGCTGAACACTGCCCTGCCTGAATCCCAATTCCTGTGTCTCACTGAAAGCCAATCTTCTAAAACAGGATTTAGTTATCTAAATCATGCAGGGTGTTTTTAGTTTTGGGTTTGTGGGTGGTTTGTTTTTTTTTTTAATTATCCTAAAAGCCAAGTTATTGATGGGAAAAGAAAGAACCTGAAGCTGCAAAGGAAAATTATCCTCACCCTCCACTGTGCATATCTCAGATCAAAATCTCCTAACTACTTTTCTATGGGGATACCTCCCACACCCCCTTGAGCCATACTGTCCCAGGGTGAGGAACCGCCCTTTGGTTTGTGATTGTGTCATATTTATAGCACAGAAGCACCTCAATCTAAGACCGGGACTTGACCCCACCACAGTCCAAATTAATCCCTGACTATGCAATGACAATGAAAAGGTTATCATGAGTTTAAGCCATTTAAAGAAATGACTTCCAGCCCACACCTATTCTGGTTATTCATATCCTGGGTGTAGCTTTACAGAGAAACCCGCTTTATGAGAAAACCACCCTCTAGGAATGTGAACTCATGAGCTTCTGTTAGCTGGGAGAAGGGACAAAAAGGGGCATTATTTAGAGAAAATGATTCAATATTCAGCCACCAGGAAAAGGCTGAGCTCCTGCCACTGTTGAGAGAAGGAAGCGGAGAACTTGGCAGCAGGGTTGGCCGTAAGCACCCAGCGTTAGCTGGCACTGGCTGGCACCTCCGAGTGGGGGGTTCACCAAAAAGGATGAAGCCTGTATTTAACAACCAGTGGGGATCTTGAGCCCATGAGGCCATGGGCTCAAGTCGTGAAACTGCAGGAGTTCACAGAGACGTCAAACTCAAGCAAGCTTCACCTCTCCTTGGTAACATCACTTTCCCCTATGGTGATTTTCTCCTGACCTGCTCTACTTTCCCAGTAACACAGGCAATACGCAGCATTTCCAGATGAGACTTTGGAGCCTTCAGTTCATGCTCAGTTTGCTGCCAGTTTACTGAGAGACACAACAACGCAGGTGCAGCAGCAGCAGCTCCAAGACAGGAACATGCACAAGCTCTCCCAGCAATAGGTAGCACAGGGTCACCACACAAACTCACTACATGGTTTACATGGGCTGTATACAAGCTAAATATGTGTATGGTTAGACTTTTAGCCAGTTTCTCCAGTTACTAAGCACTCTGTTTACGTTTTCCATCATTAATTCTTACATAACTCTATCAGTGGTATTTGTATCAGACCACAATCAAGCTTTAACCATCCAGGACCACTCTCCGTTAAGCTGGTTTGTCCACCCTTTTCCTTCCTGGAGGGGAACTGGGAGGAACGCATCACTGAGTGGTGATTTCTTCCCAAAGATCCAGAAATATCAAAGATGTGGGATGCTTCGTTTCGTCTCTATGTGAACACACAGGTCACCCCTCCCAAGCTGCAGTCTCTTGCCTTGTTGGTCAACACAGCTCTGGCTGGCCCCAGCTATCACCCAAAGGGGACAGATGCTTCAGCTCGCCCTTGCTGACCTGATTTCTTCTTGTGAGATCTGAGCGAGACACCACCAGCCTCAAGGGGTGGAGAAGTGGTGCCAGCTTGTCCCTGCCCCGCAGGTACTTGGAACAGTGGCTGAAGCACTGAGCAACTTTAGGGCACCTGAGAAGCCATGGCCAAAAAGGGGGTGAAGCCAGAGCATTTGGCAAACTCCTGTGAAAGCATCCCCCTGGGGTGCTGCTTTTGGCTGCACTTTCGGTGACGAAGGATAGTCTAAAAGGGACCTGTTGGTGGGTTTTCATAGAGATGAGCATCCAGATGAGGATGTGAAGGGGTCACAGAGGTGTAGGCTTGGTCCTGGCGAGCTCAACTACCAAGTGCCTGTGCTCCAGGGCACTGCCAACACCTAAAGGCTTTGTCCTTTCTCAGGGATGCTTTTCATTCTCTTCTGCTTCTCCAAGTTCAAGACTGGCTTGTCCATAGGGGTGTCAGGGGCATAGCAGGGAGCTGAGCACCGGCTCCCTACAACCGCACGTGGCAGCAAGACAGCATGCACGTTGGGGACGGATGGCCACGAACATGGGTAGGATGGTCAAGCAGGACAGCACCATCCCAAGGAATTCACCCCCCCCCATTGCACAGTGTTTCAGCACACAGAGGTCTAAATGATTGCATTGGGCTAAGTGCCTTCACTTAGGACAAAAATTGCACCCTTCCCTGCACTGCACATTTCAGTCTGCCTCATAAACAGGTTTTTAGTCTTTGCAGGGCTTTGGGGCAGTATTTGCATAGTGTCTGTGTTAAATTATATATATCAGAGGAGAAAGTGCTATTCCACTTACTGTCAAATTGTGTTGGGGTTTTATCTTAAAAAGGGACGACTTGGAGAATTTAACGCTCCGTACAAATAATTCAGACGGCGTCAGTTTTTTGGCAGCAAGGAAAGGACAAGCCCTTGCCCTGGGATGCTTACAAAGACAGATGCTAGCTGCATTTATTCATCCCCAGTCAACCCATCAATGCTTCTGGACTGGACAGGAGTCCAGGCTCTGCTGAGCGAGGGAAGAAGGAAAGATGATGGAGAGAGGGTTTGTACCTGTTTCTTTGCAGGTGTAGGTATCCCTCTGCCCTGACCACATATGCATTACAGGCTTACCATATATTTAAAGGGAACAGAAATGCAGCAGCAAGCGAGTGTGCACGCAAGATCCAAGGGGTGTACACTGAAGCTAAGCCAATTCACACCAAAAAAAAAGCAAATCCTGAGGCAGGGACTGGTCTTTAGAACAAGTGATCCAGAGCCACAGTGGATTTTCCTCTCCTGAAAAAATAAAACTGGATGGTGCTTAGAGGAAGCAGGTCAAGTTTAGTTCAATGGGGAGTTAATTCAAAGAAATGCCATGACCTCTTGTTACACAGAATTCAGCCGGCGCATCGACAACGGTTTCCTGTGGCTTTGAATTCACCAGACCAAGGAAACGGCTCCTTTTCTGCTCTAACCAGAGGGCCAGCATGGCTCCAGCTGTCGTCCTCCCACCAATGCTTCCTCCTATTTGTTTCCTTCTTTAACCACTTCTTGCAGCAGCTGGACTCAGCCCTCAGTTTTACCACACCTAATGTTTTATTTTTCTTCTGCAAGAGGCAGCACCATGCTTGATGGAGTCTTTGCAAGGGGACTTTGCAAGGGCTTTGGTGAAAGGCACTTGTTCCAACAGGACCAAGCCTGACCTTAACACAGGCAAATCACCCCAAAATCCATCCCATCCTCTCTGGGGGCTCAAAAAATTAGAGCTCACAGGCATTGCAGCACCTCCCAGCTTGCACCAAGATTAAAAGCCTGGGTTGATCCAGGGCATAACTAGCTCTGTACCTGCTCCGCAGGCTGAATGTGCCCCTCCGGCACCCCAGAGCCAAATCTGGGAGGATTTGCACCGTTCCCTCCCATGGAGCTCAGAGGGCACTGGATGCCCAGGCTCCTTTCTGCGACAACCTCTGTTACCGTTATGCTCGTCCCCATTACCAATACAATAATTTCTAGACACCGATGTGCAGTTGCATTAAGAAGCAGGCAATGAGTCTAATCCACTGATTTTACTGTTGCTTTTGCATTTAAGGCCGTGTCCTTCTGATGCCAAGGACAGAGCAGACTGGCTGGATAATTTCTTATCAAAGGCTGCAGTGAGCCATACTCACACTGGGCAGCTTGTCACTCCCTATCCTCTTTGGGGGAAAGGGGGAGAGCGTGTTTGCCTGAGACCGTGGCCCTGAGAGGATCTGGCGAGATCTGCTGGAATGCTGCCAGGGTCACCATCACATTTAATGGGAGGAGAGACATTTTAAAATGAGCATAAATAATAACAAAAATTCTCTTGTCCATCCTTGAGGAGGAGGGACGGGGGGAGTCTGTGAATGGCTTAAAAATGTAAGAACAAGGTCAATTCAGAGATTGCATTAAATGGTGACCAAATCCTTTCCTGGCAAGGAGCGACCAGACTGGCACTCAGCTCCAGGCTTTACTGAAAACGGCAGATAAATTAACAGGCGAGTGTCTCATAAATCCCTAAGCTGAGAAACGCAAAGGTCTGGAAGGACTCCGACTCCCATGATGGATCACAGACAGACGACAGACTCTGCTCGGTGGAGACGAGCCTTCAGCCCATCCAGCAGCACAGAGGAGCCACAGCATCAATGCTAACCACAAGCATCCTTTGGGCAGGACCAAAACTGAGTGAGACAGGCCAAAAAAGCTGCAAAAAGCTGAGCAAAGACATCCCTGGAGCGTGGGTGCCAGAGGTTAGTATTTCTGGCAGGCGATGGTCCAGGTGGGGCACCAGAAGGTTATTATTGCTCCCAATGACCATTACCATTTTAATTGCCTCCGAGCGCCTGCTTCAGGTGAGCTCTCAGAGCAAGGAACTGCAAGAACTCAACCTCTGTCTTCCCCATTATCTTCACCCTTGTGTTTTTGCCAGCTTCTCAGCCCGCGCTATACACTGGGGAAAAGACCTTTTAATGCAGAAACTTGAGGGCAGGCAAGTGCCGGTCCTGCTTTTAGTGAATTAGTTCATTGACTCCTTTCCCCTTCCAGGAAAACCCTGTGGGGATTGATTGTATAACCCTCATTCAGCAAGCGAAAGGAGCTAAGTGCTTAATAACACAAGGAAAAGGGGATCTGAAATATGCTCTCCCATCCTGCAACATCTCCTTATTTTCCAAACACAATAGCATCGAATTCAGGAGACAATGGGTATAATGGACAAAACCCCTATACACAAGTCAAGTTAGATATATGTCAGGCCAATAGGGAAGCGGCTACTGAAAAATGGTATTTTCTCAGTTTCTAAAACAAGATTCCTCTTGTCTGGCTGGAAAAAAAAAAAAACAGGGCTGTGAATGAGAGCATATCTCTCCGGTGCCACAGTAGGGCTGAAAATGCCATGGCCCTACTGCCCTAAGACCTCCTGCTTCCCGCAACCCTTCCCAAAACACCTGGCCTCTCTGTCTCCCCCAAAACTACTCTGACTCTCTGACTTTCCCCTCCAAATGACATTGCCTCTGCACCCAGATAAAATAATATTACCATTTAGCAAGAATTTACCTTTGTGCTGTTTCATCGGTGACAAATTCCCTTGACAATGACAGAGATAACTCAGTGAGCAAACGCTGGAGAGATATAAAATTACTGAGAAACAGGGTTGGAGGGCAAAACTCTTCCCCTGGAGACGGGAGGGTGTAGTCTTCATCCAAGAGAGTTTCTCTGGTGGTCGCAGCCAGCCAGGCTTGAACTCACAGTGCAGAGGTGCAGCTCAGGTTCAACCATCACCGCACGTCACCTTGAGCCACCCAGCCACTGTGACAAGAGCCTGCTTGGAAACCCTCGTGCTTTGTCACAGCCTCTCTCCTTCCACCACCTTTGGTGCAGCTCGGCATTGAGTTGCCACCATGTCCCCTCCCAAGCATCTTTGAGATCTCCTGTCCCAACCACTCTGCACCTTAGGGAAGACCATGAGGTGCTTTTGCAAGGTCCTGCGACACACTGCCGTCGACGGGGAACCACTCCTGCCTCCCAGGAGTGGTTCACGTGGTTCAACATCACATCTGTGCATGGCGTAAGCTTCCCACCAGGCTTCATTTGCTTCCCACAAGATCACAGTGATGCCCAAATTTGTCCTGGCTAGCGAACAGTCTCTGCAGCAGGTCATCGCTTGGCGGACTGAACCTGAACCACGTGGCCCTCCTTGCTGCAGAGAAAGCAAGCCCTTGCTAAGGGGTACTAACGACCTTAATTTAACTGTGTACCAATCCCATGGCATCACTGGAAGCAGCCTGTACCCAAGAAGAGAGTTTGGGACAGTGATGATTAGAAGGGATGAACTGTTTTCCCACAGGGTAGATGAGCTTCTTCCACCCTGGGCCATCACTGTTTTTTTCCCCCAGGATCAACAGACACAGCCGGGTGCCCCAGATCCCCCCTTATTTCTGCCTCTCAGCCTGCATCTCATCCATCCCCTTCCCTTCTCCTCAGTACCACCCTTCCCCATTTACCTAGCTCCCAAAAGCCCAGACCAGCTCACCAATGCACAGACTAAAACTCCTGCTCCCGTGCTGCCCTGCCAGCATTCCTGTCTCAAACAGGGAGGGCGAAACCCGGAGCTTAAGGATCAGGTAAGACCTTCTCTACGGGTGGTACTACTTGCCTGAATACAGAGATCTCCCTCGCTTTCATATGCTAGCAGGCAGAGCGCGAGGGAAAAGGACTTTCAAGCAAGGAACTAGGATTTGGGCTTAGCACAAAACGCTAGGTTTAATTTCTAATGCAATAGCCAAGTGCTGCTGCCAGAAAGAGCCGCTGATGCTGCCCTAGCCAGCTCCAAAAGCTGCTTCGGCTCAGCAATGACCAGCCAGTCTCATTTTTAAGTGGATTCACTAAAACAAAGATCTTCGGGACCCCTTTCCCAGCTAAGGCTGATGCTACGTCTTCCCTCCCTCCGATACACTTGAGCAATTAGCTTTCTGGCTTGACCGTGCTGCATCACGAAGACTTCTGGCAAACAACCGCCAAAGCCAAAGCCTGATTAGAGGGCTCAAACAGCTGCTCCCTCTGCAAAGATCTGGCATCCAGAGCAGGGCTCGAGGCCAGGGGAAAGCAGGGAGGGAGGGAGGGAGGACACCCCGCTGGAAAGAATAAGGTTGAGCCCGTTCCAGGGAACGCTGCAACGCCAGATGCAGGGGGAAGTTGAAGCAAAACAGCCTGACCCGGGAAGGGTTATTCGTGGGCTGCTCCAGCGAAACCCTTCAGTCTTGTCTTTTCCCCCTTGCACAGAAAAACCTCAAGCAAGAGGGAGAGCACTGCAAAGATTGCTTTTTTTTTTTTTTTTTTTTTTTTTTTTTTTAAAAACAAACCAAAGG
>JANHGO010000041.1:33019011-33039321 GCA_024606505.1 Aquila spilogaster
CCCTAATAACTCTGCGTTGGTGGCAAGCTCTGTCTGGCAAGAGCACTGCACACAAAAGGCGTTTGTGGCATCAGCCAGACTGGTCCTTCTGCTCAACTCAGACATTAAAGTCAGATGGGACCAGGACATATGTCTGAAGGCATCCTGGCACAAGCAGCAGTAACAAGCTCAAAGCAAAGCTGGTGGCAGCATCTCCCACCAGACCGGCAAATGCAAGAGGCTGGAGAGACGGAGGACTAGCAGGGACAGGGGTGGAAGAACAGCAAAAGGAGATGGCAGAAGGACAGACCCAAAAGCAGTGGGAAGGAGGTGGCTATAACTTGCCACCAGGCAGCCAGCCTTGGCCAAGGGAAGAAGAGAGGAGCTGAAGATATTCACCACTCTGGGTCCAGCTCATCCCAACCCACTCATGGTTTGAGGAGAACAGAGAAACTCAGTTTTGGGTACCCCTCAACTCGTCCCCAAGTGCTGTTTAAGCCCAGAGCCAGCCTTACCGTGGCAGACACGCGTTACATTAGGTTTGTTCCCCAGGCCGCAGCAAGGTTAAAAACCCTTGTAGATCAGCAAAAGTTCCAGGACAAGCACCGAAAGGTGAATTAATGGGCTTTGCCAATGCCCAGCCCCTGGAGACAGTCATCGCTTCACCAACCCTCCACGCCCCAGCACCCTGACCGTGACCCTGGTTAATAATTGCAAGGAGCAGCCCAGAGCACCAGCAACAACAAAGCACACCTGAGCTCACTCAGGAGCCCTGGGGCTTCCCAACAAAACCTTCCTGACGGTAGGAACCTTCTCCAGGGCTCCCCCAGGTTTATATATGGCAGCCCGAACTGGGATGGAATAGCACAAGGACGTGGGGCTGGTATCGTTTAGCAACATCTATGTTCAAACATGGCATGGCTCACACAGAGCAGGTTTTCAGGCATCAGAGAAATACAGCGTAGGAAGGGTAGAGTCGCACGTGCAGAATCGAGACACCTCCATCTGTGGTTGTCCAGCCACACGGGCCTTCCTTATCCCAAGAGGGCTGTCACCCCACACGCACTTCGTGTTGAACACAGACCACCTACCCCACGAGGTAACAGGAGCACTGTGCCCTTCTCAGCATCCATTTTGATCACTTTTTGTATTAAAAAAAAAAAAAAAAAAAAAAAAGATGCTATCTTTGCAGGAGTGGACTGAACACGTATTTCTATTATTTATTCAGGGCTTCTAATTGAACGTCTGGACCAGCTTCTTTTAAATCCAGTCACACTGACTCCACTGGAAGTCTTGCACCACATCAATACACTCGTGCTGGTTTTCTTGCCAGCTGGGCAACAACATTATGGTCTAAAGACAGACCTGTACCTCTGTGAGTGGCTAGAGGGAAGGACAGAAGAGTCACAGGGCATTGCTTGAGATAGCCTAGAGAGCCTTTTTCTTGGGCATTACAGGTCACAGAGGTGCTTCATTAAGAGGTTTGGGTAACCGGCAAATTCATTCAGAAAACTCATCATTAGCACAGATAAAATGCAGCACATCTCCATGCAAATGCTCTGCCTTCAATAGCTTCTGCAGCCTCTCAGATAATTAAAGCAATTGAACTTCAAAAGATGCAGAGAACTGTGCTCAAGGAGCAGAAGAGATAACGGGGCTGCAGCTACTCTGTAGGAGACTGAATGGAGGCAGCTGGATCCTACAGGATTATCCCTCCCAGACTAGCTGTGCTGCTTGTCCCTCCGGCTGATCCAAAGCATCCCTCCCGCAGCTTCAACCCAGACCACATCATAACACCGACGCCGTCCCCAGGGCTACAGGTTTCTTCTCTCTCCCTCACCTCCACCCCTTGTTGCAGGCAGAGCCCAAAACTCTGTCCCCTTGGAGGCCTGGAGGTACAACCAAGTCCTTCAGGTCTCCTCTTGAGAGACTCCTGGCCATACCAGAAACGTGTCCCTTGTCCTGCTCCAGTTCAAACTGAGCGGGATCCAAACATCACCTGCAATTTCAGCCAACGAGGGCTCCCCACTGCCTCTGACGATGGGCTCCGCACCCCAGGCTTTGCCCCAACCCTACAGCTCCTGGCCCCGAGCCAGGACTCAAACCTCTGCCAAGACAACATCTCCCATGTTTGGCTAGTAAACAGTTCTAGTATTTTCTCTTTGCCTGACCTAGACCGGAATAAAAGCACCGAGGCACTCTGCTCCTTGCCCTCCTCCAGCTTGGGTCCTCCACTTTCAGTTTTTCACTTTGATAGACTCTTAAACCTCTTGCCAGACCTTTCCTGAGCCCCACGTCTTATAAATCCCATAGCCACAACACTAAATATCCAGACCACACCTGAGTACAGTCTGACTTCAGAAGAGCATTCCCCTTGTCTGCAAAACCTTCAGGCTGGGCCAGCGAGATCTGCCGTTTTTTGATTTTACCTCCGTTTCCCTCCATCTTTAAAGAGTTTTTCTTTCTGTGACTCTTCTAAAACATCACGAGTACAAAAGTCGTATTTAAAGGCTTGTAGCAACTCAAGTTGCTAGTGCTTTTGAAGAGGGAAGCCTCTCTCAGGTAGATTGGACCGCTTCAAATTTGTGAGATTTATTATAAATCTTTGTTACTGGATCCATCTGGCTCTTGCAAGCTGAAAGGTCTGAACCTAAGTTCCCGCTGTCTCAGTTTGAGCTCTCCAAGTTGTGTTTCTGCCTTGGATGCTGCAACTCTCCCAACCTCCCAGGCGACTTTTCCCCCCTTATTCCTTCATTTCAGCAGCGCTGCTCTTCTTTAATATAGAGGCAAGAGATTGCCATACCGCTCTCGGAGCTGAAAGGCTGCAGCCTTTTACCAGGCAAGGACTAGACACCAGCTTTCCCCCCGCCAGGAGACGGATACAGGTCACGATGCTGAGCACCACAGGTTGCCTCCATTCGACCTCATGTTCCTATCGAGCATCTCCCCTGTCAAGAAGCAGAAGGTTGGATGGATACCTCCTGTGGGCCACATCTGGTCCGTGACCTCCAGCCGGGTGATCAAAGCCAACCAGCACCCCAAGAGCTGCTGCTACGCACCACAGCTGACATGCAACACAGCCTTGCAAGGTTTGCTGGCGTAGGGAGGGATTGTCTCCTACTGTGGAGATGCTTTCAGCTCTTTGCGCATAGCAGAAATACTCAGGGAGGGACTGAGCCATTTTACAAGGGGCAGTGACCTCCAGAAAGCGCAGGAGGTCACCGTGCACCAATGCAACATGACCTTTGGTAGGGGATCACGCTCCAGTGCAGCACCCACCTTTGTTTGCTTTGCTTCCTAGCACTTCTCTAAGAGGATCAGCCATCAGGATGTGATGCGTCCCCATGTCAACCTGCTCCATGCAGTCCAGAGGGCAAGGTAGGACCTCTGCACCCATGGGGCTCCACATGGTCCTCTGGGGTCCTTCCTGTGGTAACCCAGAAGAAGACCCTGCCCTTTGCTAGCCCTTCCTTAACTGTGTCCTCAGGCAGGCTCCCCGGGTCAAACCAACCCATCACCAAGGCACAAGCACAAACAGTGAGACCAAAACCCTGCTCCTCATTCTGCAAGTCCAACCTACCTCATTTCTGGGGGCAAAATCTAAAATTCCTTCTCCTCTGAGAGCATCCAGTGCCCTGGGCCACTCACCCTCCTAGGGCTGCCCCTAAGGGACAACCCCCTGAGGCTGGGATTACAGGCAGCAGCATCAGGAGAGACCTTACACAGACAGGATAAAAAGCAGTTGTCCACCCAGGTCAAAAGATTTCTTCCAGATGAGGTTTGCTCCTCTTTTGAGGACCTCTTGCTTTGCTGCAGCCCAGCACAGCTAGTGCTTGCTCCTGCTGCCACGGCCAGCTCTTACCCCAGCAAAAATGCCTGTCACCGCTCTGATGTCTGTCTGGAAACTCTTCCCGAAGCCGGAGCGGGCACCGGCTTCTCTGCAGGAGGTGGCTCAGGGCGTGTTATTACCGCACGGTTAACGGCAAGCGGGAGAGCATGGGTCAAGCACAGGGCTCTGGGATGGGGATTAAGCCCCTGCCTCCTCTCCCAACAGGGATCCTGCTGGAAGTCCTTGCTCCATATCTCTTTAGATATGCTGCAGCAGCCTTGAACTGGAGCAGTGAGTCACAGGGTACGTACAAGACGTACCCCACGACATGGGGAAGACTTTCACTTCCCCACACGGGACGGAAACCTGCTGCAGTCCCGGCCGCAGCCCCGTGTTCGACGCAATAAATCACTGCTGTCCTGCTCCGCATGAAGACCTGCCGAGCAGCCAAATGCAAGATTTGCCGGGCAAGCAGCCAATGGACACCATCGCCATCCAACGCCCACGCAGCAGCGGGTGGCCTGGCTCCTTGCAAAAGCAGAGTTTGCAGCTGCATCTTTTACCAAAGCAAGACTTCCCTTTGCTCGGCGGAGAAATCACCTCCCTTAACTGTCTTGGAGCAATCTTTACATTATTTACACATGCTCAGACAACTGGTAGGACCAGCTCTGCAAGTCTTTCAGAGCAGCAACTGTGCAAATACTTTGTACGAAGCTCTTGCTTACCAGGGTGTGGCTTCCAAAAAATAAAACAAACCAACCCCAAACTCTGAGCAACAAACAGGCATGCTTCCTTTTCCTTTATAAGGGGACTGGGCCCAATGGTGGAACAACTCAGGACGGGCTGGGAAGGGATGGAGTCAACCAGAGCCATCTGCATCCTGCACGAGTGAGCCAGGGAACCTCAAACAAGTAGAAATGCAATGTAAGCTTGGACGGAGGGTGCTCACTGCAAGGGAGGGATGTGCTTTCTCACCTGGGGAATTCACTGTATGAATTATCTGGAGATATAACAAAAAAACCAGCAACAACAACAAAAAAACACAGCTGGGGAGAAGCATCTTGGTTTAATGGAAGGCGAGGCAGGAGCAGAGCTGGAGTCTTGCCCTTTTCACCCAGCAATCAGATAGACCTGCTGCCTGTCATGTTGTAACTCCATAGAAACCTGTCCCTTTCCCTGATGCTAAAAGCGTAGCCCTGCTCTGGACTGCTGCAGCCTTGTTTGATTAGTTATGGCCAGATTACAGGATAAAACTTGAAGGAATAAACCAGGTCTGCAGCCTCCCTCATCTGAGGATAAGCTGCAGCCAGCCAAGGAGACAATTTGCCCCATAAGCTGAGGAGGTCCCTGCATGGCAGGGAGAAGAAAACCTCTCCTATGTATCATTTCAGAGCTCCCCATTAAGGTTTTCCAGCCTCCCAGCATTAAGGCGGTTGGGATGCGTTACAGTCCCCTCTAGCCTTAACCTACGTTCACGACCGATTGAAATCGCAGGACACAAGGCAGCAGAGATGATGCTCAGATGAACAGTGGGAGGACTAAAACTGGTTGATTTTGCACAAGGGCAAACCAATGGGCAGGGAGTGCTTTTCTGTGCCAAAAGAGTATTTTAAGGTAAAATGCGTCAAAACGTTATTGAATTGGGACATACCCCCTACAGCATATGAAAGCTGCCTGCGGGATGCACGAGCAGGCGGGGGGTGAGGAGCTCGGTCCAGCCGGGGTGAGGAGCTCGGTCCTGGCCCCTCTGAAGGGCTGGATCAGGCCCAAAGGAGATGGTTCTCTGACCTACATGCTGCAAAACCCACGGGCTCCCAGCACGGCTTTGCAGGGCTATCATCTGTCACGTCTCCAGCACAGGAGGATCCCCAAAGCATGAAGATCTGCAATATTGGCTGAAAACTAATGCATCATGCAGAAAGGCACAAGCTTTTGAAGCCTCCCTGGTCCCAGACTGCAGAGCAGAAAAGAGTTTTTCCCAGAGGGGCTGAAAAATTCAGTGGCAACCATTCCTATTTCCACCATGACCTCAAGAAGTTACCCCTCTACTGAGGCACCAGAATGGGGTCTCTCCTACAGTGTAAGCCGATTTAGCAGGAATAACCCATGGATGAAAAGGCTCCATGGTGCGAAGGGGAGAGCTAGGAGCAGGGGAAGGGTTAATGTTGCAGACAGACAGATGCTCGACTGGGGAAAAAAAAACAGCCCCCATGAAGCCAATGGGGCTGTGTCCATTTTCTGCAGTGCCCAGAGCCTGGCCTTTTCTCCCTGGGTAATCAACTGGAAATGAGCAGAGCTGGAGTAATCACCGCACCTCGTTCCCCATCCCCGACACTGCCCGCAGGGCCAGGAGATGGAGGAGCACTGCCTGGCCCGAAGCAGGTCAGCACAAGACTGTTGTTGAGCCTTTGTGCTCCACAAGCAGCTCAGTAGAGAGGGTGAAAGCTCAGGCATGAAGATATCAGCAAATAAATGGGACCCAGCTGTGCCCCACGACAGCACGGCATGAGCAAAGGACGACGGACGCCTCTCTATGGGCTGAAACCCTCCCGCAGGTATGGAAGAGGTTTCACCTCTGGACATCTGCAGAGAAAGGAGTTGACACCTCTAGAGACTAGTGAGGAGGAGGAGGGAGAGTGCCTGATCCCAGCTTTCAAGGCACAGCTGCATCCTTCTCATTCTCCACATATTAACCTGCTGCTGCCCTGCTTGGAATAAGCGTTAGGAGAGGGGTCTTGGCACTTCTGGACCAGCCAAAAATATCTGGTAATGAATGCACAAGCGTGAGCGGATTTAGAGGATTCACCCGTTCTTAGTACCATCATAACCCAGCACAAACGCTGTCTAAATCTGCTCTTGGGATCAGATCCAAAGCCTTCTTAAGGCATCGAGGCTTTGTTATTAATCTGTGCGGCAACCAGGGAAGGGAGAGCTGGATTTTTTTTTTTTTTTTGAGGCATAATCAAAGACAAAAAATTATCTTGGTGACATGGCTAGGCTTCATCTGCTTCATGCCCGGTCTGGTCCTGCATCAGGCAGATGGTGAGACCCATTCGGCTAACACAGCCCTTCCCGAAGGAGATACCAGGACAGGGTGTCTGGACCAGAGAGTCCCAGCCTCCTACCTTGACAAACCCCAAACCCTCTTTACACCACAGTCAAGCGCCTTAGAAGAGAGGTGATGTGCCCTAATTCCCATTCTCCTACCCTCCTCCGATGGGGTGTAGTTGCAGAGCCTCTAGATAAGCCTCTCAAGCTAAACTGAATGAATTCACACCCATTTGTTCCCCCACCAACTCCGTCCTCCAGTTTAAATAGCTCTTCTGCCTCCATAGTGTTCACCCCTTGGATGTATTTATAGGCAGCAAGCACATCCCCTCTCTGCCTTTGTTTCGCTGGGCTTTTATAGCCTTGTATAATAGCTCTCCATCCCTCTGATCAGCCTCAGAGCCCTGTTTCCCTGCACCTGCTCCAGGCTGAGTTAATCCCTCTCAAGCTCCAGATCTCAGAGCCCGGTCCTTCCACGTTAACTCTTCCATACCCTTGTCCCACCAACACCCTTTGCCTGGTTCCCCTCGCCTTTTTGCAACCTTCCTAGAGGCACCCGGAGCCCAAAACAGCCCTGAGCCCCCGGTCTCGTCTGTCCCAACGTGATTCAACCTCCAAACATAACACAAAGCCCAGCCAACAGCACCTCGCTGTATGGCCTGATATATGTCCTAGGGGACATCCCCACACCCTGCAACTCATCCTCGAGGTCAGCCGGTTCCCTCTGGCCGAGCACCTCACCCACCCCGTACGGATGGTGCCTCTCAGCTTGGTTTTGCAGGCAAATCTTGGCAGGAAAAATGAGAATGAGCTCAGATCTTCCCTTAAAGGCTTTAAGCAGATCTAAGCTCTCCTGTGTGGGGTTAATCTGTCCAGCAGTGCCCTTTGCCAGTTCCCCTCGGCCCTGGCAGAAGTCTTCTCCACTGACACACTCCCACATGCACTAAGTGTGTAAAGCTCCATCAAGTCCAGAAAAAGGAGACCTGTAGCATCTCCTTTGCCTAAAAAATGAAAGCAAAGCTACAGGTCAGCCCAGCACAGCCCTGGGT
This sequence comes from Aquila spilogaster, assembly GCA_024606505.1. NCBI lineage: Eukaryota > Metazoa > Chordata > Aves > Accipitriformes > Accipitridae > Aquila > Aquila spilogaster. The sequence continues at coordinate 33,026,917 of JANHGO010000041.1, forward strand.
TTCCACCTTCCTCCACCTCGGGGGCTTGAGGATGCCTGTGGTATTTCTTCATGGGCATCCATCGCTGGCTGAAAGAGCTCCCTTGAACAGACAACGCTGAAGGGGAGACAGCAGCTGAGCAGGGATTTTGCTGAGCTCATGGCCATGTCAAAGCCCCACCTAAGTCATTTCTTACCACAACAGGCAAGGATGGGGGGATGCTAGCAGACAGCAGGGTCGGACTTGACTCTGCCATGAACTTCCCGAGGGCCTTGGTCATGTCACTTTGCCCCCTTTTTCTGTGTCACCGCTTTGCAGACAGGATTATTGCTTCTGCATGTCACACAGGGTGTCCCTAGGACATGACAAAGAGGCTTGATTTCTACTCTGAGCAGGGCCCGCTACAGCAAGCCCCACTGCCTTCCTCAAAACTTGCTTTTCCTTTCGCTAATGCCTTGATCCTCAACTCTGCTGCCAACAAGAAAGTTTTTCCCAACCAATTCTGGCGCATGACTCCTGGCAAGCACCAGACACTGAGCAAGCCAGCCCTCACACACGCAGCAGCATTTGTACACAGGCACCCGTTGCAGGGGGGATTTAGACCTCACATCCAGCTCCTCCAAGGAGGAGGGTCTCTCAAAGAGCATCCATCCGTCAGTCCCTCTTGGGTTTTACAACCCTGCTGCCTGGCTCATGGGCTCAAGCTGAGACCCAGGTGATTCACATTAAAGAATTACTTAAATAAGTAGGAGACAGTTGGATGTTCCTGGGAAAGGCAGGGGGGGAAAAGATTGAAACAGGACAGATATGCCTGTAACAAGATGTTGCACTGAGCAGGAGCTAAGCCGTGAGCACCCGGAGCAGGCACTGCTCTTCCATCCATGCCTGGCTCTGCTGCTTTTCCCCCTTCCCGGTTCTTGCAGCCCCAAGGATGCTCCCAACAGGTACCTACTCTCGCCTGCATCCGTAAGCTTGTCCCTCCTCAATTCACTGCTACCCCGAGCAGCATGGCCAGCCAGGCTCTCTGCATCTGCCTTGGGCTACCCACCACCCATGTGCAGAGCGTGGGGTGGGAGATGCAGGGACCCTGTGCTGCCCTTACCCCAGTATAACACCAGTTCAGCACAACTGGACACCAGGCTGAGCCTGGGAGGGGGATCTGAGCCCCCTAAGATGTGAGAGTGGACAGAGATGAAAGGTGCCCTGGGGAAAGTCTGCAGCACGGTCCTTGTTGGATGCAGCAAGAAAAGCAGCTGAGGATTTAACAGCATCCTCCGCTACCCGCTGTGCTCGCTGCCCTGCTTTCATCTCCGTTTGCCACATCTGCCCGTGCTCCCTACCAAGCTCAGAGCTAATGCAGCACCCAGGCAGAAAGGTAATGGTAATTGGTAATAAATAATTGGTAATAAATCCAAGCATTGCACACGGGTGGATCTGCAGAGCCGGGCGAGCAGCCTGGGCTCACCTGGCAGCTACCGGAGTGGGAGGCGAGGGACAGAGAGGACCAGAGCCACTTCTGATGGGACACCCTCCACTTGAAAGCACCAGGCTGGGTTCTCAGGTCCAAAATAACATTTTTCAGGGCAGGCAGAAAGGGAGAAAGGGATGGTGCCTCCCACCGCCAGGATACGGGAAATCCAGATTCATATCTCTGCTTGGAAACCCAAAAAGACATCAGTCTCCTGCACCCCAGCAGCAGCCTGGCCTGCCCTGGGAGCAGGAGCTCTCTCTCGCCTTAACTTTCCGTGCAACTTACTAAAAGCCCTTGGGTTTGTCCCAAAAAAATGGAACAAAGAACAATACTAGAAACCTCAGGATTTTTTTCCCGGCAGAGAAACCCCGCTCTCCAGCCAGCACTGAGGCCTCGCTGCTGAAAGTTTCTGTCCAGCTTGTCTCCGCCAGCAGAAACAAGCCAGACTGGGAGCAGCTGCGGGGTTTTAACCATCCGGGGTGCAACTTCCAGCTGCACCAGCCCCAAGCACCCTGACTTCCAGCATCCCCCCAAAACTAGACCTCGCACCAGCGCTCGCTAAAGGCAAAAGCAGCAACCTGCTCCGCGCAAGGCAGCGCAGGGGGGGGGAGGCAGGTACCTGCTTTTGGTTTTTTTTGCGCCCCCCCCCAAAAAAAAAAACCCCAAAACCCAAACAACAAACTACAACCCTTACACCCGCACACCCCCAGCAGTGCCAAAGCCACAGGTACCCCGAGCATCCCCCCCCCACCCCGAGGAGAAGGCTGGACCCCGGGATAAGGAGCGGAGCTGCCTCCCCCCGAAAAAAAGAAAAAAAAAAAAGCAGGAAAAAGCCCCTCCCCCCCCGCCCCGGACCCTTCCCCGGGGCTGGGGTTCGCCTTACCTGCCCGTTATCGGTGTTTTTTCCCGACGCCGGTGGCCGGTACCCGCCGCTGCCCGCTGCAGCCCCTTCGCTCTCCCCAAGCACCGCCCCGACGGGGCGGGCAGCGGCCGGGGCCGCGCCTGCGCTGGGACCGCGCCGGGAACAACCGGGAACCGGTACGGTAAATGGGTATTTCCCACCCCTGCCCGGGAGCTGGAATTCGTGGTTGGGAACCGGGGTTGGCACCGGTCGGCAGTGGGAAATGGGAGCGGGCAGGGGTTGGCGCCGGTTCAGGATCTGCGCCTGGGACTGGGGAGCGGTCTGGGGGAAGCGGGGAGCCCAACTGGGAACCGGGGTCTGGGTCCAGCGTTGCCCAGGCGTCGAGACGCTGGGATCAACGGGAACGGGGGCCGGCACCACCCAGATGGGGAACTGGGAACTGGGACCAGCACCCAGATCGCCTGGGCACCAGCCACTGGGACCTCCCAGGCACTGGCACTTGGACCAGCATTGCCCTGGCACTGGATACCGGGACAAGGTCCCACCGGCTCTGCCCGGAACCTCGCGCCGGGGCTGGGAACTGGGCAAACTGGAGCAACCACGCACCAACACCAGCTGGGCACTGCACAGCAGGGCCAGCCAGGCACCAGGCAGCTGGGGTGCGTTAGGCTGTCACCCACGGGGGGTGCAGGGGGGAGTCACCAGGGGCTGCAGGATTTGGGTGCGAAGGGGACGTCCCCCAGTCAGGAATGGCGTGGGGCAGGATCAGTGGGGTTGAAGGAGACGTGTTTTCCAGCCCACGACCAAAGTTATCCCCCTTTTCTGTTTTGCAAGAGGGAAACTGAGGCACTGGGGAGCGGGGGGTCAGAGGCTGGGCAGGCGCTTGCCCCCCCCCCCATCCACAGAGGTGGACACGCAACGGGTGTCACGGGGTGCGCAAAGGGGCCGAGGTGGCCAGACCGGCCGTGCCCTCCACAGTGGAAAATGAACATTCCCAGCCCACAGATATACATCCAAGAGGGAAAAAATAAACATGAGCTACCTAAAAGTGCATCCCCCGCAGCGGGAAGGAGCCGGTGGGGTTTTACAGACCCTGTGTCATGGGCAGCTCTGATCTGATGCTCCGACTTGACACACAAGCTTTAACGGCGGTATTCAGGGTTTTTTGTAAAATAGGCCAAAAAGAGATGGCAAGGGAAGAACAATTAAAGAAAACGGTTGGAAATTATGGGAATAAACTTCTCACATTCAAAATTATGGGTGATGATCAGACTCTTTTAGACAACAAAAAAACAGGCTAAGGGTTAGCTGCTGCCTGCCAGCGGCAGAGTGAACGCTTAAGGACATCTGCTTGCCACATCTGCAGTAATGCAGTGAAATTTCGGTGACAAAATTAGAAAGGAGGCCGTGCCTGGAGCAGCAATGGTGTGGCATGAGCTCCTGGTCCCACTGAGGTGTCACCTGCAGCTGTGTGTGGGTCATTCACCTCCTCTGGGGTCAGCCATTTCCTCAAGTTTCTTATTATCTGAAACCCTTCTGGACTTTTCATATCAAGGTTCTTGTTATTTTCCTGTTAATTTTATGATAATTTCATTACTTATTCAATTCATGCAATATTTGTGTTACAATTATTTTAATTCATTTATTGGTTGAAGGAATAGCAAAGCCAAAAATCTGTAGTTCTACGAATGCTTTCTTTGGCAGCAAAAGCCATTTTCTAATGTTTTCCTTCTCTGCTTGTTTTCCCCTCTCCCCCATGGATCTGCTGTGATCTGGCTGTGCTTAAAACCAGGTCAGTGCAAGGGGCCCATTTCACACACTCCTTTTCTCTCCCCTCATCAAAAATCACCTAGGAAAATAACCCTAAACCCCACCAGGGTTTAGGACCCCATATTTAGGACCCTATATTAGGTCCAGAGCCCGGCTGTGCGCAGCGCTGAACCATCACCCTAACCATGGTGGGAAACTCCAGCAGCAAATGGCAAAGACCCCCCAAAAAAGGGAAAAAAAAAAAAGACAAACCCTCAGTTTCTGAATATTTCTAAAGGGGAAGAGTAGATCCTACACCGGTCTCCAACCCCAAGCCCAAAACCATCAGTAATAGCCCTAAAACCAGGTACCAGGCAGGCTCGGGCAGGGTGGATGCTGCTGCTGCTGCTGCTGCTCCCTTGTAGGACAGGGAGAGCATACAACCCATTTTGATTTGCGATGTGCTTAAATGGGGAGACACTCCATCACTGTTAGTTAATTAATATCATCATCCATCATTCCTCCCACCAGTACAGACACCTCCTGCCCAGTTAGCCGTCGTGGGCTTGCTTGAACTGCAATGGAGATAAATAGGTAAATTCCTATTGCACTTTTTCACCTATTTGACCTCAAAGCTGCTAAGGGGGAGCATCTCGCTGCTGGGTACGTGGGGACCGGGGGGCTCGTGGGGGAATTTGTCATCCACAGGGGTGATGGGTGATGCTGTGCAGCGCCGGCTGAAGGGATGAAAAAGAGGAGGAAGGAAAAACAAAAAACAAGAGAAAATGGGCTCACCCTTGAGACGAAATCAGCAGCGGGAGGACGGCTTTTATTTTGTTAACGGGCTGGAAAGCATTAGGGAAAAGTTCCTCCGCTGAATTAAGGCAGCGAGCGGGTCCCCAGCCGCTCCCGTCTCCCCGCAGGGACGCGGAGCCCGAGCCCGCTCTCGTGGCAGGCCCAGATCTCGCCGATTAACTTAGTTGCATTTTCGATTTCAGCCTCAGCGGGGGAAGGAAAATTATGTAAATACGATTTATAACGACGCTTCGTTGCTCCTCAGTGTGATGCAAATGAGGCCACAGTGACGGGGGTGACGTGAGGGCTGCGCAGGGGGGAACGAAGAAATAGCGATGTTTTAAAACCGGACCCTGAAAATAAGTAGGAACAAGGTAAAAGGCAAAGTGGAGGAGGAGAATTGCAGCCAGGGATTCCTCCAACAAATAGGATTTCATTATTCCTTCTGGGATTTCAAAGCAGATGCCTTAGTGAGGTTTTCCTCTCTCCCGGGAATAATTTGTTGTTCTTGCTCGTGCAGGGGAACCCCAAGGTGAGGTTTGGTCCTGGGGTGGTTCAAGGTGAGGGTCTGCCTGCCCAGGGCGGTGGGAGGTGAAGAACTGCCAGCTCCTGCCACCCCTGCTGCTACGAGGCCAGCTCTGTCCCTCCAAGGGCACGTTTGGGGGAGAAAAGTGAGAAAACGACTGCAGGTTGGCAGCTGGTGCCCATATCCTCATTTTCATGCTGCGGAGATGCCGGGAGCAACCTCTGATGGCCCCATCCCCAATGCAGGAGCTGCCTGGTGCGAGCGAGCTCACCACTGTTGATCCCATCAGGCTGCAGTCTTCTGCTCCTCTTTGAACATATCAAGAAATGAGCCTACTACAATTCCTCTGGTTGCCCATCTGCACTTGAATTAAACTTCATTTTGCTGAATTCTACAAAGTTGTTCGCCCCGGTTGCAGCCTCTGGAATACCAGTAATGTATTCTCTCCTTTCCCTCTCCACATGATTGCAGCATAATCTCCTACTCATTTGATTTATTTAAGCAGGCCTTCAGATGCTCCAGTAATGGGAGTCATTTAGGTCCCTCTGCAGATATGTATTTATTTATTGCTGTTCATTTAAACTGCAGAGCCAGTTGGCAGGATAGAGACAAGACTGGGGTCACAAGGATGTTAAATTATTCGCTGTCAAAAATAGCTGGTTGAGAAAGTTAAATTAAGCAAGGTCGTTCAAGGTCATAGTCAATCACTAGTGGGAAGAGAAGGGTGTTAATTAGCTGTTTTATTTAGGGGGGTCATCATGACCAGAGGACCAGCAGTTGGTAACAAAAAGGGAAACTGTAGCAACTCCTCTTGTTTTTTGGCAGAAGCAGCTCTTGGGTGAGAAGCCAAATTGCTGTCCTTGACCATGACGGAGAAGTTGAGGCTATCAAAAGGCAGTGTTGTGATGCTCACGGAGACCCTGTGGAGCCCCGTGAGGCATGGGCCAGGGAGTTCCCCCATGCAAAGTCCATCTTGGGGCTGAATTTGGTGATGCTCCTTCCCCAGCGATGCTTGGGCAGCGGCTGGTGAGGTGCTTAGCAGGGGTGGAGGTCTCAGAGGGCATCTGAGATGCTTTGGTTGCTTATGCAGTCAGGTCCTTGCCCGAGATTTTGCCACCCCTCTTGGCAGATGGTCCAGTAGCTGCATATCCTTTCTATTAATACTTGTTTCATTTCCCATTTGAACTTCCCCGTCATCTTCTTGCAGCTATTAGACCTTGCAATATCCTTTTCCTCCCACTATAAGAGCTCCCTAACATCGGGCATCTCCTCCCTTTCCATTCTGCTCTACCACACACTACCATGGGCCAGCTAAGGTAGGAAAATCAGTGAGTAAACTGGGCAGGTATGACCTGGAGTCACTGGGAGCCAACAAATCCATACCTTGTAGCTTAATGTCCTTCCACAGGAGACCATCATGGCCATGACAGCCAGCTCTTTGATGATAGCAGTACCTGGCCAGAAGACACATTTCCATCCAAAGATCCATATCATAACCTTTTATCACGGAAAAGGCCCATTTTTTTTCCTGTTTCTGCATAAAATGCAAGGTGGAAACCATAAGCCGTGGTGAAACCCACCCTCTGCCTCGCTGCCCTGGTGAACGCTGGCCACGGTTTGGGATGCACCCGTGCCGTGCTCTGCACAGCAGCTGCCTGGCAAACAGCTCGCGTTAATTGATAACTCTGCTGGGAAATCCATACCATTAAATTCTCCGCTTAATTGTCTGTATCAGCGCTTACTTCTGCACAGTCACAAATCAGGCAGCTTTTTAATGGGCCGGCTGCTATTAAGCAAGACAAGTCAAACAGCAAGAAGCTTGCTTGAAGAGGAATGAAAACATGACATCGGGGTTTATACTGGAGGACAGAGTTGATGTTGGAGCTGATGTCAGGGTAGGAGCTGTGGCCCAGAGAGATGCTAAGAGATTGGCCTTCCCCTGAAAAGCTAGCAAGGTAAATCAGCAGAGGAAGGGTTATCCATGATTATATCTACAGAAGGTAACTCAGGTATCACAAATCAAGCTCTGGAAGCACAGGGCTACTTGAGCATTTACTCTTCTCTATCCTGAATCCTCCTTGAATCCTACGTGGGGGTGACACAAGTGTGGGAAACAGGGCTCAGGTCCCCAGTCCCTTGGCCATCTGAGCAGCCTTTTGCTCAGCAGTGCATAATTAGAGGAGAGCTGGGCTTACTCTAACAGCTTTCCTCTCCCACATCGATCTGATCTGCTATGCGAGTACTTGCCTGCTTATGAATAAGCGACTTCAGAGGAAAATGCCCAAGTGCTGAAAAAAAGATGGTGTTGCAAAGCCTGGTCTAGGGATGTGCTGCAATATTAAACTCAGCCGTGCCAGCCCAGCCCTGCAGCACTTCAGGGTAATCTGCACTTAAGGAGATGAGGTTGGGGCAAGCGTCCTGGCTAAACCCCAGCTGGGTTTGCAGCCGGGCAGCTGAACTGCTGTGCAGAATGAGGAGATACCACCTAAAGGGCAGCTTGGAGGATGCAGATGTGACCATTTCCCACCCTCTTAACCCCCTGTAATTCCTTCTGGGCTCTAGGAGCTGAGTGAGTGTGACATGGTCCCTCTATTCCTGGGCTTTCAAAGAGCCTGAACCCATCTTCCCAATAAAGCAGAGAAACCCTCAAATTTTCAAGGCTTCCAGATATAAGCTGATGGACCTAGGAATAGCAGAGAACTGAGTAACGGCCAATGGTAAACCTCCATCTTACCTGCCATCCATCCTTTCGCTAGACTAATATAGAAAACAAGGACATAACAACTCCCAGCACCACGTTCCTTATGTTCCTCCTCAACTGAAAAGAACAAAATCTTTCCAGAAACCGCAGCAGAATGCCAGGACCAGGTGGGGGTCGTTCGGTAATGACCTACAGGTGCTGCCCTCTGCCAAAGCCCTGGGACATCAACAGATAAAGGTGCTGGCCAAGAGCTCCCACCTTGCCAGGGTTTTTCACGGCACAAGCAGCACTGGAGCGCTTGGAAGTCAATACCATCTCCTGGTCACAAACCCTCCGGGACTTTGGTCATCGTTCAGCCATGACCACCCAGCTGGAGGGGAACAGGGCTCAGCTGCTTTGGCAGGGACGCACCTCTGCTTGGGAGCAGACAGCGTTATTGGAGTTCAGTCAATGACCTTGATTTTTCCATGGGCTTTTCCACAGCGAGAAGCAAGATGGTTAGGAAAATAAGCAGGTTGCCAGCAACCCCACATTCCCTGGAGCAGAGAGGAAGGAAAGGAGCAAATGGCACCGTTGTCCTCTCAGCTGCTCTTTATTTATGACAGGTCAGAAGCTGCCCTAACAGATGCTGACTCTAAATAGTCCTGCCAAGAGCTTTTTAGGCTATTTTCCTGCTGATTCTCTTTTGTGCCCCAGAGAGACAAAAAAAACCCCACCAGTTTTTTTTTTTTTTTCTCCTCTCTGTCACCATCTCTGCCTTCAGCTCCCAGCAGAGGGATACCTTAAGCTCCCATTTCCAGCAGCTCCCAAGAGTGAACAGAGAGCTGGGCAAGGCAGAGCCGCACGTGAAGGCTCTTCCACACAACTCTTCTTGCAGATTAGCAGCTGCTTGTGATATTAGGACAACTTCTGATCCGCACTTAACAAGCCTAAATCAACGCTGGAATTACTGGAATGATGTTGGACTTACACTGGCGTAACTGAGACTGAGTTTTCCTGGATAACAGCTTCCCTCTCCTTCCAGTCACGCTTGCTGTGCAAACTGGTAGCTTGTTTCTGAAGGACTCACAGAAAGGCAGGATTTGTGTTTCCTAAGTAAATCTTAGAAAACTCTGCTGTGTTTTGAGTTTCTCCTTGTTTCCCAGCTGCCTAACAATACTGCCGATTTGTAATGTGTAGATACATCAAAGCACTGCCTGGTTCCTATGTCAGACGAGACTTTGTCCTTCCAGAAGGTGACCCTCAGATGTCACTTTTGGACTGCCCTCCTTGGCTTTTGGAGTGGCTAACTCCGGGGAGGACAAGCAGGCAAATGGTGGACCTCATGGGAACACCCTTGACCAAGTCCTTGCTACCGCATATGTAGAGCAAAGCTCCTGGAAGAAGATGACAAAGATTACTCAGATGATTCCCTACAAGACAAGACGGTAAGATGAGTAGTCATTGGATCTGAAAGGACAAATTTCCCCAGGGATTTACTCATTTTGTGCAATATATGTCTGACTGAGCTACTTCCAACACCCACCAGGACCTGTGGGTTGGCCACTCACGCCCATGGCATTTCAAGGAAATGGAGGTTTCAAAGGGGCTGAGGATAATTTGCTGTGGTGGCCTCGCGTCCCAACAGTCCCTTCACCCCCCTGCACCAGCAACCATGCACCCATGTTTCCATCACTCTTACCCCATGAGAACCTGTCATCTGGGAATTTCCCCACTGTGTCCGAGGCAGGTATTTTCACTCTACAACCTACTCTCCTTCTGCAAGGAACATCTCTAGGGCATGTCCTGGAGGCCTTTAGAGTATTTGCTTCTACGTATTGCTTATCAGCCTCACCTTGACCCCAACATCAGCGTGCAGCAACTCCAGCACTTGTGCTGACTCCTGTAGTTGGTGAGGAAGCCAACTCCAACTTCTGCTCCCGGACCGTCTCCGATTACAGAGCTCGGGGAAGTTGCCTGAGCATTAATTAGAGAGGTCACCTCTACATCAGCTTCATCCGGGCTTAGCTTCAAACACTAGGCAAGCATAAAACCATTAGCGCAATCAAGATTTATTTGCTACAGTACAGACTGGCTGGAAAGGTGGAGCCGAGGGTGTCAGAAAAAACAACAGCAATGTAATTCTTTGCGTAAACCCCGGCAGCAAGGCACCGCTCAGCATCCCTGCCTGACCCCTGAACCGTAATTCAGCTGCTGTGTTTGGGAGTCCACAAGAGCCTTGACTTGGGTACAGCCCCTCAATGCGTGCTCAGAAATCACCCTCTTTTCTTGTCTAGCGATTGGCTTCTGCCCCTTCCTCCTCTGCAAGTTTTATATTTTAGGGGAAAATACTGTACTGTAGCCAAAATGAGTGGGTAGGAGAAGGAGATGTTCCCAAATGTACTTTTTTCAAAGAGATTTTTGACACCTGTAGTTTTTCATTGCTGCCAGTTTACGAAACAGACTGAACCATCATTTTAAAAGCTTTTTATCATATACTGGGAAAAACAGCGATTATCTAGCACTGCTGATGAGACTGCTGGTTATCATCTGTGGTGTGCAGATACTCCCCTCACACCAGTAATACAGATGACAACGATACCAATGGCATCTCGCGTGCCTTGATTCCCCTCTTTTTCAAAGTTTTAGAGAACAGGGATGTCTCAGTCAGAAATCTTGAGGAGAACGTGACACTAATTTTAAATGCTCTGTGTAGCCAGTGCAGGCTCAGGCATCGCATACGTGGTGTTGAGGCCCCCTAAATCTTCAGACGGTTCCTGGAAAGGCTTCTCCACCAACCCCAAAAGTATGATATGCCCAAGGCCCACCCAAGCTTCAGCAAACCCTGCTGAGTTGGCTATGTTTTTTTCTTAAAACCTCATTTACTTAGCCCTCCAGATAGCTTTCCCCCCTCTTTTGCACAACACAACTGCATTAGTCAAGAAAATGAGTAACAATACAGTTTCTGAGAAGACCTGTGGTGCTGCCAAGAACCTGTTGCTCATTAAGCCTGTGTCGTATCTACTTTCACTCACACAAGGATGCACGTTTTGGCTGCTGGGCAGTGTACACAAGTCGAGAATTTGGGCTTTTTTTGTGTTTCAGATTCTTGGTGGTTTTTTTTAAAGGAGTTGCCGTTGCGCAGTCTGCGGGAAAAGCAATGGAGAAGGAACCAGGTACCCTCTGATTCTGCAAAAAAGCAATTGTTAATCCATCTTTCAGAGAAAAATATATACATCTGACAGTTAGCATTTTCTGCTTTGCAATGTGGAAAGAAAAGCAGTTACTCCAATTCTCTCCCGACTCTGCAACCCTACTGGCTCGTGCTGTAATTATGCCTGATCTCATTAACGAAGCACTGCCAGACCTGGCTGGGATTTGGAGAGGAGATCTAGGGAAAAGACAGGTGTTGCAAGAAGCAGCAGGGCTGATTCACAGCTTGGCTATCTTCCCTCTGAATCAGCAGGAAAATAATTAATATCCCAGGCTAGCAATAGGGGACAGCAGCCAGCTAGATAATTATACAGTCCTCCTTACAATCTGAGGTCCTCCTTATCTCTTAATGACTCAAGTAATCTCACTTACTTGCCAGCTGCAAAGAAAGGACTGTATTAATTAGCAAACAAGTGCATTGTGCAAAGCATTTGGGAAGGAAAAACAAAGACAAAATGATAAGCTTTGCCTTAAATTCTCAGCGGAGCCTCTTGTTTCATCCGGGCGGGTGTTTGCAGCCTAAATCGAGTCCTGGGACTTGCCGTGGTGCTTTCAGTGGACCTCAGCTGGTCTGGGCTGTGGAAGGAGGTATTTGATCCTGCATGGGGCCAGTGGGATGGGCTTGGGATGCCTGACCCGGGTGCTGCATCCTTCGGGAGCCTTTGGTCTTGCTCAGAGGGCTCCCAGGGGGATGGTACTGTCTCACATAGGCATCCCTGTGTTTTAGGGGGGGAAAAGAGAGAAAAAACAAGACCCAGCAGTGGCCATATAGCACAAAGCATCCAGATTGTTTCCTCTTTGTACATGGTATTTTAATAAGTCTAATGATATATACAGCCAGTGAAATGTCTTTTCATTGCTATATGTCTTTGCCAAAATAAGGGCATTGATGCCAAAAAGACACAAAGGAAAAAGGGTTTCAGAATTGAAGAGTTTCTATTTCAACTCTGAAGACGGGGGAGAAAAAAAAAAAATCCAGTTCAGTGACATCGATAGTTTAGACAAAAAAAAGGAAGATGGAAATCCCCTTTACATTCAGCTTCTTACATGGAGAAAAGCCCAAAGGAGGGACAAGGCTTGCATCTAACTGAGCTGTTAGGGAAAACTTCCCAAGTCTAGCTTTGGAGCGG
>JANHGO010000041.1:33039421-33078614 GCA_024606505.1 Aquila spilogaster
CCTAGGGGTGAGAAGAGGGGGTCTGGAGTGGGACGTGGGGGAATGGGAGTGGGACGTGGGGGAATGGAAGTGAATTTGGGATCTGGGGGGTGAGAACTGGGGGTTGAGGTGGGAATTGGGGGGCTGGGAGCAGCAAATGGGGTCTGGGCGTAGATGTGAGTCTTGGGGTGAGCATAGGGAGTCTGGAGTGGGGACTGCGGGACTAGGAGTGGGAACTGGGGAGCTGGGGGTGGGAATTGGGGAACTGAAAGATGAGAACTGGGGGAATGGGGGTGGAAACTGGGGGTCTGGCGGAGAGAGCCAGAGGGCTGGAGGTGGGAGTTGGGGGAATGAGGATAGGAACTAGGGGGCTGGGAGTATCAGTTTGGGGACTGGGAGTGGATACTGGGGGTTGACGGGTGAGAATTGGGGGCTGGAGGTGGGAATTGAGAAGAACTAGGGTGGGAATTGGAGGTCTGGGGGTGAGAAGTGGGAGTTGGGGTCGGAACTGGGGGGCTAAAGGTGAGAACTGGGGGATTAGGAATAGGGATTGGGGATGGAATTGGGGTAATTGGAGAGCTAGGAGTGGGAATTGGGGGCGTGGGGGTGGGAATTGGGTGAATTAGGGGAACTGGAATAGGAATTGGGGACTGGAGGTGGGAATTAGGGGGATAGGGGTGGGAATTAGGGGAATTGGATGGAAACTGGGTGGCTGGAGGTGGCATCAGGCACTGGCACACATGCCCCTAAGATCTCCTTGCTGCCTTAGGACATTACCTGTGGAAGGGAGAGCAGTCGGGGTGCAGGATTTGGGTAAGAGTCATCCTGAACGAGCCACATTTTCCAGAACCCAAAGCCATTCCGTCTTTGTTTTACAAGAAGGAAACTGAAGCGTGGAAGAGGGGGTGGGTGCTTGGCCCCATGTCCAATGGGGCTGGGGTGGCACAGTGGAAGACGCGTGCTCTCACCATGCAAATATACCTAAAAATGGGCTTTTGTTTTGTGTTGTAACTTTTGTCACATACTCAAATCATGCAGTATTTGTGTTAGGGCTATTTTAGTTCGTTTGCCAGCGTGTCGTTCCAGGAATGCAATGTTTTCCCTGGCAGCAAAAGCCTTTGTTCGTGTTTTCCTCCTCCTTGTGTGTTTTCCTCTCTGCTTGCAGGCCTGGGGGCTGCCGTGGTCTGGTTGTGCTCAAAACCAGGTCAGTGCAATGACCCCATTCCATGCATTATTTTTTCTCCCCTCACCCCAATAAAAAAATGCCAAGAAGGGGGGAAATAATCTTATTAGGAGCCCACGATGGAAAACCCCAGCAGCAAAAGGCAAAGTCAAACAAACAAACAAGAAGTCAACTAGAAAAAGGTGGAATCTCAGTTTTTGAAGGTTTTTTAAGGGGGAAGAAGAGCAGACCCTATTCAGGTCTCCAACCCCAAGCCTCAAATCTTCAGTAATGGCCCTAAAAGCAAGGCAGGGAGAGATGCTCATTCTGATTTGTTATGTGCTTTAATCGGCATCCATCAGTGTTAATTGATTGATGGCACTCCAATCATTATGTTAATACCTCAGTATTAATGATGGATGATAAATGCATCCTTCATCCCAGCGGTACACACACGTCCTGCCCTGTTACCTTCTATGGTGGCAATGGAAGTAAAGAGATATTTTTAACCTATTTGATGCCAAATAGAATCATAGGATGGCTTGGGTCGGTTGTTGTAGTTATAGGGGTTCTAGGGTTTAGGTTAAGGGGTCATTGGGTTGGGGACAAGCTGGGGTCGAGGGTATGGGGAGAGGGAACGTGTGGGAGTTTATCGGTTTATCATTTCCAATGGGGTCAGGGGACACTGCAATGGGTAAAGGGAAGGAATGAAAAAGCAGCAAAAAAAAAAGGAGAAATAAGAGACAAGTCAGCAACTGGAGCCTGACTGTATTCTAAATTATGTAAATATAATTGATACCAACACGTGGTGGTTCATCATTGGGATGCATGAGGCTGCGGTGATGGGAGCAACATAAGGGATGGGCAAGGGGCAAGGAAGAAATACTGAGGCTTTAAGACCGGACCCTATAAATAAAGTTGAAATAAAGAAAAAAAGGCCCTATAAATAAAGTAGAAATAAGGAAAAACTGAAGTGTTGGCAAATTGTGATTCCTTCCCCATGCCCTGTCCCCAGCGCAGGAGCCTGGTGAGGGTGAGCAGAGCTTCTGCTCCTTTTTGAAGATGCCAGAACCCAACTGATGTACCCAACCAATGCACTTAACCGATGAACCCAACCAGTGAACCCAAATGATGAACCCAACCAATGAGCCCAACTGATGAGCCCAACTGATGAACCCAAACGATGAGCCCAACTGATGAACCCAACCGATGAACCCAACTGATGAACCCAACTGATGAGCCCAACTGATGAGCCCATCCAATGAACCCAACCCCGTTCCTCTGGCCGTACTTGAATTGAACAGCATTTTTCTGACTTTTACAAAGTCGCTCAGCCCCGTTACAGCCTCTGGAATACCAGTAATGTATTCTCTCCTTTTCCTCTCCACATGATTGCAGCATAATCTCCTCCTCACTTGATTTATTTAAGCGGGCCTTCAGATGCTCCAGTAATGGGAGTCATTTAGGTCCCTCTGCAGATATGTATTTATTTATTGCCGTTCATTTAAGCTGCAGAGCCAGTTGGCAGGAGAGAGGCAAGGCTGGGGTCACAAGGATGTTAAATTATGTGCTGTCAAAAATAGCTGGTAGAGGAAGTTAAATTCAGCAAGGTCATTCAAGGTCATGGCCAATCACCGGTGGGAGGAGAAGGGCATTAATTAACTGCTTTATTTATGGGGGTCATTGTGACCAGTTGGTAACAAAGGGAAGCGACAGCAACTCCTCCTGTTTTTGGCAGAAGCAGCTCTATGAGTGAGAAGCCAAATTGCTGTCCTTGACCACGATGGGGAAGTTTGGGCTATAATTCAGTGGTGCGTCTCCCATGAAGATGTGCTTAGTAGGGTTCAGAGGGCAGGTGAGTACTTTGGTCACTCACACACACAGGTCCTTGCCCAGGGTTCTGCCACCTCCTTTGGTTGCCAGTCCAGTTGCTGTGTATCCTTTCTGTTAAATCTTGTATTTCAGTGGAACTTCACCAACATCGTCCTCCGGAGTTTGACTTTGCAATGTCTTTTCTCTTAGAATCATTAAATCATTAAGATTGGAAAAGACCTCTAAGAACACCACGTCCGGCCATTAACCCGTCCCGTTCATGCCCACTGACCACATCCCTCAGTGCCACATCTCCATGGTTCCGGACACCTTCAGGTATGGTGACTCAACCACCTCCCTGGGCAGTCTGTGCCAATGCATCACCACTTTTTCAGAGAGGAAATTCTCCTAATATCCAACCTGAACCTCCTCTGGTGCAACTTGAGGCCATTACCTCTCCTCCTGTCGCTGAGGCTGAACCCCACCTCACCGCACCTCCTTACAGACAGTTGTGGAGGGCATAAGATCACCCCTGAGCCTCCTCTTCTCCAGTCTGAACCATCTCAACTCCCTCAGCTGCTCCCCATAAGAACCATAAGGTACTTCATCCCCCTCAAAGCTCCATTGTCCTTCTCTGGACACACTTCAGGGCCTCAATATCTTTCTTGTAGCGAGGGGCCCAGAACTGAACACAGCACTCAAGGTGCAGTCTCACCAGTGCTAAGCACAGAGGGACATCAGCTCCCTGCTCCTGCTGGCTGCACTATTGCTGACACAAGGCAGGATGCCATTGGCCTTCTTGGCCACCTGGGCACACTGCTGGCTCATGTTCAGACGGATGTCAGCCAACACCCTCAGATCCTTTTCCTCCACTCAGCTTTCGGCCACTCTGCCCCACACCTGTAGCGTTGCCTGGGGTTGCTGTGGCCATAGTGTAGGACCCAGCACTTGGTCTTGTTGTATTTCATCGCGTTGGCCTCAGCCAACAAGGAGTTTAAGAGCTCCATAAGATCACAGTTCTCCTCCCTTTCCATTTTCCCCCACCATAGATAAACCAAGGTAGGAAAAGCAGCTACTAAAGCAGGCACGTGTGCCCAAGAGTGACTGGGAGCCAACAAGCCTTGTGGGTTATTGCATGGCCTTCCACAGGGAAGCATCCCAACCAAAACAGCCAGGTTTTAATGATAGCAGTGCTTGGCCAGAAGACATCTTTCCATCCAAAGATCCCTATCAAAAAACATTTCATCATCAAAAGCCCATTTTTTCCCTGCTTTCTTTCTGCATAAAATAAAAGCTGGATACCGTAACACATGGAAAACCTTGTTGAAAGCCACTCTGCCTCACTGCTGAACACGTTGGCCATGGTTTCTGGATGTGGCAGAGCGGATGCAGTTGGCTGGCATACAGCTCATGCTAATTGATAGCTCTGCTGGGAAATCCATACCGTTAAATTCTGCACTTAATTGTCTGTATCCGCGCTTCCTTCTACACAGTCACAAATCAAGGAGCTCCGCAATGGGCCGCCTGGTGTTCAGTGAGATAAAAGCCAGACAGCAAGAAGCTTGCTGGCAAAGGGATGAAAACATGAAGCTGTGACTGATCTGAAAGAGCGGTAATGCACTGCAACAGGCACCTGGGGCAATCTGCATGCGTGGGGATGAAATTAGGGCAAGTGCCCTGGCTGAACCCCAGCTGAATGGAACACCCAATCACACAGAGGAAGGAGGCTTCCCTGCCCCACTGTCCCTGCAGTACACCACCTCCTAAAAAAGGGAGAGATAACAGCTGTGAGTGCCAGGTTCCTTTACTGAAGAGATCCAAATCCTTCCTGAAACTCTTCTGGAGTGCCAGAGGCAGGCTGGGGTCAGTCAGCAATGATGCCAATGCCTTGGGACATCAGCAGATACAAGCTCCCACCTTGCCAGGGTTCCTGACAGCAGGGCTATGGCTCTGCTTGCCAGAGCACTGGGAAGCCAATGCCACCTCCTGGCCACAAACCCGGTGGGACTTGGGTCACCCATCTGCAAGAGGAAGCTCACGATAAGGCCTTAAAGCTCTCAGCAGCTCCCAGAAAGGAGGTAGTGAGGTGGGAGTTGGTCTCCTCTTTCAGGGAACAGCAAGAAGATGAGAGGTAATGGCCTCAGGTTGCACCAGGGGAGGTTCAGGTTGTATGTTAGGAAACAATTCTTTTCAGAAGGAGTAGTGATGCGCTGGCACAGAGTGTCCAGAGAGGTGGTGGAGTCACCATCCATGGAGGTGGTCAAGAACGGTGGGGATGCAGCACTGAGGGACGTGGTCAGTGGGCATGGTGGGATGGGTTGGGGTTTGGACGTGATGGTCTCAGTGGCGTTTTTCCATCCTTAATGATTCTATGATTTTATGACACCAGGGCTCAGCTGCTTTGGCAGGGATGCAGCCCTGCATGAAGCAGACAGCACTGCAGGAGGAGTTCAGGCGATGAACTTTATTTTTCATTGGGGTTTTCCACGAGACAGTTCGGAAAACAACAGGTTGCCAGCCAGCCCATGTTCCTCGGAGCAGAGAAGAAGGAAAGGAGCAAACGGCACCACTGCCCTCTCAGCTGCTCTTTATTTCTGGCAGGACAGGAGCAGCCCTAACAAATGCTGACTCCAAACAGTCCTGCCAAGAGCTTTTTAGACTATTTTTCTGCTGATTCTCCACCTTAGAGACAAAAAAACCCAATGGTTGTGCGGTTTTTGTGTGTTTTTTTTTTGCTCTCATCAGACATCTGAGGATCCCAGATGTCTGATTTCCAGCACCCAAGAGCATACAGAGGGATGATGGAGACAGAGCCACTGGGATCAGTGGAATTACTTTGGATGCTCACTGGCATAACCAAGTCCAAAGTTTTGCTGGAGAACAGCTTCCAGTCATTTGTAGACACATCGAGCACCACCTGGCTCCTGTATCAGTAAAGATTTTGTCCTTCCGTATGGTCGTCTTAAGATATATGGTCCTCAGATTTAGGATGAGAGGTAATGGCCTTGAATTGTATGAGGGGAGGTTCAGGGTGGATATTAGAGAAAATTTCTTCTCCAAAAGAGTAATAATGCATTGGCACAGGCTGCCCAGGGTGGTGGTGGAGTCACCATCCGCAGAAGTGTTCAAGAACCATGGAGATGTGGCACTGAGGGACATGGTCAGTGGGCATGGTGGGCATGGGACTTGGTGATCTTAGAGGTCTTCTTCAATCTTAATGATTCTGTGATTCTGTGTTATCACTTCTGGGCTGTCCTCCTTGAGTTTTGAAGTGACCAGCTCTGGGAACACAGAGCAGGTACATGTGGGATGCATAGAATACCCCTGAGCAAACCCTTGCTACTGTGTTTGTGGAGCAAAGCTCCCGCAGGAAGACAGGGCTGAAGGTGACTCAGATGATTCTCTGCAAGACAAGACAGTAAGTTGAGTAGCCAGTGGCTCCAAAAGGACCAGTTTCCTTGGAGATTTACTAATTTAGTTCAATATACTTCTGACTGAGCTACCTCCCACACCCACTGGGACCTGTAGGTTGGCCATCACATCTGTTGCAACTCAAGGAGAAAGGTTTCGGAGGGGATGAGAACAACTCATCATAAAATCATAGAATATCCCAAGTTGGAAGAGACCCATGAAGATCATTGAGTCCAACTCCTGGCTCCCCATTGGACCACCCAAAAATCCGACCATAAATAATAATAACTAACTTACCACAGTGGCAGTGTGTCCCCACAGTCCCTTCACCCTCTTGCACGAGGAGCAGTGTTTCCATCACTCTCACCCCATAAGGACTCATCTTTGGAGATCTTTCCCACCATTTCCAAGGCACATGTTTTCTTGTTTTTCACAAGAACCACTTCTGGGACCCTTCAGAGAATCATAGAATCATTAAAGTTGGAATGACTGCTAAGATCATCTAGTCCAACCATCAACCCATCCCCACCAAGGCCAGTAAACCATGCCCCTCAGTGCCACATCTCCCTTTTCCTTGAACACCTCCATGGACGGTGACCCACCACCTCCCTGGGCAGCCTGTGCCAATGCATTACCACTCTTACTGAGAAGAAATTTTTCCTTATGTCCAACCTGAACCGCTCCAGGTGCAACTTAAGGGCATTACTTCTTGTCCTGGAGGCTCATAGGGTATGTCCCTCTACCATTGCCTATCAGCCTAACCTTCACCCCAAAGTCAGCATTTAGTGACTCCAGTCCTCATGCTGAGTCCTGCACTTGGTGAGGAAGCCAGCTCCAAGCTCTCAGATTACACAGCTCAGGGAATCTTGCTTGGGTCTTAATTAGAGAGGTCACCTCTACGTCCCAGCTTCATCAGCTTAGCTTCAATCAGTAGGCAAGCATAAAACTATTAGCACAATCAAGATTTATTTGCTGCAGTACAGTCTGGCTGGAAAGATGGAGCTGAGAGTGCGGGAGAAACAGCGATGGGATTCTTTGTGTAAAGCTCAGCAGTAGCGCACTGCTCAGCATCCTCGTCTAACCCCTCTCTGGGTTTGGGATTCCTCCTGAGCCTTGGCTTGGGTACAGCCCCTCAGAAATCATAGAATCATAGAATCACAGAATGGTTTGGGTTGGAGGAGACCTTAAAGCCCACCCAGTTCTACTTCCTGCTGTGGGCTGGTTGACCCCCACCAGCTCAGGCTGCCCAGGGCCCCATCCAGCCTGGCCTTGGGCACCTCCAGGGATGGGGCACCCACAGCTCTCTGGGCAGCAGTGCCAGGGCCTCACCACCCTCTGAGTAAAGAACTTCCTCCTAACATCTATCCTAAGTCTCCTCTCTTTTAGTTTAAAACCGCTCCCCCTTGTCATCATTTATCTACCCTTGTAAAAGTTGGTCTCCCTCCATGCTCTTCTCTCGCAGTATTTAGTGATTGGATTCTGCCCATTCCTCCTTGCCTTTTAGGGAAAAATACTGCTTTGTCACCAAAACGAGCGCCCAGTAGAAGATGTTTCCAAACGCACTTTTTCTAAGAGACCTTTGACACAGCAGTTTCTTAGAGCTGCCTGTTTGGGAAATGGGCTCAACCAACATTTTAAGAGCTTTAACCATTTTATCACACATCACATACTGGGAAAAGCAGCAATTACCCAGTCCTGCCAATAAGGCTGCTGGTTCCCACCTGTGTAATGGTATCATAGAATGGTTTGAGTTGGAAGGGACCCTTAAAGGCCATCTGGTCCAACTCCCCTGCAGTGAACAGGGACAGCCACAGCTCCATCAGGTGCTCAGAGCCCATCCAGCCTGACTGTGGGTGTCTGCAGGGATGGGGCACCACCTCCTCTCTGGGCAACCTGCGCCAGTGCTTCACTACTCTTACTGTAAAGAACTATTTCCTTATATCCGGCCTTCAGCAGATCTCACCGTATTAGCTATAACTTTTAAAAACCTTCTCATTTACTCAGCCCTTCAGATCGCTTTCCCCCTTCCTTTTCACACAACATGACTGCATTGGTCAAGTAAATGAATAATGATGCGGCTTCTGAGCAGCCTGCGGTGCTGCCAGGAAGCTGTTACCTCATTAAATCTGTGCCACTTTCTCTCACACAGGGATGCATGCTTTGGCTGCTGGGCAGCATACAGGAGGTGAGAATTTGGGTCTTTTTAGGGTTTCAGTCTCTTGAAAGGAGACAAAATTGCTCATTCCGCAGTCAGAGCAATGGGATGGGAGCGGGAACCCTCTGATCCTACAAAAAAACCATAACTGTTAACTGGGATTTTTAGGCAGAAAGATACCACCTGCTCCCAGATAACACTTCCTGCTTTGCAGTGCGGAAGGAAGAGCACTCACTTCAACTCTCCTCCAACTCTGCAACCCTACAGGCTCGCGCTGCAATTAAGCCTGATCTCATTAACGAAGCGCCGCCAGACCTGGCAAGGGTTTGGAGAGGAGATGCAGGGAGAAGACAGGTGCTGCAAGAAGTGGCAGGGCTGATTCACAGCTTGGCTCTCTTCCTCTGAATCAGCATGAAAAGAATTAATATCGCGGGCTGGCAACAGGGACAGCAGCCAGAGAGCTAATTACACGGTCCTCCTGTAATCCGTGTTCCTCCTCATTTTTTAATAACTCGAGTGATCTCACTGATTTGCCAGTCGAGAAGGAAGGGCTGTATTAATTAGCCAACAAGTGCATTGTGTAAAGCATTAGGTAAGGGAAAGCGAAGACAGAGTGATCAGCTTTGCTATGAATTCTCAGGAAAAGAAAAAAAAGAAAGGAAAAATAATAGAGATGAAACAGACCCAGCAGTGCTCATATAGCATAGAAATGATGGTGTTCAGTCGTGGGCCTCTCGCTACAAAAAGACATTGAGGTGATGGTCTCAAGCTGTGCTAGGGGAGGTTCAGGTTGGGTATTAGGAAACATTTCTTCTCAGAAGGAGTGGTGATGCATTGGCACAGGCTGCCCAGGGAGGTGGTGGAGTCACCGTCCCTGGAGGTGTTCAAGAGCCGTGGAGATGTGGCACTGAGGGACATGGTGAGTGGGCATGGTGGGGTGGGTTGGGGTTGGGATTGGGGATCTTAGTGGTCTTTTCCAACCACAATGATTCTATGACTCTCTGAAAACCCTACTGCCATATATGAGGCTGGGCAGTCGTTCTGCCCAAGGATGTAAATCCATCCCAAAAGTATAATCCACCCCGACGGTATAATTCATCCCAAAGCATCCTGAGTGTTTCCACGTGGTGTTTTATTAGATCTAATGCTGTACACAACCAATGAAATGCCTTTCCCTCTCTGTCTGTCTTTGCCAGAAAGAGGGCATGGATGCCAACAAGGGAGAGAGGAAAAAGGGTTTTGGAAGTGAGGAGTTCTGTTTCAACTCTAAAGACAGGAGGGAAAAAATCCAGGCCAGTGTCAGTGATAATTCAGGTCTCTCTTAGCACTCAGCTTCTTTCAAGCAGAAAAAGAATCCATAGAGTTCGTATTTGCCTGATGCAATTGTGCTAATACGCAGGAGGTGGCAGCATCCCTCTGAAATACAGCTAACAGCTCTCATCACCTGGTGGCAATGAGAGCCCAGCTTTTATCTGGAGGGTGAGAATTAACTCAATTATGGTGAAACAGCTCAATCAGGGGCGCAGGGCACCAGCCCTCCCTCCAGACACCCAAATCAAAGAGATGTTGCTTTGGCTGTACTAAACAATCAGTGTCCATACAGATACACATTCCCATGGATGTACATTCATACCTTCATATAGATATACCATCCTTCCTGAGAGCAAAGTGTGAGACTCGGAAGCACTGTCACACCTCTGATGAGTAACACTGGAGACTCCTCCTGCTCTCCGTAATTTGCTGATTCCCGACTTCAAGCTAATTGCAACAGAAGCAACCCCTGATCATATCAGACTGTATATAAACATGTATGTAAAATACAGCTTGGCTGTCAGTGAGTGTTTTCCCACTTCTTCTCTATCCTGAACATGAAGACCACTGTACCATGGTCCACAAAAAGGGGCATCTACTCCATCCTCAGCTTCAACACTATGGTACCATGGTCCATGGTCCATGCAGAGGGGCTTCTACTCCATCCTGAACATGAACACTGCAGTACCATAGTCTATCATCCCTGAAAAGGGGGTTTTCATCCATCCTGAACATGAGCATCATGGTACCATGGTCCATGGTCCATGCAAAGGGGCCTCTAACCTCATCTCAAACACAAACACCAAATGACGTGAGCTTATGGCCAAACCCAATGAAGAGCCACAACTGCATGGGAGATGTGGATGTGAGCTCATCAGCTGCAAAGCAAATTGACAGCAAATTGTCAAATTCCGGGGAACATGGCAGAGAGAGAGATCTTCAGCAGCAACATGTTAATCAGCCCTCCCACTTCAATTAATGCCAGCAGCAAGAAAACCCAGCTGGAGTTTGTTTGCTGTTCAAATAAGCTGCATAAAAATATCCCTTCTGTGGCAGCGAGGCTTTGACATCGTGGCTTGCAGGTTCGTCGCTGGTTTTAATCTCCTAACAAGCACTTAGTCTTGTGTTCGTTCCAGCCTAAGTGAGATGTTAAAAACAAGATTAATAGGAATAGGAAAAAATAATAATAGGAAATAATAGGAATAATAGGAAAAAAATAGAAAATAAAAAGAAATAACAATTAAAAAAAAAATCCCTTGGAAGACTCCAAGCCAATAAAATCCTGCTAAGCACTCATGAGTGCCTGGACACGTTTGCCCCACTGCAGTGTGGATTTGGCTGTCCTGTTCATCGCTTCTTGTAGCTTAGAAGTCGGTCTTGTCCTCAGGCTTACACAGCACTGAAGTGTTTTAACAAATTCACTCTGCTCCGCTGCTTGGTGGTGAGTCAACACATCGGCTATGAGGAAAAAGCACTGCTCAGGTGAAGCATCCCAAGTCAGAGCCCTTGATGGCTCAAGTGCTGCTGGGTGCTGTGCAGTGGTTGTATGGTCCCCAGGAGCTGCACCTCAGTGCCACTAATTACTACTAACTTCATTAAATCAGTGTGTGCTAATTATGGAGTCAGCCTCAGAGTGAAGCAGGCTGATCAGGTTGGATGTCTTTCAGCAGTGACTTGGGCTGCAATGGCATCCTGGCTTGTACCTTCTCCCAGGTAACAAGTGATAGGATGAGATGTAACGGCCTTAAGCTGCACCATGGGAGATTCAGGTTGGATATTAGGAAACATTTCTTCTCAGAAACAGTGGTAACACATTGGAACGGGCTGCCCAGGGAATCAGTGTCCCTGGAGGTGCTCAAGAACCATGAGGATGTGGCACTGACAGACACGGTCAGTGGATATGGTGGGATGGGTTGGACTTGGGCTTGGTCATCTTACAGATCTTTCCCAACCTTAATGATTCTATGATTCCTGGGGAGCTGGGACTGGATCCAGACACACACAGACCTGTCCTTTTCCTGCCTATGTTGATCCCCTCTTCCATGCCTAGATGGCAGCAGAGTTGTCTGTCTGTCCTGTCCTTGTGTGGACCATCTGAGGAGCCCTGCAGGACCCCCATCTGGCTTTTGACCTGCCACTTCCAGCAGCCTACGTTAGTTCTACCCTAGCTGCTGGAGAACAGACTTTTTGGGGAGGCAGCACTGGTGCAGACAGCCCTGAAGAAGGCCTCTGAGGACACACAGCTTTCCTACATAGAGCCTAAATCACCATTCTCAAGACTTCAAGTCTTATTTTCCATAAGTCTGGGGCCTGCATGTGTGGTCCTTCTGGGGAAGAGCCAATCCAAGAGCACTTGGGCTTCTCAAAGTACATTCACAACCAAAAGGAGACCCCCACTGACCCATGGAGGAGATGGGTCCATCATAGCTCCATTAGCGACTCCATTGGCTTCAATAGCCCCATCTGCGTGGTACCTGGTCTCTCTGCATCAGATATAAAAACAGGTTGCAGAAGAAATATTTAAGCAGCAAAGGTTGGCTCTGAGTTGCTGCATGGAGGTAAAGGGGAAGGCAGCTGCTCTGCAGTCACAGAGAACACATGAACCCAACTCAGATCCTACCGATGAGTCTCAGCAACCTGCTCTCATCCTTTCTCAGCGCTGGGACAGATGCTGATGAAGCAAAACTACAGAGAACTGAGAGCCCTCCTTTCTCTGTGGGTCCCATACTGTAGCACACAACCATGCAGCTGATTATCCTCTTCTTGCACTGTAAGAATCAGAAGGATGAGGTTGAGATACACTGCCATCCAGGTACCGAACAGCAGCATGATGAACCAACCAACCCAGTGCAATACAAAAGCCAAGAAACACCTGGGAAAAGTGATACTTAAAACAAAGTTCTTTAATAATTTGAACTATAAAGACACAAATTAGTGCCTGATCGCAACATGAGTAATAAACAAAATACATTAAACATCTCAAAGCTACGGTGCTTGGAAAACAAGATAGGCTGATATGTAGAAGCCTAATGTTAGTTACCAGCAGGTCTGGTACAAAGAATCAGTTCAGTATTATCAAAATTGTCAATAAACACTGCTCAATGCAGCTGTTTTACAAGTCAACCGCCATTCGCCCATCGCAGTGTATTTATCTGTCTGCAACAATATGCTGAATTTCAGAAAAAAAACAACGTTACGTTAGAACCAATAGTGTCAATGTTAAGAAGTTTGGTCACGTAACACGTGGTGTATTTCACGCCCGTTACAGGTGGACAGATGTTCTTTGCTATGACAGTAAACAAGGCATCATCAGTGCATTCAGCTCAGTTTAACAGCCAACATCACGTAGTCAACATCAGTTTGGGAGATGAAGAGAAAAACCCATTCCTGTGTTCAGTCTAAGGAGTAACCACTGTTTGCGCTGCTTGAAGTTCTCTTCCAAAATTCAGGGAGCAATAGTATGTTCTTCTGCAGTGGCTACCAAAGCTTTAATTCAGGGAACGTTTTGGTATATGGTTTGCTATGGGCATGTGGGAAAACCCATCTTTATTCAGGATTGGCTTTTGAGGAACAGGTGGATGTTGTTCCAGGGGTCTGGGGAAAGAAGAGTGAATCTGAGATTGTCCTTGCAGCTATTCCTGTGTCCTGGTGATGAAGGACCAAAAGGAAAAGAAAAAAAAGAAGGGGAAGACCCTTTATCCTTGCATTTGTAAAATCTCAGTAGTGTGCTGTCAGCGTCAGGCAGATATACTCAACTTGTGCGAAACATTTTGCAGGCACTGGTTTAGGGTCCTGCATTAGGTGGATTCTCATCTTGATGAGGCTAGATACCTTCCACAAGTACAAATGGAGATCCTAAGAAAGAGATTCAGGCATTAATCCTGTCCCCAAAATTGTACATAGCAATTGATCAGGGAGCTCCAGAAACTAAATGGGGTTCTGCATAAAGTGCTACTTGACTGCTGTTCCTTCTCACTGCCCATCACTGAACTACCCACGCTACAATAAACAGCAGTTGTGGGGCTAAATCCCTCATCCATCTTTATAAATGTGAGAGGATCCAACAGCATCAGGGACACGAGGTAGCCAGGCACATGTTTCAGCTGAGAGGCAGCTACGTACTGAGTAACTGCATTTCTGCAAAGCAGCCACAAGAAGAGGCCTGACTTATGCATTAGAAGGATTTTTAACATAAACCAAAGCCCATCCCCCCTACCAAGGACCTTCTGTGGACCTCAGGAAAAATATACAGCTTCAGCTCTTGGAAAAGACTTGGGACAGAGGCCAGGCACTTGGCTGTAGTAGGCAGTTGTGGGTGAGACATAGAAAAGACCAATCTCCAACCAATCTTAACAGCTGTACAGTAAATTCTCTGCAGCTCTATCATGGACTCTCAAGGAAGGCTGGCAGAGGACGCTCCAGATGTGTAAAAAGCATTTTCACTTGTGTATGAAACAATCCATGTCACTTTTCATCCTCAGAGAGTAACAGCTGGATAATTCATAATGAACCGAACGTAACACATTGTTTACATCACCTCTATGGCAGAGTGCAGAGTCAGCATGAGAAGATAAATGTATAAATATCAAAACCCTCGAGCTTGCTACACAAGGATCTAAAGTGCAGTTATCAAGGAGGGTGGTTGACGTAATACTGTGGGATTCTGTGCTTAATCTTTTGTTATTCTCTTTCCATGTCAAATTTCTTAATCTCCTTCTGCCTTTCGCTTCTCATGGGTAATAAAGACTCCGTCGTTTATCTCTTTTCATAATAAAATCTCACAGTCAATCAGCAGTTTGCATATAAAGCCTCTCACTGCCTACTTATAAAGCGCAGATGGGGAGATCATGTTTCCGTAAAGCAAAGCAACTGTTTTACCCGAAAATGTCCATTACAACCATGGGGGCACACAGCCCACCAAAACAAATACATTCTTGGATCCTCAGGTCTGCTGAAGAAAACAGCAGTGCTGCTTTGTTACAGCTCCTCTTCCTCTACCAAGCATTACACTGATTTATTTCACCCCCTGCAATCAAATGCCAAAATACGTATATATCCACAGGGATAAACTGTTTTCAAAAGTGGTACTACTGAAATTCTTGAATGCAAAAACTAAACACTGTGGTGGTGACTGTGAGAAACACGAGTGATACTGGGAGGATTTTGTGTTATGAGTTTCAGGTGGATGAGTTAGCAGAAAAAAAATCATTCAGCTCTTAGAAATCAAGTGTTGGAAGCAAATGTACTCGGGCCAAAAGAATCAACTGCACTTCAAATCATACAGTTCCCTTCAGCCAAACAAAGCAGGGCCAAGGATGAACACGGCGGCAGTATTAGATTAGAAGAGAATTAAAACTAATTACAGGACAATATTTTCTATCACATCTCTCCCAAGGTCACATCAAATTAACAGTAGGCCGTATCTTAACATTAGATGTTACTTAATACACTGCCAAAAAAGGTTTCACTTCACCTGTCTCAATTAAAGTCCTCCTACTCACATCTCTATCTAAATCAAAGTTCGGCATTCAGAGGATCAGCATACTGAGAACTACCAGATAGTCTGACAGATACCAAGCGAATCCAGATGTTTATGTAAAATGAACAGTCAGCCACAGACACATATGATGCCGCTGCAAATTTCGGGGGCTGCAGACTGCTCTGACACCTGCATTTTCAGGCAGACATCATTAAGGGCACAGGCATTGTGTAATACATGACAGAGGTAGATCGGCAAGTGATAGACTGCATATTCCAATCTTGACTCTGGGGTAGTCTTCCAAACACTTGCTGGTAGCACATCTTCCTTGTGCTGAAAGGAAAAGCATTAGGGTGAGGTCTGGAGATGATAATACTGCGAGTCAGATTCAAACACTGCCTTCAAAACACAGATGAGATTCCTCTTGATGGTATATTTCCGTTTATCGTGTCTCACCTTCAGCTGGCAATGTAGGTCTTAAGGATCCAGAAAATCATGATTCCTGGCGTGGTATGGTGTTGTTCTGTCCTAAGAGAGTCATTTTGACAATTTTCTACTACTTTCTAAGGAAGAATTCTTCATCGCACAGTTTGCAGAACTACTCGCTGCTGATCTGTGCCAAGCTGATGGGTTCAAGGTGACAGATTTCCTGCTTCTTCACAGATGTTAAAGAATAAAAGGGTTCTTCATTATTTTTAAGTCTAACACATCCTGTAGGATTCATATTAAAGGACACCTGCCATTTCTGTAATTCCCTTCAAAGTAGCTGCTGTCTGAATCCTACTCAAAAAACATGAGATCAAGGATGACCCACCTTGCAGGATGTACAGCAACAGAAGTTTGGGATATGCTGCTCTAAGGACTACAGGAAAAAAAAAATTAGCATATCATACAAGCAATATAAATAAAAAACAGTTTTAACAGACATCTAACAAGTGACAGGAGTAAAGATGTCTGTCTTCCCAGGCACTAGAAAACGTTAGAATTTCAGTGATAGTTAAATCTGGCTTCCCATTTTCATTATCACTTACAGGATCAGTAAGGCAGTCAACCCAAAGCACCCATAATTTTAGATTACTTATGCTTAGAAGGATATATATATAAATTACATTCTTCAGGGTCTAGCATAAACCTGAAAGGCCACCAGAAGGGTGGCTCATGGTCATTCGGAATGAAGGAAGGACACAGTCTGTCTGTTTTTAAGATATGAAACACTGCTGATAAATGATATGAATGAAAAAGCTAACAGCAGCTTAAAATTAATAAGAACTTTTCCAATTATTATTATTTTTTAATCTTGACAATTTAATTCAACAGGGTCTGAATGGAAACATATCTTTGTTGCAAGTGTGTAGGAGAACGTATAAATTCCTTTAAAATTTAACATTCTAGAGATACTTTATCAGGATGAAAGTGGCTTTTTAGTATCTTGTGGTTCCTGTACTTACAGGCAAATAAAACAGAGCCCCTACATCCTCCAGAAACAAAAATAAGGCCACAAAAATAAAGGTTTTGTTTGTTTTCTTAAAAATACCCTACTTAGCAAACATCACAATGGACTGTTGATATGTATAGTTACTGCACTGCTCCCATGACAGGACTCTTTTCCCAAACTTATGTAAGCGTGCAAATGTGCTCAGTAAGAAAATAAGATACAGTGTGCAAAAGCCACTTGAGAGAGCCAGGACGGCAACAGGCAGGCACTTATGTTCAAGCTACACTTTTCAAATGGTTCTCAAATCTCGCTATGAGAAAATATGACTTCTGGGTAATCACAGACATCTGGTCCAAACCAGCACTTTCCTCCCTCTGTGCTAGTGGTTCCAATCTTTCAGTTTCAGGATCCCTCTTACTTCCCAGCACAGATGTCAACCTCATCTATATAGAACTAGAGGCTACTGACAACAGATTTGTTTAAAAAATGTTGTTCAGGCATCTTGTTAACTGATTATGGGTTGAAATGCACTGTTCTTAGCACGTGCTGAAACCTTGCTGGAGTCATTAGTGGTTAAGCATTGTTTTCTAGTCCTGAGTTTGGATCCCAAGAGTACAGGCTTATTCACCATAACCAAAAGCCATGATTTTGTTCGGAGATTTGCATCAGTAGGGGTACCATGAATGGACATGGAGAATATACAGAAGTCTGACTTTTTCCACCAGTCAGAGCATGGAAGATTATACTAGAACTTTATGATCTGGGAGACAGCTTTATAGTTACATCACCATGCCTCACTGCTGTGGGCATGTTTTAAATCAATACAGAGCATGACTTACAATCAGTCTGAGCACTTCCCTTTTTCCTTTGTGGCAAGAAGGATAAATGCCTCAAAGCATCAACAATTGCATAGCACAGCAGCTTGAAGGCCCAGGGACAAACTCCATTAGCCACTCCACGATCTGGACAGACAAAACAAGAGCCTCCAATATGAGGTATATTTTGAAAAACTGTGTTAGTTCAGTGGTGTTTTTTTTTTATGCTTACTTACTAACTTTGATCAGCTGGGTAGAAAAAAAACTGCAGAAATCAGAGGGTTTGTCTCCAGTTAAGAGCCAAAGGTTGGTGTTAAAAAGGTATTCAACTTTCCACAGAGAAACCATGTGATGGAAACATTAAGAGCAAGCAATCAAAATGCTGCGTATTTTGGGGGTATCCTCAACATAAATCTTGTTCTTTACTCTTCCTTCAGTATTTCTGAGTAAGAAGATGCTTCTGAAAGTCACAGCAGTTCTTAAGACTCATAAAATAATAGAAAGACATGAATTCAAAGCTGAACAAGCACACGTACACAGTGTTTGTCAATCTGTGCTAAGACTGGCATAACGGGATTTGGAACGTATGGAGAGAAAAAGAAGGCATGTAAATAATAGATCTAAGAAGTGTTTCTTGTGGCTATACAGTCACCTGATGGATCACTAGTCAAACAAGTTGGGAATTCCGTTTCCACACACAAACAACTCCTATATATCACAAATGTCTTCTCCCACTCAAACCCTGGTACATCTTCCACGATGTATCTCATTTGGGCTAAAACAAAAGTGGAAACTTGGTACAAAATTAACCAAATGGCACATGTATCCCAACCTTTTTGCTTAAAATATAAGTTGCAAAGGAGGCTGTGGAGAAGCAAGGATAGAATAAAGCCCTAAATCAATCATACATACTTAATTAGTTGTAGAAAAGTGCAAGATTAAAGTAGTTCAGGTTAAGCGTTCAGATCACTACAGTCCACACAGATGCTTAGCTTGGCCATCAGTGACCTGTTTTTATCATTCAGTTACTAATATTAGTTTACACCACAGAAAGAACAACAACTGAATGAAAAACTTAAGCAACCCACTTCAAAAATGGTTAGTTTTCTGTGACCAGCACGAAATATTAGCTCAGTATCATCAGCTATACAACATATACATAAAAATATTGTGTCTTAATCTTTGTTTTAACAACTTAGAATAAAGCTGTACTAAACATTATTCTCCTAGTGTGCCAACTGTTCACTCTGTTCTGGCAGGCAGGCCTAGTAACACAGAGAAGTCCTTTTGTAGCAATGGGACTTGAATTGATCCACGATTTTGACAATCCAGCCATATTTAAGTGTTGAATCACTTTATTCAGCCAGGCTAAGTGGATGCATGTGACGGCCTAGGTCTCAGTCAAAGTTTCTTGGGTGGCTCCACAAGAAGAACAGGCCATATTCCAAGAAGAAACTGTTAAAAGAAAAATATGAAGAGAAGAAAGTTCTCTTGGAATATGTCTTGGAACAGAAAGCAAATACAACATTTCAATTGCACTGCTTGGAACGCAAGCAGAAAGCAAAGGCAGTACCAAAACAGACACAAGCAAGCCCCAGTGCATGTTCAGGTCCAAGATATACGAATGCTTGAGGGCATCAGTGGACACAAAATACTGGCTGCTTACCTTCACCTTTGGCCTGTGTTTCAGGAAAAGTGTCCTTGTGTATAAACTGAGGAAAAGAAGGAAAGCACACTTGAAATTTGATGTATAAGACAGCATACAAAATAATAATCAAGCACTAATGTTTGTTTTGTTTTAAAACTAGAAAATAATTGATACTGTGATTGTAGAACTAAACGTTATGCCAACATTTACACAAAATAGGTAACATTAGCCCACAGTAAATCCCACTACAATTAGCAAACTGATCTACACAATCAACTATGTGAGCAGGAAGTGAGAAGTTCTCTCTCTGCTCAGGAAAAGACCTCAAGAAAAACCTGAGGAGAAGGATCTGGGAGTGTTGGTTGATGTAAGACTCAAGATGAGCCGGCAATGTGCGCCTGCAGCCCAGAAGGCCAACCATACCCTGGGCTGCATCAAGACAAACGTGACCAGCAGGTCGAGGGAGGCGATTCTGCCCCTCTACTCTGCTTTTGAGAGCCCCTGCCTGGAGTACTGTGTCCATTTCTGGAGATCCCAACACAAGAAGGACATGGAGCCGTTGGAGCACATCCAGAAGAGGGTCACAAAGATGACCAGAGTGCTGGAGCACCTCCCCTATGAAGACAGGGTGAGAGAGCTGGGGCTCTTCAGCATGGAGAACAGAAGGCTCCGAGGGGACCTTATAGCGACCTTCCAGCACCTGGAGGGGCCTACAAGAAAGCTGGGGAGGGACTTTTTATAGGGCAGGTAGCGACAGGACGAGAGGAAATGGCTTTAAACTGGAAGAGGGTAGATTTAGACTAGATATTGGAAATAAATCCTTTACTGTGAGGATAGTGAGACACTGGAACAGGTTGTCCAGAAAGGTTGTGGATGCTCCCATACTGGAGGCGTTCAAGGCCAGGCTGGATGAGGCTGTGAGCAACCTGGTCTAGAGGGAAGTGTCCCTGCCTATAGCTGTAGGGTTGGAACTAGATGTTCTTAAGGGTCCCTTCCAATCCAAACCATTGTATGACTCTATGAATAGGAACTAGATAGAGCCTGTCATTTTGGAAGGGTGAAATTACTTCACTGTATCACAGAATGTAGCAGATATAAAAAAAATAATAGTAAAAAAGCATAGCTTGATTCCTTACATTTGTTCTGACCCATTCTTTCCCCTTAGCAAATCTCTTCCTGTCTATGACCTCACTTTTTATGCAGCCCAGGTATTACAGGTTGTAACTCTACAGCAACTACTGCAGGGAAAGCATGTAGTTCATTGGATTAGGGCACACTCCCCAATGGCCAGAGAATGCAGAAACAAGATGTTTTTTCTGTGCAGCACACTAGAAAAACCTTGCCTATGATATTCAAACTGTCTCCCATCAACTTGTTTTCCATAAGGATCTTCTGAAGAAAATTCATCTCAAGCTCTTTAGGGCAGCAGACAACTTGCCAGTCAAAATGTTTTCCACATACTATTCTGTATTTTATATATACATACACATATATATGCACACGCACACACATATATATATAATACAGGTATATACAAAAAAACCCAACAACTATCAGATCAGCTACTGAAATTGTACTTATTTCCCTTGAATCTTCCTTTTACTGGCTATTTTAGCATCTGACAAAAAAAGAACACTATGCCAGGTGTAGGAAAACTGATACGTGATCATATTTTCTCACCTATATAGGATGTACCTGTTAGGTATTGAACAAACTACATAAAATCTGCAGATTCCGTCTACTTTCATCCCTGCTTCCAGTAGATGGTGGTATAGAGCAACAAGAGAGAAAATCCGCCAGCTGCAGACCTGATAATTAAGGCGCTTACACATTTAAGCCTCCTTCTAAAACTAACATCCCACACTTCTGCAAACAGCTCTGCTCCAGCCACTTCAGCTGTCACCCTTCTGTTCCATATCATGATGCCTGATAGTTTTCAGGAGTGACAGCACCTATCAAATAATTAGTTACACTTCTAAAATTAAACACATTTAAGCACTTGAGGATTCTCACACAAGAGCAGAAAGATATTAATGGCTTATATTTGGAAATTAATTAAGACTGCAAAAGTATTCAACAGTAAACTGCTATAGAGTTCTCATTTCTAAACTGCATTTTCCTGTAGAATCACGAC
The DNA here is from genome assembly GCA_024606505.1 of Aquila spilogaster. Lineage (NCBI taxonomy): Eukaryota > Metazoa > Chordata > Aves > Accipitriformes > Accipitridae > Aquila > Aquila spilogaster. Next base: position 33,060,763 of record JANHGO010000041.1, read on the forward strand.
CATCTAAAAAGATTGATGATTATTTTGGAGAACATACATTACCAGAGTTTATAGACAAGTCACTAAGAGGAAAGGACTTCCACTTCCTCCAGTTCATCAAGAGGTCATTTTCCTGCTCTTCTGCTGACACAGCATGTTGAAGTAAATCTAAACCTGGGAAAATTCCCAAGGCTGCTTTACGATCATTCAGTTTAGAAAACATTTCCTACCTGAGCAGGATGTGAAGGTAAGAGCCTAGGCCTGTGAGAATGTGCCACCACGCATGAAACTGTGTCACAGCTCCCACAACAGGAGGCATCTTCTCTCGTAGTGCTCTATAAGAAAGAAAACACTGTGCAACTTCTGTTTCCTCAAACAGAGCAATCTCAGATTTGAGTGATCTGTTACTTCTGGACTTAAATTTCAGAGAATGTATTTATGGCATCCTACAGTCTCAAATGAGTTCTATCATTCTCCTGTCCCAAACCCTGCAAAGTACTGTCCACAGGCAAAAATGCTGAGGATAAGGTCTGAGATAAGAGGGATCCATCTGACCTCACTGCTCCACTCCCAGCTCCACAGAGGCTTAGCTTACCTTTCTCTGTTCTACTCTTACAACAGGGAAAAACATGGTGTTTAGTGAGCAAGCAATGAAAACAGAGGTTCTGAAATGCTCTGCCAACATGTTCTATATTTTGAACAGTTATGAGATATGAGCTACCTGGGAAGAGGCTCAGTGATGGAGATAGGGAAAAAAAAGCGAAGGAACTAAGTCACCACGGTTTCTCCTGCTCAACAGACTTCTGTTAACTCCTGTTTTGGTTGCTGGTGGAGCAAATATTAACATCTGCCTGTCTTCTTTTCTGACTTGTACTTCACGTTCAGTCAAAATAAAAAGGGAAAATAGCAAAGACTGCAGGTGTAAGGAAGAAAAGTCTACGGCTTCTGTTACACTTATTTACAGCATTATGTTACAGTGTTCAAGTCTCTCCACTAAATGCTAATCCCTGAGCTACCGATTAGATTTCCAACTCAGTCACAAAGGTAAACACAGCTTTGATTCAGTCAGACCATTAATGACTACTGGAACACAAAAAGAGTCACCCCAGCCTTTTAGAATCACAGAATATCCTGAGTTGGAAGGGACCCATAAGGATCATAGGGTCCAACTTCTGCCTCCATACAGCACCACTCAAAAATCTGACCATTTTGACAGCAGGAAAAGTCAAAGCTCAAAATCAGAATCTTATGTTTTGTTGTGTTGTTTTTTTAATTAGCTCCAGACTAAATGACATAAGGAGAAACAAAAACTGAATCAAAACAGTTTTGAACATTAGAGCCCAAAAGAGCAGGTGGGTGGATGACTCACAAGTTAGAGAATAAAAAAAAATTAAAAGGAACAAGAACTGGAGTATGCTTTTTCATAGAATATGCTGAATTGGAAGAGACCCACAAGGATCACAAGTTTAACCTCTGGCCCCACACAGGACCACCCCAAACCCTACGTCTGACAGCAGTGTCCAAACACTCTCTGAGCTCTGACAGCCTGGGGCCGTGCCCACTGCCCTAGGAACCTGGTGATTGCCCAGCCCTCCAATTTGTTGACATCTCTTTGCAAAGGTTCTCAGCCCTCATGGGAGTCAACAGACCCTTCCAGTTTAGTGTCAAATGCAAATTTACTTAGTATACTTCTAAGTCCTGCATTCAGGTCATTGATAAAAATCATTAAAGAACTGGCCCTAAAATGGAGCCCTAGAGACCAGTCACCACTCTGATGTAAACCCATTTACTACAAAATGATGTTTTTGTCTAGTTGTATGCTGGACATTCTGCCAATAAAGATATTATGGGAAACAGTATCAAAAGCTGTCCTAAAATCCAAGAAAATTAGATCAACTGGCTTCCCTTGGTCAGCTAGGTGGGTAACCCTGTTATAAAAGGAGATTACATTCATTAAACAGGACTTTACTCTCATAAGCCCATGTTGGCTGAGACCAACGACTGCATTGTCTTATGGGTGTTTTTCAGTAATTCTCAGAATAACCTCTTCCATAATTTTGCCAAGCACTCAAATGAGGCTGACAGGCTTGTAACTACCAGAGCCTTTCTTGACCTTCTTCAAAACAGGGACATTTGCCAGCTTCCAGTTGACTGGGACCTCCCCAGATTCCCAAGGCTGTTGAAAAATAATTGAGACAAGTCTTGTGATGACATCAGCCAGCTCTTTGAGAAGCCTGGTTTGAATCCCATCACGTGCCACAGATTTATATAGAAATCCCATACAAGTTTGGGAGTGTCTGGGAGTTTATTGCCACAGTCCTCCAACTCAGAGCTCTGGGGATTCCAGGACCCATCATCCTCATCGAAGACAACGGTGAAGAAGGCATTAAATGTCCCTGCTTTGTCTGTGTCTTGTTTATTAGATGGGCATCCTCATCAATTAACAGACCAATTATCTCTGTTCCTCCTTTCACTGTTAACGTATTTAAAACCAGTCCTTTTGGTTGTCCGCCATAGCACTGGCAAGCTTCAACTCTAATTGAGCTTTGGTGACACAAATTGTCTCCCTGCAATTGTGAACATCATCTCTACAGTCCTTTCGTGTCACCTAATCTCACTTCCAGTGGCCACAGACTTCCTTTTTTACACCTGAGCTCTAGAAGATCCCTGCTTAGCCAAGACAGCCATCCGCCCTGACTGAATGACTTCAAAAAGTTCGAATTATAATTATACTTAGAGAAATTCAAAGGGTCTGAAGACATCTGATTATTAAAGCTAGTAAACAAACTTACTTTTCTTTCCAGCACCACACCCAAACAAGTATAACAGGAAATATGCTAACATTTTTTTCCCTTTGCAAAGTAAAGATGGAAAAAAAGAGTTTCAGCAGCTGGTGCAATCACTGAGTCTAGGAGCAAGTTCCAAAGCCCCCAGGCATCCAGGAACTCAGCAGGCTTGGTGAACTGGCTGCTACAATCTCATCAGTGATTTTATGCAGCTGCAAAAATTAACCTGGATGCCAGCATGTGCAAAGTGACTGTATACCTACCTGCTTGCATTGGCAAATAACCTTTCTGTGTCAGTTGTATCAAGTATTTTTAGAGGGGCTTTTTTTTGCCCTCTCCCCTCCCCCTCCTCCCAAGTTTAATGAAAATCTTGCTGGAGTTACATACCAATTGGCTCTAAATACTGCAAGACTTACAGAGCCAAAAGAGACAGACAGAAAACATCAGACTTCCTTACAGCACGTTATGATCTGAGCCTAACAAAGCAACCTAATAGGATAATTCTGTACACCACAGACTCAAGTACATAACAGTGTACAGAGAGTCAAAATGGGATTTTCTGGTTGCTGGCATCAACCTCTCCAATTCTTCCAGCTTGTGGTGAAACATAAGCATCACAGCAAAGTGAAAGACAAGTGCTGCTACGAAGCCATCCAGCTCCAAGGGATGACACACTCAGAAACCAATGTGTTGGTCTGATGTTCTTTCATGCATGTGTACAATATCTGCCATACACCAAAATGGTGGATCCCTACATGCTTTATCTGGAAGCCAATTTTTTTTTTTTATTTTACCCCATTTAGCAATAGACTAAGCAGAGGTGAAGTCTTTCTGTCCTCCTCTACAAGTGCTAAACTGTAAAGACTTCAGGCTAATAATGACAGCTAGGCACAATGCAATGGCTCACAGAGTTACTGCTCTTTGAGACACTCAAAGTGCTGCTATTTATTGGTGACAGATATATTGCAGCAGATACTTCTTTAACTTGCAGAACTGCTGTTTTTTTTATATCTTCCTAGGAAACCATAAGAGCAGAAAGAAAAAAAAAAAGCAGGATAAAAATCTCATTCAGATGAAATCAAGTATGAAGAGCAGACTTTAGTAAGGCACAGATCCTCGAAATTACTTCAGTGACATTACTTTCCCTCAATTTAAATTGAAGTTAAAGAGAAATAGCTATTATTAAAAAAAATAAAAGGAATCTATTCATGAATAAGAAAACCTTTAAAAGAACTGTTCAGTGCTGAATCTAGTCATGAGCAAACTGGATAAGAAGCTTGGAATGTTTTGTAGGCAGCTTATCAAACATACCATGAGATGGACTTGAATATACACAGCAAAGAAAACAATGCTTTATGCTAAAAGATTACGAGCTAGTGAGACAAAGCAAAAGTGCTCACCTCAATTTCTCACAGAAAATGTTGTCCACATTCCAGAGGAAAAATCCCATTAGAAATACAGTTAAAGATGTATAGCCTAGACCTCTAAGCCATGGGTATACCCTAAAGAGAGAATGAGAAATAACAGAGCTTAGTTCAAGATGCTTTAAAGGCAGCTTGTAACATACATAAATACTACTACATAGATGTAAAGTGATTCATGATATCAACTTCAAATTTCATCTATTTAAGTATGGATAGAATCACAAAAATATTTGAGTTGGAAGGGACATTTTTGAGCTAAAAGGACATCCACCTCCCAATTTAGGACACTCCCAAAAGAACAGATTCTTTTTTAATGCAATATACATTGGCAACAGAAAAATAAAATTCCTGTTTGGGAAGAAAAAACATTTATTTAGGATATTAGAAACACACTGAAGAATCAGCTACAAGAAAGTGAATCGTTTGTAAGCTCACCTCAGTATCTGCGTTCAGGTTGAAATTGACAACTTCCTACATGGAAACTGGTGGCATTTGCTCCTTTCCCATTAGTAAGTCCAAAAGAAAGCCCAAATCCACCCCCAAGAGGCTGTCATGAAATCCTTTTCAAGTTATTTTTCAACTTTATGAATGTACAGTTTAGATTTTGGTTTAAAATGCATTCCTGAGTTGTTTTTCCTCCACTGCAGTGTACCCAGTTAAGTTTCACAGCTGTAAGCAGTGGCAGTGGAATGTCCAAACAGACAGGTACAGCTTCTTCCATTCAGCAAACGAACCAGACACAAGTGGTACATGTTAACAACAAGTGTACTGCCAATATAAACTGGCAAAATTATTGTTTGTTTAATCCAATAAATGCATGGAGAACCATGTGGTACATAGCAGAGATCACAATGCAATAATGCCAACTCAGTGCTCTAGAGACATGAGCAAGTCCAAGACAAGTAAGAGAACTAAATGGTATGTTACAGATGCTGGTAATTAGATAATTATAGCTAGAACTGTTCAAAGAATAAATAGTGTTGTTTTGTGAAGGAATAGGAGAGGTTGGCATCACTCATTAGCAGGGAATGTGCTCTACAAACACAAGATAACATTTGCCAAGTCGTAATTTTGGGAATGAAGCAGACCCAAGAAGTGATGAAAAGTTGGGGGAAATGGGCAGGAATGATAACAAATAGTGGTGATAGGAGAAGGCAGTAGCCTGAAAGGATTTATGTACTGCTCTTTAAGATCTATACATTGAGCACAGAGCAACTGCACCAGCCCTGCACTAAGAAACGAGTCATATGAAGTTAATACATATTAAAGAAATAAAATAGAAAAGCAGAAACAGCAGTCAACATGCAAGTTAGAACAGGCTTGGACAAGCACTAGAATTATGAACAGAAAGACAGAAACGCATTTTAGCAGTGCAGAGAGGAAGTAAATCCAAAAGTATACTCGGGGCTGACTTTTCGAGAAGAGAAAGGGCACTGTCAGGATAGCAAAGCTTCTTTCTCCATCTCAACCTTCTAACCACAGTTTGCATCAATTTAACTGAAAAGAGAAGTCAGTCTTTGTGGGGTGGTGTTGCAATGAAGTGATCTAGTTAATTAAGAAAATACATTCCAAAAGCTCTAAAACCAAAGGGAAAAAGTAGGTAGAACTTCAGAGATTAACTCTGTTGGTGGAAAACGTTGCATGAAATCCTGGGAGGATGATGGTATTATTGGTGGTGACACAATGGCAATGTTTCAGAAATAATGAGAACGCACAAGAGTGGAATATGCAGAACTGGAAAGGCAGCAGACCCGAGAGCTTATCTACATAGAAAGAAATTTAATCTAAATGACTAGAACTGTACTGAATCCTTGTACAAGAACAAGATTAGATCAACTCCAACTTGATTCAACTTTGTTTCCCTTTGGATGTGTGTAGAGGCAACATCACTTAAGATCTCCAGGCTATGATTAAAATTTCTGTGTTTGTGGGTTTCAAAAGTGCCTTTAAACAGCTGTTGTTTCCATAGCTGCAAACAACACACAATCCATTTTAAGCTTTTTTTTGCTCTATAGAAGTCTGTGAACATATATGTGGATATTTCTTGGGGAAAGTCAAACCAAATTAACTGAAATTGCAACTGAAAGGTGATTCAGCAAATCCACTTTAAATTTACATCTTTTGTTATATTTTTCCCTGTGTTCCCAAACCGTTACATACAGAACTAGAAACAAAGTTTAACAAAAAGTACATTTAACTTGAAGACATAATACGTGGAAAATCAGTAATTTTCAGAGGCAATTCCCAAACTCAAAGAAGGCAGCTCTCCACAGTGAAGAGACAGAAAGGGGCAAGTGACTGAGCCCCAAGAGCTAAGGGATTATATTTATCCCAGTATCAATTCAATTCTTTCTTCTTCAGTTTTATCCACCAACCCTATACTCTGATGCTTCTCAATGTCTCTCACATGTAACAGCCTCCTGTTTGTTATAAAAGTGTTTTTTAATACAATTTTATATACACACATCTAAATTTACCTATTCAAAATTGTAGTGAAAACTGCCATTTACATTTTTGGTTTACTATCTTTCACTTCTGAATTTTAGATACTTGAGTAGGGACGTGGAAAAGAACATTCTGACTGATGAACACCGACTCCAAGTGTGGAGGTATCAGCTTTGTTTGATGATAACTTGCTGGCTTCAAGAAAATGCAAGGAAGTGGGGCATTCTCTTTCAACCAAGCAGAGCACATGAACTAGCATCGTGTATGCAGTTAAAGAAATTTTGCCACCACTCATTTCCCATGTTATGACCACCAAAAAAGATAGACATGCTAAGATATATCTTGTAACGTTGAGCTACTAGTAGTATGTAATAATACTTACCATAATACTATATAAACAGATCGTAGAACTATAACAGAAACTAGTGTTCCATACATGATCTGTAAATAAAAACAGAGAAAAAAGTCAGCAGTGGTATTCAAGAGACTTTATAAAACACTAAATGAATAAAACTGTTTGCATCTTGATCTCTATTTCTTAGCCTCAAGAAAATAGACCCCTGCTAAATTTCTCTTCAGGTCCTCCATAAAATAGACAAATAGAAATATGGTTATAATTGCACTGTGTATGCAATTATGGGAAGAGTCAGTTGTGCAAAGCTGCTGTTTCATTTCTTTGAATCAGAAAGCAAACACTAGATGGCACTCAGTAAACACCCTGGCATCGAAATGGTAACTCATTCCCATTACTTATTCTCTAGCTGTAAATTTTAACCCCTGGCTGCATAAGCATCAGTTGAAAACAAGTTTGAAAGTTATACTTCCTTCACTTATGTTTGATTAATATCTTTTTCTGAAGGCAAATACCTCAAGAGACTATGCACTACGCCCACACTGGGCACCAGCATGGAAGAAATCATCTATTCCCAAAATGCTAGGATTCAATCTACATATACAGAGAAAAGGCTGCATGCTCTGAGAAGTCCCATGAGCAACATCTGTCTCACTGTAAGCTCAATGAAGTTGAATGTAATGGTCTGACAAATAAAAGGTCAAAGTAATCATTTCTTTCCTGCCTCATGATCTTCGAATCACTCTCTGTTTCTTTCTCCACAGCCTTAAGATTCACATAATACCACCTCCAAGACATACAGACTAACAGAGAGAAGCAGTGGAGTTGGCAATGCCTGAACAGTGAAGCAGAAGCCTCTGCAGCATGAAGGATTTTTAGACATCATAGGCATCACTTTACTCTCTTAAGTTTTGTATTCTGAACACTGTCTACTTCCTGCCCACATGCAGTTTGTTCCAAGCAGTCATGCCCAGCTCTCTGCCCCTTCTTGTTTTTTGCTTGCTTGTTCCCTGACTTTCCTTTCTCACTTTTGCTTTCGGTTAACTTCTATCTAACTCTCTCTTGTTTCACAGGAAACAGAAGAAACCTTTGCTATGTATTTTTAAAACCCACTAAACCTCACAGAACAGTTGATTTACATACTACTGTCTTTACCACATTCTGTCAACCTCCTCATCTCTTTCCTTCTTTTAGATTACATTGTCTTCAAGGCAAGGAACACCTCTTGCTCTGCTGTAACTGGAGCATTCAGCTATTAATATCCCACAAGCACATGCATGCATCCAGTCACCTGACACAAAACAGACTGCTGTAACAGCATTTAATAAAACCTACCATTCAAAAGTCCACAGAAGCCAACTTCCAAACTCACGCTAGCTTTAAAGATGAGGTTAGTATCACACACCATATTATCAGTGCATACATTCAGAACACGACAGACAATGGATTCTTTATGTTTGACAACAGGTAGAAGCTCCAATATTGACTATGTAAAGTCATTTAGCTAAGCAGCCCTCTATTTGCATTCAGCATGAGATAAATAAACTCAGTAACTACACTGTTGCTACGTGCATACTGCTCTGTAAACAAAGCAAAACAATTTGGAAGAGATAATTTATTCTGGCTTGTACTTTACACAAAACTGTAAGCTGGAGTACAGCACACAAATCAGAAAATCTGCTAGGTATGGCCCTGGTACTGCGTGCTGATCAGTGCCATCTGAAGTTGGAAAGGGGATGCGGTGCTGAGACTGCTCAATGCTGGGTGCTCCATGTGCTGCTGCAACTCTCCATCACTGGGAGAGTTTGCCTCTCCATCACATTGACAAATACAGACTACATTTAAAAGTTAAATACCATTTTCCTCATTTCAAAGAGCTTTCACTTTCCTAACCAAATCCGGTAATTTATTCTCAGAGAGAAGGAAGAGACTCCTGGGAAGGCCTCATTTCCTTGTGGTTCTCATCTACAATTTCCATTGCTAAAACACAGTTCTGCAGCACGGTTACAGAGAAACCAGCCCATGAAGTGAGAGACTTTTACCAATTTGCTTAAGAGAACCATAATCATTAAGGTTGGAAAAGACCACTAATATCATCTAGTCCCACTGAATGACCACCTTCAAGCTTTTGCCACGTAACTGATCTCCTCTCAGTTCCTTTATACAAGGAACCAAATAAATAGTGCTAGATTACATCTACAGAAACACAGCTTATAGCCAGCCTAAAGCCCAGGTAAAACACTGGCTACAAATGCTATTTTTGCAGCTGCTAAAAGCAGGAAAAAGCAAAAGCTCTGTAGAGCCACTGGCTCAGTATCTCCTAGAGAGTTGCTTAACGGCTTGTGGAAGGAGACAGGCTTAATGCATGAAGGAAAAAAAGACCCTTGCAATGACTGAAGAAAAATTCATCAACATTCAATTTCTTGCCTTTTCCACTCCCCCACACAAATAGGTTTGTTAGCAGTAAAACACAACATTTGTGCTTAAAAGCCCATGAAAGACTGGAACAACAAAGTGTTCTGCTCTGCATGCTCCAATCCTTCTCTTCACACCAAAGGCAAACACCCAGGAGGTGTTGCTATGGTATGCACAGACCGCAGCTGCACATCTCACGACAGCTTTTGCTTACTAGGTGTTTATAAATGGTGTGGCATAAACTAGTTTATATTTTTGGGAGCAGTGTTTACTTTTATTCCTCTACGACCCATGGATTTACTATTTCAAATATGCCAAAAAAAAGTGTGTCAGGTATTATCTGTCCACCCAAGGGATAAAGTACAAAATACAATAAAAATATCTACCATAATTCAAGTCTATTCAAATTTCTCAATTCCTTCAGTTCCCTTTGTTGTTGTTCTTTAATATACCACTTCAGTGACACATGAAAACCCAAGCAAGCTTTGTGCAATTCTGTCTTACAGTGCCTTTAAATTGTGAGCCAAAGAACACTTGTACTACAATTTAAACAAGACAAAACAGCAGAACCTTTTCTTTTGTTATCCGTAGACAGTTCCCCCTCTACTATTTAGGATGCAAGTAAAGCGAAAGTTATTTCAGCTTCCAAACCTGTATCTTTACAATGGGGAAAAACTGAAAGTCTTCTTGATACTGAGTATTACCTGGTGAGAATGACAAATATGAAGAGCAAGCTTCCCATTTACAAATGGGATCCAAGCATTCCAGCACTCAGTAATCAGCAGCATCTTTGAGATGATGTAGACGTAATTTAGCAAATCAAACAGATTTGTTCTCGTCTAAGTCAGAAGCAAGCTTTGTCCTCCACACCGGGGAAAATGAACAAAACTGGTTCTTCATCTACTCTTCTAGTATAGAAAACCCGTTATTTCCACTTCTGTTTCTTCTTCTCCTGGCCTCCTGTCCATTCTCTGTTAACAAATTCATCAGCCTCAAATATTCATGCACACTTTGGGAATCACACTTGGAGATTTGGGGTTCGCGGCAGCCACTACTTACCTATTAATATCCAAACCATCTATCAAGAAATAGTACTTGAAGCTAGAACTGTATTTGAGATTTACAGCAAAGACACCAGACTTCTACATATTCATGCATTTCTACGAAAGAAATCTGAGCAGAGATAAAAATGAAGGGCAATTCCTACAGCAACACTGAGTATCTGAGGATAGTCTCATTGCTGTTCAGTACTACATGTGGCACCAGAAGCTCATTACTGAGCCAACCCAGATTCACCTGATTTGGACTCAATTACATCAATGTGACATGCAAGTTACTGCTGCTGCATGGTGCTGACCAGGTCTCCAGAGCTTCTGGGACATGATCTGCAGCAGTAAATGAAGTTTTTCTTGGTTTCCCCTTCAATGACTTGTCAAGCTTGTCCTTTGCAGACTCTGAACATCTTTCCACACACTCTAAGCTATTGTGCAGGTAGAGGTACTTGCCAGAATGAAAACTGTACTCACTTTCTGGAATCGAAGCTGCATAACTTAGAGTAAAAATTCACTCAAATTGTTTTACACCTGTTCTTCACCAGGACAATGCCTAAGTATGAAAAGCTCTATGGTGAAGACATGCCCTGAAAAGGCCATTTTTAACAGATTGCTTGGCAACCTGAGCACGTAGAAAGTAGGAAACCACTAAAAGGTGCAATATCATTATGGCAGAAGGCTACAACTGACTGTTGCCTTAGCAGGAAGAGGGTCTCTGGAGAGCTGCAGAATACTGTGTTGCCCACAGATATTCCCCAAAATGGGGAGCTGTAAGTCTGAACTGGTTATGCTGTGCCACAACACACTATTCATTCAGTCTCAGGAGCCCATATGCACTTCAATATTCAAGTTTCATATTAGCCGAAGTCATTCTTCTTTCTTCTTTGCATTTGTATGCTTAGAACACCACTGAAGATAATTTTATTCATTTAAGCAAATGAAATATCTTTTCCTCTCATGCTCACTCTCTCCCTCTTATCTAAAATCACCTTAACTTGTAAATCCAGTACATGTGGTTTACTTCTATCATTGCTGCAGAAAATTCACAGGTCATATTATTATGCTGTGATCAGCAAACACATTCAGGCTCTCTCCTCTTTCAGTGATCTGTGCACACCTTACAACAAGAATAGCTGTTATGTGCCCATCAGTTCTTCCATTCTGAATCATTTCAAATACTACCCTCTTTGGCAGCGTTAGTCCTCCAGGTCTCCCAGTTCTCTCTTTATCCTCCCCTGTACTTAGTGATGTCTCTGAGATTCGTATCATCATAAATATCATCAGGATGTGATTCTTTTCCTGATACAGGTCATTAAATAAAAACACTCCCATAACCAATCTGAGAAAGTCCAGACTGAGTCTGCCTTTCATCATCTCCCTTAGTCATTCTGCACTACTCACTCCCTTACCATATTTGCAATTCTCATACTGACCTTCTTCTCCAGCTTGTTCTGTTACTCATGGGAGAACATATCAACACTTTTGTAATGTCTGTACAGAAGATTTTTTAACTGCATTTCCTAATGTAGAAAAAGCAGCTGTCAAAAAAAGCTGTCAGGTTAGGCTGAATACTTCATCTAATTTTCTGTTTACCTTTTAACTATCTCTGTTAGAAATTTGCTTCAAAACTCTTGCAGCAGATGACTATGCAAATAAGAAAGGATGTTAGATTTGTTTCATTATTCACGTAGCTTGACCCACTAGCTGAATGAAGATTTTGAGCCCTTCAGTCGTACAGTCAGCATACAGTATGGAGCAAGTAAACAAATCTGGATGGAAAATGCTTTGCAGACAACAGCTTTCTAGGCCACAACAAATTAAAAGGCCACCCATGAGACATTAGTCTAAAAATTTAACTGTCCAGGGCATTCTTCTGTTTAGAGGGTTGTCTTTAAGTTGTCTGTCTGTGGATGACTTCACACCTGCAGCCAGTCTTCCCCCATCTCTTTCTTTCCATAAGCGCAAATATACATATGGTAAACGGGGATGAGCAACAAACCTGATTTAAAACTAATTCTGAACAGTTTTAACCTGTTCAGTTCCCCATCAGACAGTAAATTGCTGTGCTGGATGGGAAAGAGGAGAAGTCAATGACATTGGCTTCAGAATGCCTATAGAACTGGGACCTGTGCCTGTTTAGTGTGGAAATCAGGTAACAGTAGTACTTTAGCCATAGAAATCATAGAAATTTTGACATAAGCAAAACAATACAAGCCTGTAAAGACTACTGCTATCTTCTGTTCAATTAATTGATGAAACAGGAACAAAAGTAAAAAAAAAAATGCCAACAGATCAGTTTTAAGGTAAGCATTTTCTCCTTCTAATGAAGCACTGTGACCCTTGCAAACCTGTAATATCTGAATGGAGAATAAGAAGTTGGTCTCTAACGCCATGGTGCCATGAATAACAAGCTGAAATTCCCATCATGCCCTGCTGGCAATATGCAATTCATGAGCCCAAATTGGGAAGTAATTCACTCAGAAATGAAGCTTGGATCCTGTCAACTGAATAGAATTCTGTCTCATTCCTGTTGCTCTCCTTTCAGAGAGAAAAACACATTGTAACAATGAACAACACCAAAGTGTCCATCCATGGGATTATTCTCCTTTCTGCAGGGCTGGCAAATGACAATAATCACAAATATCTAGAGGAATCAAATGCTGTTTTATGTCCTAATGCTGCTTTCCAATACAGCTTGGGACTGAGACTGTGGGCTATGCTATGACGGTACAAACATATTTATTACTTAACCTTCAAGACTATACAACCCCTTCAGCTGGAAAATACCTACTTGTAATTATACGGAGGATAAGAATTAAGAAAATAACCTTGCTTAGCTGTGAGTCAGAGCAATGTTTCCTCCAGATTTACAACATATTTGGCATAGATTATGAAAAAATGTCTGCAGTACTTAGACTTTGGTATTTGGCCATAACTGTATGTTCTGCATAAAAATCAATGTGAAAAGAATTAGCAAAAGTTCAGCACTAAATCTTTTCTACATTGATTCTTCATGTATAAATTATTACAGGGAATTCATACACAGAACCTAACAAAAACTAGATGCAAAAAAATTAGTGTTTTAGGACAGCAAGTTAAAGTTTCCCTATTTCTCTTTCCAGACAAGTCGTAATGTTTATCTTAATATCTGTCATACGGAACTATACCTGCGTGAATGCCCCAAATTGAGCCACAGTGAAGCTGTGATAAACTTACTGCAGTAAATATAGGTTGAGTAGGTAATTAGAGAAATAAAACAGTCCAACATCAGCAGTAAATTCCACTACTGTTAAATAAAATTATTTAAAATCTCTTCATTCAAAGCGAGTTACAACCAGCTCAGTAAAAGTATCAGCAATTGCCATTTTCACCCTGCCTAATATCTTCCTGACAAGAATAAAAGCAAGACAGTAAAATGGAATTTAATAAACATGATCAACCCCCCCCGCAAGTCTCTCTTTTTATCTATACGTGGAGTTAACAATTCCTGTTTCCAAGAGAGATCGTTTGGAGCAATTGAGAATTTATTTTCTTCACCAGCACTTTAATAATCCAGCAACAGGAAGCATCTATCATTTTTATGACTGCTGATGAAGCATGCGCATTTCGACAAGCGACGGTACTACCAATTCCTGAAATTAAGGCTTTAAAGCTCTGTCCTGCAAAGAGCTCTGTGATTTTGGTTGGCAATTTTTCTGCTGTTATCCTTAATAAAAAAAAGCCATAAAAGAAGGAGAGCTACAGATGGCACAGACAAGCAAGCACGACTTCTAATGTCCTGTGAATGGCCAAGTGATACATGTCCTACTCCCGCACCAGCAGATGCACATTAATAATTTCGGACAGCATAGCTACAAAAGAACCTGTACCAAATGTATTATTAAGTCTGTAAAGCCATAGCAATAAGGTCACCACATAACCCTGTAAATATTCTCCATTTAAATACAGCTTGAATTTGTACAAATTAGAATTGAATAGTTAAAAAAAGTTAATATAGAAAAAGGGAGAGAAGACCATAGGGCTAAATTGCCTACGCCATGTTATAGTTTCACAGCAGCCACTAATGGCATAAAACAGATCAGAACTCATTAAGGCCCTCCTCTTGTTACATTTGTTACACTGTTGAAAAAACATGTAGGCTATTAGGTCAAATACTAAAACAACACATATTAAACCAACCAGTTTTTCAAGTCATCAAGTAACAAGACAGCAATGTGACAGGCAGCAGTGCTGCTTAAAGAAAAAGTGAAAGGCAAATGGTGTTTGCCTTCAATTCTTCCTTCCAGCTATAGCACACTATAGATATCCCAATAAAACACCATGGTTTAAACAAAACCAGCTTCTCCAACAGAGCAAGGCTTACCTGATGGAATACAGGCTGTTTCAATTTTAAGTAAACCTGCAAAGATTAAAAAGAGATAAATATGTTGCAAGAAAGAACAACCATAACAACCATAACATTATTGATTTAAATACAGTCAAGACTTGTTCTGTTAGAATTAAAGTGAGCGTCTACCCATATACCATTAAAGCTGATTAAACATTTGAAGTTTCCTCTAGCAAAATCTGGGGTTCCTTCAACCCATTTTACACTGTAGAGTTATTTTAAATTTAGAAGCACAAGTGGAGACATTAACATCTAATACCTCCTCTCATTTAACAGACTTGTAACACACACAAGAACAATTAAAATACAGAAATTACCAGGAACATCATTGATAAAAGTTGTGAGAAGATGATGTACTCTGCTTTGGACTTTGGGGTTGGACTAGATGATCTCTGGAGGTCCCTTCCAACCCCTACAATTCTGTGATTCTGTGTGATTTGCTATTACAAATGTTTTTGACAATAATATTTCAGTTCATTTTACCTAAAGCCAGTAGTTAATAGACATAGTGTTCACACAGTTCATTTAAGTTCTGTTTTGGGAGACAGAAAGGCACTGTGCCCTAGGCATAACTTGCCACAAGCATAAAGAAAAGAAACCTTAGGAGGTGCAAAAGCAAAAAGACAAGTCCTATAAAGAAAGAAGTCCTATAACACTATTTTAATAAAACAACCTTTATCACTATAAAATAAAGAAAGAGATTCCATCTGTAGCTGACAGCCTGTGACAAACTCATTTTGTTCATACAGGTATCTGGATGCATTGAGAAAGGGAATCAAGTTAGAAGAATTTAAACCGTGTTGCATCTAATTTCTTAAACAGCGATGCTCCTTTCTTATTCTGGCTGTTGTTTTAAAACACCCCTCAATATAACAGGACTGTACATTACAGTTCACTTCTTCCAGCCTGGTTACCAGAGTTACTCTCATTTATGTCAAAGAGTTACAGTGAGGCCCAGATGGGGAATACAGCTTGCCATGGGTCTCATAGCTGGAGGGAACTGTTTTCCTCACGTTCCTATTCTAGCAATTGGATTACTGTGTTGTTTTCTCTTTGTTTATTCGGTATAGTAGTTTAGAGAGGAAGGTTTCAGTTTACTAAGGCCAGCATATAATTTTTCCACCAACAGTCATTCTTGACTGGAAATGGAAGCAACTCAGGATCGCTTGTGTGACAGGAGGTATCAGAAAAAGTTACTTACTATGCTGACTATGAAGCTGTATGTTATTAAAATGAAAAGCATTGGATAATTGACTGTGTTCTTGTACTTGAAACATTCATACCTGGAACAAAACATAAAGGAGAATGATAACATTCATCGCTTATCATATAAAGGAAGTATTTTTCAAAAACAAAGAACCCAACAAATAAGCTTATGCATGTACAGAAAATAAACCCATCAGCGGAAAAATTGGGGAAGCATAAACACTTTTCAAAGGTGCTTAAGGGGTGATGGATGACACATCAGAAATGAAATTAAAATGCAATACAACTGCCCCAAAGCATTATGCCTGTGAGCTAAAGTCAGTGTGGGAAAGGGTCCACCTTACAAAACAGTGAACTCTTCAGTTCATAAGCTTTTGGAAAAAGACACCAGCAAGGATGAATAAAAGGAAGCAAAAAAAAAGTGTAGGAATATCTGGAATACAATCTATGAGGCAGCACAATGCGTTACACTGCAAACCGGATCGCCAAAGTAATTGCATGGCCTGAGAGTCACTGGGCTTGAATTATGTATGAGGGAGAGTCCCATGCAGAGCCACCCCACCAACTACCTTCAGGAAAACCAGAATGATTATTAAAGGCCTCCTGAACCAAGCATTAGCTTGTTCTTCACAGCAATTTAATTACTACCAAATAAACACACAGAGTCTTGTTAGAGCCGGATATGCAGTAACAGAGTTCGGTGCTTTTGAAGACAACAGTAACCACTGCACAAAATGAGCGTGATTATTTCCTCAAATGGTTTTTTAAAGCCCCTTCTCATCCTTTCCCCAATCACACTCAAATCAGACAAAATAAATGCAAAGGCAATTTCAAGGAGACAGGGAGCTACAATGGAAATATTCCCACTAACAGAGACATTATTATTCTGCTCCTCAGTTTGCACAGATCATACTAATGTATGAATCACAAACCGATGGTAATTTCCACAAGATGTAGATTTAGTCCTATTGCAGCCCATCTCCATTGCAAGCTCCCCGTACCCTTTACCAGAAATATACCAATTTGCAAGTTGAATATTTGATCACACGTTCAAAAGCAACAAGACAATTAAATTCTGCCTGCAACAGGTCCTTTTTATCGTTCGGATTTTTGAAGCGACGGAACAAATCATATTCAATCCAGGCCTTGTAGCAACAGGCAAGAAAAATAACTTACTGTATCTTTATAGTCGCCAAATGCCACATTGTTCCTGAAATTAAATGGTACAAAACATCCTGGCATAGCATTAAGCTGTCATGCGCGTTTCAAGACATTCTCCACAAAACTTGCACTTAACATCTTTTTTTGTTTTACTTTTCCAGATGAGTGGAAAGCAGGTTTAACCAGAAATCTGAAATTTGCATGTAAAGTCAGAGTATGTCATAAAAACACAGCCGCAATTAATTGCCACATTGATAATTAGGTCGGTATTACTGAAGTGATTTTCTTACGTCAGCTGTTTACATACAAAGCAACACAGCTCTGGTTGTATACAGCACAACTCTTTTATGCTTTCCTGCTAAACAAACACCAAGAAAACCTCTCTAAATCAGCAAAAACTAGAACTTAAGCCAGTCGGATGCTCTAATGGCCAGGTCACAATGTTGTACTATTGGCAAAACTGAGATCTCACTGGAAGCAGTAGAAGCCTCAATGTCAGCCTCTCTGTTGAGCTTTGCATATTCTATATTATAAAATCTAATATTTCAAAACTATTCAGAAAAAAAAGAACATTTAACAAATACTTACAGGCAGTAGACAAACACACAACAACTGTATATCATTGGCAGTTCATCCAACAGCTAC
>JANHGO010000041.1:33078714-33092952 GCA_024606505.1 Aquila spilogaster
AAAAGCCCAAAGGAGGGACAAGGCTTGCATCTAACTGAGCTGTTAGGGAAAACTTCCCAAGTCTAGCTTTGGAGCGGGCAGACAGGGGAGGCTGTAGCATCCCTGTTCCTAGAGGTTTCAAAAATCATCTTGGAAAGGCTGCGTTGTGCTAGGGCATGGCAGCTGAGGGGGGGTGCAGGTGGGGGGAAGAAGCATCGTGCTGGCCCTAATTGGCTTACCCCGTCCCCCCACGAGCAAGGGGAAACAGGGTGACCCCCAGGCACAAGCAGCCCTGTGCTTTTTTTGGGTACGGCTTCTGCTGCCACAGCATTGCTGTGTGCCAGTTTTTATTTCGGGGGGGAGTTACTCAGTGAAACAGCCAGGGACATGGGGCATCGTCCCCTCCTCCAGCACCTGAATCCAGGAGGTGTTACTCCAGTCATACCCACAGATCGATGTTGTCACACCAGGTTCTGCCAGGAGAAATCCCACAGCCTCCTAATCTGGGTCAGCGCAAGTGATTGCAAAAATCACATTGAAGAACAGGGTGGGCTACTTCTCATTAGTCAAGCCAAGAAAAAAAAAGAAACAAGGCCTTTAATGTGAGTGCAGTAGGGTTTTACTCTTCACATTGACATGGACCATACCTCAACAGCTCATAAAGATATATGTTTCTTTCTGGGACCGATGTACGAGACTTACAGCTACTGTCACACCTTAATGAATAACACTGGAGACTCCTTCTGCTCTCCCTAATTTGCTGACTTCTGAATTCAAGCTGCAGGAGCCATCTCTGAGATTACCAGACTGTATTTTTGTATCTATATATAATTAAAATATAGCTCTCTGAGCAGAAACAGCCAAGCTGGGCATGGATTCAGGCAGGAAAACACCAGGGTTTCATTTGAAATCGGAGGCTGTAAAGGGATATTCTCCTCCACCTCCAGCCTTCCCACCTGAGGATGTTTCTGCTCCGGATACTCATCACCACCCTTGCTGGAGGTAATTGCCTCCAGCACTCTGTCTAGCACTGTTGAATCTACTTAAGGCAAAAATGGCCAGGTTTTTATGTTGATTTGGGGTTCCGTCTTTAAAACGATATGTCCTGAGTGGTGTTTAAATATTCATTTCCCCTAAAGCCTGATCCAGGCCAAGATCTCATCATCAGTTTTGGGCTAGGGTTGTACAAACCTGACATGGGGCTGCTGAAGTGCCCCGTGATGCTTACTGGAGAGGAAGGGGTCTGCTGGGATGTAGCATGGATCATGGTATGGGAAAAAGGTCTTTTACTCCATCCTGAACATGAACACCACATGATGTGAGCATATTGACAAACCCACCAAGTATCAGATGTCCTGGGCATTACTGAAGAGCCGCAACTGCTCTGGAGGGGCACAGGTGAGCGCATCGGCTGCAAAGCAAATTGATAGTGAACTGTCAAATACAGGGGGATGTGGCCCAGAGATCTTCAGCAGAAACAAGTCGTCGATGTTAATCAGCCCTCCTGCTTCAATTAATGCCAGCAGCAAGAAAACACAGCTGGAATTTGTTTGCTTTTCAGATAACCTGTTTAAAAATACCCCTTCTGTAACAGCTCTGCTTTGACGCTGTTGCTTGCAGGTTTGTTGCTGGTTTTCATCTTGTAACTAGCACTTAATCTTCTTTTCATTCCAGCCGAGGTGGGATGTTAAAAACAAGAAGATTAAAGAAAAAAACAAATAGAAGAACCCCCCCCCAAACACCCCAAAACCCTTGGAGGACTCCAAACGAAAATCCTGTTAAGCTAATGACTCACAAGTGCCTGGACAGATTTGCCTGGGTGCAGAGTGGATTTGGCTGTCCTGTTCATCACTTCTCTTACCTGAGGAGAAGAAGTTGGACTTGTCCCCAGGCTTCTACAATACTGCAATATTTTAACAAATTTACTCTATTCCGCTGTTCAGCAGTGAGTCGACATGCCAGCTATGAGGAAAACGCAGTGCTAAGGTTAGGTATCCACATAACTCACTGCAGCTCTGATGCAAGGCCAGCCTATAAATATTAGGGGTTTGACACCAGTTTACATCAGCAGAGTAACTCAATTAATTCAATTTCTGTGGGATCATGCGAGCTGCTATTCATTAGCATTCACCTACCTGATCTCAGCAATGAGAAATCACTGAGTCAGAGCCCTCGATGTCTCAAGGCATCGCTGGGTGCTGTGGGCGTGTGGTCCACAGAGCTCTACACACCAAGCTCCGGCTGATCCCCGTGCTGGCTCTACGTGCATGTCAGTGCCATTAATTACTGCTAATTTCATTAAGTCGGCATGTGCCTCTTGCATGCAAATTACAAAGTCAGACTCAGTGAAGGAGATTAATGAGGTTGGATGTTTTTCAGTGTCTATTTGGATTACCATAGCAGCTGGAAAGTGTCACGCACCAAGACCCTTGGGTGTTGCATGTGAGCAAGGTGAGATAGCTCCAAGCTGGTATCTCACTTCAGTAAGGAATTTAGAAGCCAGGATGCTGAATTAACTATGTTCATTGCAAAATAGGTCTAAAGTAATTCCGTGCAGCTTCTGCTTGTAGGTTGGGATGTTTTATCCATCACACATGGTGCTCCACACAACATTAGTCCCGTGTTGGCAAACACAGGGTCCCTCATATGCACAAGGTGAATGAGAACATCATCCCAGCTCTGTTCCTGCTCAGGGTGCAGGGGACCTCCTTGAGCTCCAGGTCTCACCACATTATCCCCTCTCGGGCTCTCAGGTGACTGAGGCCGAATCCAGACATTTGTCCTTGTCCTGCCTTTGTTGATCCTCCCTCCTATGCCAGCACAACCATGGTGGAGTTGTCTGTCTGTCCTGTCCCCATGGGGACACATCAGAGGAACCCTGCTGAATGCCAACCTGCTGTTGGACCTACCCCTTCAGGAACCCAAGTTTGCCCTGTCTTAGCTGTTGGAGAAGGGGCTGTTTGGGGAGGCAGAGACTTCTTCTTGGGGAGGCATCTTCAGGCAGATGGCCTTGAAGATGCTCTCTGAGGACACAGAGCTCTCCTGGGCAGTGTCAAATCACTGATCTCACCTCCGGCCAGTTCAAGTCTTGTTTTCCATGAGGCCAGGAGATAACATAAGCATGTTCAACAGAAGCATGTTGAATGCTTGGTCCCTCTGGGTAAGAGCTAAACCAAGATCAGTTGGTCTGCTTGAGGTACATTCACAGCAAAAAGGAGTCACCCACTGACCCCCAGAGGAGACAGATCCATCATAGCTCCATTAGTGACTCCATTATCTCCACCATCCCCATGCAAGTAGCACCAAAGCTCCAGGCTGGATTGCCAGCTCCTCTGCCAAACTGGCAGCAACTGTCTCCATTGTGGGTACAGCACCGAGCACAGCCAGGTCTCTGGTTAGAGCCACTGGGGTTAAAGTGTTGCAAACATATAGCTTCAGTTTAAGCCTTTGAGCAGGCTGAATAAAGAAAAAACAAGGGGAGCATTGAGGGGGGAAGAGGGAATGGGAAATTAATAAAGCTGCAAGTAAATTGGCAGTCTTGAAAGGGAATTGTCAAGCTCAAAATTGAATTTTCTGGTTGGGAGGAGGTCTTTGACAGAACCACAATGTTTTTATCCCCAGGGAAATTTCAAAGTATTACTCAGTTTTAGGCTAGCCGCAAGCTCAAAATGCAAAGCTGGATTTCACCCAGCCCAGCATTCAGGCAATGCTTGTCTGTGGGGTTCAGATGTGCCTCTGTGTTCAGCACCACCAAGCAAGCAACGAGAGGAGGTGGCGGTGGTTCCCCCAGACATTTACACCACTGGCTGTGAGGTTTCCCGCCCCGTGTTTTGTCCCCCAAATATTTAGTTCAAGGTTGTCCCTGTAACAGACACGAGCAGGAGAAAATGGTGTCTCTGAGTAGGACCTGGGAGAGCTGCCAGAAGTGGGGGAAGTACCTGGTGGTCACTACCCGACCCTGGCTGCTGGGGTATGATGAGACTTGCTGGCTAAGTGCCTGCTGGTCCACAATTTCTGCCTGGAGAGGTTCTGCCCTGCAGTGATTATCCTCCTCTCTCACTGAAAGAAACGGAAAAGGGTGAGGCAAGGATGTGCAAACTGCACGCTCCAAGCTGATGGCATGTTCACCTGACTCCTGCCTTTCCCTCTCCCACCCATGTCAAGCACCTGAATTCCCTTCTAACTGGTGTGCACTGGGGAAGGCCTTTGTAGGTGAGAACATCCTGCACTATTGGCAGTCAGCACTACACCTCCGAGCAAGGTCCAGTGCTCAAAGAGCCCCAGCACAAGGCAGTAAAGATGGGGGAACCCCAGAGCCATGCACGGGAGTTCAAAATGAACATAATCACATCTCCATTTTAAAATGTTTCTGTTTGCTGGATGGCTGCAGGCAAGAAGCCATGACGACCAAGCTTTGTGCTACTACCACGGCCGCTCAGACTGTCATAGCTGCAGGCAGGCAGCTTCCCCATCACTGCGGGTCATGCAAATCCTGCTGCTCTACTTGTGCACCCACCAGCCAAGACGCAGAACCACCCATCTACTGAATAGCGTCAAGATGAACCAGCCAGCCCTGTGCAACACAAAAGCCAAGAAACACCTAGGAAAAGTTGTATTTAAAACAGAATTCTTTAATAATTTGAACTATAAAGACAGAAATTAGTGCTTGACTGCAGCATGAATAACAAATGAAATACATTAAATATTTCAAAACTACTGTGCTTTGCAAAACAAGATATGCTTATACATATATAAGCCTAATGTTAGTTACCAGCTGGTTTGGTATGAAGAATCAGTTTAGTATATCAAAACTGTCAATAAACATTGCTCAATGCAGCCGTGTTTTACAAGTCAACTGCTATTCACCTGTCACAGTGTTGTTATCTATCTGCAACAATATACTGAATTTCAGGAAAAAAACCCCCACACGTTAGAACTAATAGTGTCAATGTTAGAAAGTTTGGTCATGTAACACGCGGGGTATTTCATGTCCATTACAGGTGGACAGATGTTATTTGCTAAGACAGTAAAAATCATCAGTGCATTAAGATGAGTTCAATAGTCAACATCAGTTTGGAAGATCAAAAGGAAAAATCAGTTCCTGTTCAGTCTAAGAGTAACTACTGCTTATGCTGCTTGAAAGTCTCTCTTCCAAAATCCAGGGAGCAACAGTATACACAACCAAAATTCTTCCGCAGCAACTGGCCAAGGCTTTAATTTATAAAACATTTTGGTACATGATTTGCTATGAGCATGTGTGAAAGCCCACTCTATTCAACATTGGCTTTGGAGAAACATATATATGTTCCAGAGCTTTGGGGAAAGAAGGATGAATCTGAGATTGTGCTTACAGCTATTCCTGTGGACAAATAATCAAAAGACCCTTTATCTTTGCATTTTTAAAATCTCAACAATCTGCTCTAAACATTAGGCAGATTCAACTTGTGTGAAATATGTGCAAAAAAAAAATTGCAGGCACTCGTTTAGGGTCTTGCATAAGCTGGACTCTGAACTTGGTTCTTCTTAAATGTGCAATTACATGCTTAATCAAATCTAAACACTTTCAACAAGTCAAAAGGGAAAGTTCTGAAGTAAAGAGGTTCAGGCATCAACCCTGCCCCAAAATTGTACATATGAATCCCCATATCCCCAGTCCTCTTTGGAGCATCTGGCTGGGAGCTCCAGTAATGGGCCTCTGCATAAAGTGCTTGCTTGCCTGCTGCGCCCTCACACTGCCTGTCACTGAACTACACACACTAAAATAAACAGCTGTGGGGATAAATCCCTCAACGAGCTTTCAAAATCTGGAAAGATGCAACAGCATCAGGAACATGGGGTAGTCAGGCTCAAATTTGAGCCAAGCAGAGGCAGCCACGCACCGGATAACTACGTTTCTGGAAAACAACTAAAAAGAGTGCTGTGACTCCTGCGGTAGGAGCATTTTTAACAAAAAACAAACTGTCTTCCCACCTACCAAGGACCCTGTCTTATGGACGCCAGGAGAAAACACAGCCTCAACTCTCAGAAAAGACTTGCGACAAAGAGATCAGGCACTTGGCAGCCATAGGCAGTCGCAAGCGAGAAACTGAACAAAGAAACCCAAAACCAGTCTTAATAGTTATACAGTGTATTCTCTGTAGTTACATTACAGACTCTCAAACAAAGGTGGCAGAGGATGTTCCAGATGGGTAAGAAATGTGTTCATTCATGTACAAAACAATCCATGTCACGTTCCATCCTCATAAACAAACAGCTGAATAATCTACAATGAACCGAATGTAACAGAGGCTACATCACTTCTGTGGTGAAGAGTGAAGAGTCAGCATGGAAAGTTAAATGTATAAATAGCAAAACATTCAAACTTGTTACATAAGTATCTAAAGTGCAGTTATCAGGAAGGTGGTTGACGTAATACTATGGGATTCTGTGCTTAATCTTTTGTTACTCTCTTTTCATGTAAGATTTCTTAATCTCCTTCTGGCTTTCGCTTCTCATGGGTAATAAAGACTTCATCATTTATCCCTCTTCATACTAAAGTCTCACAGTTAAACAGTACTTTGCAGTTAAAGCCTCCCACCGCCTACTTATAAAGTGCAGATGGGGTTTCTTTAAAGTAAACCAACTGTTTTACCTGAATATGTTATTTTAAATTATGGGGCACACGTTCCACCAAAGTTAAGGTGTGTTTCTGGATTCTGAGGTCTATGGAAGAAAACAGCAGTGCTGCTTCGTTAGAGCTCATCTTCCACTGAGAAGTGTTATATTGAATTGTTTCACCACCTGCTATCAAATGCTAAAAATATATCCAGAGAGAAACAGGTTTAAAAAAAAAGAATGGTATTACCGAAATTCTTGAATGCAGACTAAAAAAGGTGGTAGTGACTGTGAGAAACACTTGTGATACTGGGAGGATTTTCTGTTGCTAAGAGTTTCACATGGAGGGTTTAGCTGAAAAACTCATTCAGCTGCTCAAAACCAGCTGTTGGAAGCAAATGCACTACAGCCAAAAGAATCAACTGCATTTCAAATCATACAATTTCCCTTCAGCCAAACAAGACAGCGCAATATTAGATTAAAAGAGAATTAAAACTAATTATAAAACAGTATTTTCCATCACATCTCTTCCAAAACCATGTAAAACAAGTTACACTGTTTGCATCTTGGCTTTAAATATAACTTAACTGCCAAAAAGATTTCACTTCACCTGTCTGAATTAAAGTCCTCCTACTCGTATCTCTTTCTAAAGCAGCCGGACTTCTGCATGCAGATGAACAGCAGACTGAGCACAACCTAAAAGTGACAGACACTGAACAAGTCAGGATGCTTACGGAGAGTGAACAGTCAGCCACGGATCAATACAATACTGCTGCCAACCTCAGGGGCTGCATGGTCTAAGTCAGGCTGCTCTAACGTCTGCACATTCAGGCAGATGTAATTAAGGGCACAGGTATTGTACAATACATGACAGAGGTAGATCAGCAAGTGATAGACTGCATATTCCAATCCTGACTATGGGGTAGTCTTCTAAACACTCGCACGTAGCACATCGTCCTTGTGCTAAAGAAAAAGCATTAAAATGAAGTCCGGAGATGACTAATACTGCTAGCTAACAGCACTGCCTTCAAAACACAGGTGAGTTTCATCCTGATGGCAGATTTCTGTTTATCATGTCTTATCTCCAGTTCTGGATAATGCATGTCTTGAGCTGTATCCAGAGAATCTAGATTCCCAGCATAAGGTATGGTGTCGATCTGTATTGGGAGAGTAATTCTGAGGTTTTTCTTTTAATTCCAAGAAGAATTTTTCAGCTCACCGTCTGCAGAACTGCTTGCTGTGGATCTGTGCCAAGCCAATGGTCGTAAGGTGGCAGATTTCCTGGTTCTTCATGGATATTAAAGAATAAGAGTTCATTGCTATCAAGTCTGTCCAACACATCCTGTAGGATTCATATTAAACAACACCTACTACTTCCCTAATTCCCTTTAAAGTAGCTGCTGTCTGAATCCTACTCAAAAAATAGGATCAAAGATGACCCACCTTATAAGATGTAGTGCAAGAAAAGTTTAGGATATGCTGCTCTAAGGTTTGTAGAAAAAAATCAGCATGTCATGCAAGTGATATAAATAAAAAGCAATTTAACAGACATTTAACACATTACAGGAGTAAGGATGTATGTCTTTCCAGGCACTAGAAAAAGCAGTCTGAATTTCAGTGACATGCAGTTATAACTGGCTTGCCATTTTCAATATCACTCACAAGATCAGTAAGGCAGTGAAACCAAAGCACCCATAATTTTAGATTATTTATGCTCAGAAGGATATACAAGTAAATTACATTCTTCAGGGTCTAACATAACCTGAAAGAAAGGCTACTGGAAGGGTGGTAGAATGTTTTTGGTCATTTGGAATGAAGGAATAAGACAATTTGCGTAATTTTTTTAAAGATAAAAACATCAGTGACAAATAGTATGTGAATGAAAAGCTAACAGCAGGATAAAATTAAAACAAGAGCTTTTCCAAACCTTTTTTTAAAATCCTCACAATTTAATTCAACAAGATCTGAAAAAAACCATACACTTCCTAGTTGAAAACGTGTAGGAGGATCAACAAATTTCTTTAAAATATACCATTGTAGAGATGTCTTATCAATAAGAAAGTGGCTTTTCAGCACACTCTGGTTCCTGCAATTACAGGGAAACCAAACAGAGCCCCCAGATCCTCCAGTAACAAAACTAAGGCCACTAAAATAAAAGTTTTGTTCATTTTCTTAAAAATAATACCATACCTAGCAGATATCACAAGTGACTGTTGACATGTCTTGTTGCTGCGCTGCTCCTATTATGGGACTCTTTCCCTAACTTATGAAAACATGTAAACATACTAAATAAGAAAATCAGATACAGTGTGCAGAAGGATGTTTAAAAGAGCCTGGAGGTGAATAGGCAGGCACTTATTTTTAAGCTACATTTTTAAAACAGTTCTCAAATCTCTTCACAAAAAATATGCCTTCTGGATAACTGAAGACATTTGATCCAAGACAGTATTTTCCTACCTCTGTGCTAGTTATTCCAACCTCTTTCAGTCTGAAGGTCACTCATATCCCAACACAGATGCTGAGCTTGTCTATGGAACTGGAGCCTACTGACAACAAATTTGTTCTAAAGTTATCATTCAGGAGTCTTTATAGTGTTTTACAGGTTGAAATGCACTGCTATCAGGACATGCTTAAACCTCACTGAAGTCAGAGAAGGTTAAGTATCTTTTTCTAGCCCCAAGTTTGGGTCTATTTGATCCCAAGAGTCCAGGGTCAGTCACATAACAAAAGCTACGATTTTATTTGGAGATTTGCCAATTTGTAGGAGTGCTACTGATGGACAGATTTCATGGAAGATGCAGCTAAGCTGCAAACAGGAAAAAAGACATTAAAGGGAGGAGACCATTTTAGTCAGCGCTGATTGTACAACAGCCAGGACTTTGTGATCTGGGAGACAGCTTTATAGCTATGTTACTGTGCCTTGCTGCTGTGGGCACATTTTAAATCAATACAGAATGGGATTTCCAATCAGTCTGAGCATTTCCCTTTTTTCCTTCATGGCAAGAAGGATAAATCCCTCAGAGCATCAAAAGCAGACAAAAATTGCATAGCATGGCAGCTAGGAGGCCCAGAAACAGACTCTGTTAGTTGCCCCAAGATCTGAAGAGTCAAAACCACAGCCTCCAATATGAGGTATATTTTGAAAAACAATCTTAGTTCAAAGTTTTCTTTATGCTCACTTACTAACTTTCATCAGCTGGGTAGATAAAAATTGCAGAAACCAGAAGGTTTGTCTCCCCCATTAATCCCCAAAGTTTGGTTTTAAAAAGGTGGTCAACTTTCCACAGACTAACCGTGTGATGGACAGATTAAGAGCAAGCAATCAAAGTGCTGCCAATTATATTTTGGGGTATCCTCAACATCAATCTTGTTCTTTACTCTTTCTTCAGTATTTCTGAATAATAAGATGCTTCTGAAAGTCAGACCAATATTTAAGACTTGTAAAATAAGGGAAAGAGATGAATTCAAAGCTGAACTAGCACACATCTAAGGTGTTTGTCAATCTGTACTATGAAAGGGACATGGGGAGGAAAAAGTAGGGATAGAAAAGGGAGACATGTAAATAATAATTATAAAAAATAAAAAAAGTGTTTCTTGTGTTTATACAGTCACCCTGCAGTCTCTTGATAGATCACTGGTCAAACAAATTAGGAATTCAGTTTCCACTCACAAACCAGAACCCCTATAATGCTTCACCATCTTAAGTGTCTTCCGCTGGTCACACCCTGGAACATCCTCCACGATGTACCTCAGTTGGACTAAGAGAAAATGGAAGCTTGGTACAAAATGAACTAAATGGCACAGGTATCCCAACCGTTTTGCTTAAAATATAAATTGCAAAGGAGGCTGTGGAAAAGCAAGATAGAATAAAGCCCTAAATCAATCTTTACATACTTCATTAATTGTATAAAAGTGCAAGATTAAAGTAGTTCAGGTTAAGCATTCAGTTCACTTCAGGCCACACAAATGCTTAGCTTGGCCATCAATGGCCTGTTTTTGTCATTCAGTTACTAACATTAGTTTAAATGACAGAAAGAACAACAACTGAATGAAAAACATATGCAATCCACTTCAAAAATGGTTAGTTTTCTGTGACCAGCACGAAATATTAGCTCAGTATCATCAGCTATACAATATATACATAAAAATATTGTGTCTTAATCTTTGTTTTAACAACTTAGAATAAAGCTGTACTAAACATTATTTCCCTAGCGTGCCAGCTCTTTGCTCTGTTCTGGCTGGCTGACCTAGTAACACAGAGAAGTCCTTTTATAGCAATGGTACTTGAATTGATCCATAATTTTGACACTTCAGCCATAGTAACTGTTGAATGACTTTATTCAGCCAGGCTAGGTGATCGCATGTGACTGCCTAGGTCTCAGTCAAAGCTTCTTGGGCGGCTCCACAAGAAGAACAGGCCATATTCCAAAAACAAACTGTTAAAAGAAAAATAAGAAAAGGGGAAAGATTTCCTGGAACTTTATGTCTCTTGGAACAGAAACCAAACACCATTAACCATCATTTTAACTGCACTTCTTGGGATGTAAGTAGAAATCAAAGACAGTACCCTAACAGGCATAATCAGTGAGCCCCACTGCAAGTTCAAAGCACAAGATATCAGAATGCTGCAGTGCATTAATGGACACAAAATATTGCTCGCTTACCTTCACCTTTGGCCTGTGTTTCAGGAAAAGTGTCCTTGTGTATAAACTGAGGAAAAGGAGAAAAGCATGCTTAAAATTTCATGCATAAGACAGCATATAAAATAATAATGATGTACTAATACCAGTTATATTTTCCAACTAGAAAAGAATTGTTTCTCTGATTGCAGAGCTACCCATTCTGCCTAGATTTACACAAAGTAGGAGACACTAGCCTACAGTAAATCCCTCTGTGCTAGACTATGATTAGCAAACTAATCTACCCTATCACCTTTGTGGGCAGAAAGAAAGAAACCCAGAGAAGTAAATTCTCTCTCCACTGTGGAAAAGATCAAACAGGGACTAGAGCCTGTCATTTTGGAAGGATGAAATTAAATCAGTGTACCACAAAATATAGCAGATGTTAAGGGGGATGGGGAGGGACAGGGGGAAGCATCATAGCTTGATTCTGTAGCTCATTTTTGTTCTTATAGACCCTCTCTCTTCAGCAGATGTTTTCCTGTGTATGACCTCACTTTTTTAAGCAGACATATGTGATGCCACTGTGTGGCTGAGGAAATACTAGGGAAACTACTGCAGGGAAAGCATGGACTTCATTGGGGTAGAACAGACAAATCGGGCACCTGCACGTTCCCCAAGGGCTAGAGGACACAAACCCAAATTATTTTTTCTGTGCAGCATGCTGGAAAAACCTTGCCTATGCTTTCCAAACTCTCTGCATCAGCTTGCTTTCTGTAAGGACTTTTCATCAAAAGAGTATCTCAAGCTGTTTAGGGCAGCAGACAACCTGTCAGCCAAAATGGAGCAGCTGTTTTCCACACACCATGACATATTTTATATATACACATACATATACAAGTACATATATACATGTGTATATGTACATATCTACATACATGTAGATATAAAAAAAGCTCTCAGAATAGCTACTGGAAATGTACTTATTTTTCCTTGCATTTTCCTTTTACTAGCTATTTTAACATCTGACAAAAAAGGAGAATACTATGTTAGATGTAGAAAAACTTATAAGTAATCAAGTTTTCTCAACTACATAGAATGTATCTGTAAAACAGACATTCTCTTATGGTTAAGTGGTAAAACATTATTTCATTATGTAACGAACGAACTACAGAAATTCTTCAGATTCTAGCTTAAATTCTATTTTTGCTCCTGGCACCACTAGATGGTGGTATAGAGCAAAAACAGAGACAAAAATCTGCTGGCTGCAGACTTGCTAACTTAGGCTCTCATTTAAGTCTCCTAAAACTAATATCCTGCCCTTCTGGGAGCAGCACTGCTCCAACAACTTCAGCCGTCACCCTTCTGCTCTATAGCATGATGCCTGCTAGTTTTCAGGAGCGACAGTGCCTATCAAAAAGATTAGTTACACTTCTAAAATTAAACATGTTTTAAGTACTTCAAGATTGGTGCTCAAGAACAGAAAGGTATTAATAGCTTACATTTTGAAATTAATATACTGTCAAATAGTTTTGCAGTTTAACTGCTACAGGGTTCCCATTTCTGAATTGCAATTTCATGAAGAACCATGACTATTTAAACAATATAAATTAATTTTACATAGTTTTTAGACCAGTTGCAAAGAGGAAAGAAAAACTCCCACCAGTTCAGTAAGAAGTCATTTTCCTGCTTTTCTGGACAATACAACATTGTCAAGTAAATCTGAACCTGGGAAAACTCCTAAGTGCTTTATGAACATCCAGTTTAGAAAACATTTCCTACCTTAGCAGGATATGAAGGTAAGAGCCCAGGCCTGTGAGAATATGCCACCACGCATGAAACTGTGTTACAGCTCCCACAACAGGAGGCATCTTCTCTCGTAGTGCTCTGTAAGAACGAAACATCATGCACTGTTTGGTTTTTTTTTTTTCCAAGCTAAGCAATCTCAAATTCCAGTGCTTGACTGTCAGATCACACATTACTGTTTCTGTATCTCAGGCATGCGCTTCATGAGTGAGGCTTCACGTAGTCAGGCTTTCAGCAGGTGAGGAACAGCAGTTACACCTTATACTGCCAGTACAGAAAGATATTAGCAAACTGGCTTTCTTACACATTTGAAGAAAGCACACACTTCTTCATACAACGAGTGATCAGTGACTTCCGGACTCAAATTTCAGGGAATTATATTTATGGCACCCCACAGTCCCAAATGAGTTCTATCATTCTCCTCCCCAAAACCCTGTGAACTACTGTCCACAGGATGAATGCTGAGTTTAAGATCTGAGAGAGGAGATGGGATCCATCAGACATCACCACTTTACATTTGGCAATCACACCACCTATTCTCCAGCTCCACAGAGGCTTAGCTTGCCTTTCTCTGTTGTACTCTAAAAAAGGGGCAAAGTGGGTGTTTAGTAAGGAAGCAATGAAAGTAGAGGGTCTGAAATACTCCGCCAACATGCTTTGTATTTTGCACAGTTATGGACTGTGAGCTTCTTGGGAAGAGGCTAAGGGATGGAGATAGAGAAAGGGAAGGAACTACCCTGCCCTGATTTCTCCTGCTTACTAGGCTTCTGCAGATAACGCCTATTTTGGTTGATGGTGGAGCAAATGTCTGCATCTGCCTGTCTCCTTTTTTGACTTTCATTTCACATTCAGTCAAAACAAAAACCGGAAAACAACGATCACAGGTGTTAAGGAAGAAAAATCTGCAGCTTCTGTAATTCTTACTTACTGCTTGATGTTACAGTGTTCAGTCCTCCTGACTAAATGCTAATCCCTGAGCTACCTCTTAGTTTCCAGAGCTGCTCAGTCACAAATATGAACACAGAGCTTTGATTCAGTCAGCCCAGGAATGACAGTGGAACACAAAGACTGTCACCCCAGCACAGCCTCCGAGCCTTTGGATGGCAGGAAATCTCAAAGCTCAAATTCAAAAGTGCATGGATCCAACCAGGGAAGCTGAGTGCTATAGATTTTTTTTTTTTTTTTGGGGGGGGGGGGGGGGGTGGGGGGTGTTTTTTTTTTTTTTTTTTAATAAGTTGCA
>JANHGO010000041.1:33092962-33120681 GCA_024606505.1 Aquila spilogaster
TATCTACAGGCACAACAACACTGCGGATCAGTGCTTTCCCATGGGTTGGTGGTTGTTTTTTGTTTTGTTTTTAAATAAGTTCCAGATTTAATGAATATGGAAAAACAAAAACTGAACCAAAATACAATTTTGAACGTTAAAACCAAAAAGAGCAGGTAGGTGGATGATTCACAAGTTAGATCTTTAAAGAATAAAAAATTACAAGGAGCTGGAATATATTTTCCCCAAAGATTCCATACCACCTGGAGAAATTCAAGGCTCTGCAGACATCCGATTAAAGCTAGTAAACAAGCGTATTTATTTTTTTCCAGCACCATAACCAAACAAGTATTACAGGAAGTATGCTAACTTTTTTTTCCCTTTACAAAATGAGGATGGAAAAAAGTGCTTCAGCAGCTGGTGTAATCTTTGAGTCTAGGAACAAGTTCAAAAGCCCCACGGACCTGCAGCAGCTCAGCAGGCTTGGAGAATTGGGGGTTATGATCTCACCAGTGATGTGATGCAGCTGCAAAAATCAACCCTGATGCCAATATTTGCAAAGTCACTGTATACCCACCCACTTGTGTTGGCAAATAACTTTTCTATCCCATCTGTATCAAGCATTTCTAGGGATGAGGCACCATGTATTATATTCAGTACACCTATATTTTTAAAAAAAGTTTCAAGAAAACTCTGTTGGTGTTAACTTTCAATTGACCTAGCCTAGAGCAGGGACTACAGAGGCAAAAGGACAGATGGAAAACACTAGACATCTTTACAGCACACTACGATCTGACCCTGACAAAGCAACCTTCTAGGACAATTGTGTACACCACAGATTCAGCAGCATAACAGCATATCAGATAGTCGAGAATGGATTTTCTGGATGCTGGCATCAACCTTTCCATCTTCTCCAGCTTGTAGTGGAACACAAGCATCATAACTAAGGAAAAGAAAGGTGCCACAATGCAGTTGCCCAGTTCCAGAGGAACACATGTTAAGAGAACAACCTGTTGGACTGGTGTTCTTTCTTGCACGGACAGGATATCTAGCCATACAACGAGATGGTGGGTTCGTACAAGCTTTGTCTGGAGGCCTCTTTTACCCCATTTGGCAATACACTAAACAGAGAGGAAGTCTTTCCTGGCCTTCTCTACAAGTGCTAAGCCAGAAGACTTCAGGCTAATGACGACAGCCAAGCACAGTGTATTGGCTCACAGTTACTGTTCTTTCTGAGATGCTCAAACAGCTGTTGTTTATTGTGACAGATACATTGAAATAGATATTTCTTTAACCTGCAGAACTACTGGTTTTGATATTTTGCTGGGAAATGGCAAGAGCAGAAGCAAAAAAAAAAAAAAAGCAGGATAAAACACTCATTCAGATGAAATCAAGTGTGAATAGTAGGCTTTAGCAAGCCACAGATCCTCAAAATTACTTCAGTGACATTACTTTCTCTCAATTTAAGTTGAAGTTAAAGAGAAATAGCAATTATTTAAAAAAATAAATCTATTCATGGATTAAAAAAAAATGTTAAAAAAACCAGTTGAGTGCTGAATCTAGTCATGAGCAAACTGCGTAAAACCCTCGTGAATATTTTGTAGGCAGCGTACCATACATACCATGAGATGGACTTGAATATACACTGCATTAAAAACGAAGCTTTATGCTAGAAGACTATTAAGAGCTATCCAGACAAAGTGAAAGAACTCACCTCAATTTATCACAGAAAATGTTGTCCACATTCCAGAGAAAAAATCCCATTAAAAATACAGTTAAAGATGTATAGCCTAGACCTCTAAGCCATGGGTATACCCTAGAGAGAGAGGGAGAAATAATGCAAGGTTTAGTTCAAGATGCTTTAAAGGCAGCTTGTAACATACATAAATACTATTACATACAAATAAACGGGTTTTTATTTTTCTTTTCCCAAAGGGAAAAATACCAACTTCAAATCTCATCTATTTAAGTACTGTATTTTACCTGCTCCCCTCTCCTGAATTCTCATTCTCTGAGACTGATCTTTTAAATGTTTTTCTTCTATATTTCTAATTGTTCCCCTAAATACTGCTCTGTCCTAACGCAAGTAAGTGGGAAAACTGAAGTTGGCTAAAAGGTACTGATTCTTCAGTCCCATGTATAATCTTTCAGTTAAAAAATAGCCATGCTACAAATTAGGACTCTCCCAAAAGAAGAGGCTCTTTTCCAACACATGATATCCCTATACTAGGGGACTTGTTTAAACAAGGTCTTTCAAAATGACTGTAGTCTTTTGCGAATGTAGACCACCATGACCAACAGCTAACCATATGAATAGTTTTAGAAAACCGTAATTTCATGTTGTATTTTATTGTTGAGTGCTATTGGGGATGGAAAAATGGCAATTTCATTTTGGGAGAGAAAAAAAATCGTCTTTAGGATACGGGAAACACACTGAAGAATCACATGCAAGAAATTGCATCATTAATAAATTTACCATCACTATCTGCATTCAGGTTGGACCATGGAATTGTAAACTTCCTACACGGAAGTTGGTAGCATTTGCTCCTTTCCCACTAATAAGACAAGTTCAAAAGCAAACCCAATTCCAAACCTAAAAGGCTGCCACGAAATACCGTTCAAGTTATTTTTAAACATGAATGCACAGTTTAGATTCTGGGTTAAACACATTCCTGAGCTACTTTTTCTCCACTGTGTTATACACAGTACACATTTCAGAGCTGTGAGCACTGGCAACCAAAATGCGCAAAACACAACAGGTCGAGCTTCTTCCACAGGGCAAGCTAACCAGATACAAGTTGTACATCTTCACAAGTGTACTGCCAAAATAAACTAGCAAAATTATTATTTGTTTAGTCTAATAAATGCATGGAGCACCATGTGGTACACAGCAAAGACTACACTGTAATATTCCCGACTCAGTGCTGTAGAGACATAAGCAAGCCCAGGACATGAAAGAGCACTAAATGGCATGTTATACATGCTGGTAATTAGGTAATTATAGCTAGAATTGTTCAGGGAATAAATGGTGGTGTTTTGTGAAGGAATGAGAGAGAGCCTGGCATCACTTATTAACGGGGAACATGCTTTGTGTACAGAGAACAACATTTGCCAAGTTGTAATCTTGGGAAGGAAGCAGACCCAAGAAAGAGATGAAATGTGTAGGGGAAACAGGCAGGAACAGCAACAGATGATGAGGATAGGAGGCGGCAGCAGCTTGGAAAGAATAACATGCTGTTCTTTGCGATTTTTACTCTAAGCTCAGAGCGACTTCAAGCCCCACACTAAGAAATATGGGTGATAGGAAGCTAATACGTATTAAGGAAGTAAGAAACAAAATAAGCAGAAATTGGGGTCAATATGTAAGTTGAAACAGGCTTGGACAAGTGCTAGCACTATCAATGGAAAGGTAGGAATATGTTTTAGCAATGCAGAGGAAGTAAATCTGAAAGTGTATTTGGGGATGACTTTTATCAGGTTGGCACAGCTTCTCTAGCAGAACTAATTTAAAATTAGTAGTAGTTTAGTTAAAATTTAGAAGTAGTTTAAACCTACTTCTCTCCCCGTCCCAACTTTCTAACCAGTCTGCATAAAACAACCAAAGGGTGAAGCAAGTCTTTGTAGGGCCATGTTCCAATGAAGTGATCTAGCTAATTAAGAAAATGCACTCCAAACTCCTGAAATTGAAGCAAAAAAGTAGGTGGAACTTCAGAGACAGACTTTGCTGGAGGAAGACAATGCTTGATACCCTGAGAGGGAGGATGGCAGTGTTACTGATAGTGACAGAAGACAATGAAATGCTTCAGAAATAATGAGAATGCACAAGCGTGTGGAATTTGCAGAACTGCAAAGACAGCAGGCCTAAGGGTTTGTCTACACAGACAGAAAGAAATTCAATCTAAGTGACTAGAACTGTGCTAAATCCTTGTATAAGAACAAAATTAAAATGACCTGAACTTGATTCAACTTAGTTTCCCTTGGAAGTGAATGAAAGTAATATCACTTAAGATCTCTAGGTTAGGATTAAAATTTCCATGTTCATGGGTTTGGAAAGTGCCTTTAAACTGATGCTTGTTTCTAAAGCCACAAGCAACACGCTATCAGTTTTAAGTTCTTCTTGCTTAATAAAAGTCTATGAACATTTACACTTGGGGAAAAGTCAAACCAAATTAACTGAAACTGCAATTGGAAGGTGATTCAATGAATCTACTTTAAATTCACACCTTTTGTTAAATTCTTCCTTGTGTTCCTGAACAGATGTGTGTGTAACTCAACACAAAGTTTAACAAAAAACACATTTAGAATGAAGACAGTAGACAGAAATCAGTAATTTTCAGGGGCAATCCCCAAACACACAAGAACACCAACTATTCATAGGGAAGAGACAGGAAGGGGCAACCACCTGAGTCCCTGAGACCTAAAGGTATGTGTTTACTCCAACACTGATTCAATTCCTTTTTCTTCACTTCTACCCAGCAACTCTGTGCTCTGATCATTCTAATGCCTCTCAATGTCTCTTAACATTTGTAATACCCTTTTGTTTGTTATAAATAGTTTGTATTTCAATTTCCATAACATATCCCTAACCTTATCCCATCAAAACTGTACAGAAAACTATCATTTAACCTTCTGTGCTATTATCTTTTACATTTGAATTTTAGATACTTGAGCAGGGAAAAGGAAAGGAAAATATTAACCGATGGTTCAGCTCTGCAGTCTTACTCTAACCCTTCTCAAAGTATCATCCTTAGAGTTTGGACACTGGCAATAGATTTCGCATGTTACCCAGCAATATGAAGAACAGAGACTCTACTCCCCTTGAAGTCCCAGGCTAACAGCTGAAGCCTCTAGCAGAACGCCTGGCAGCGAACACTGATCATAAGTGTAGAGATCTCAGTTTTGTTTAATGTTATCCCCTTCAAAAAAATGCAAGGAGATGAGCCATTCCCTTTCAACCAAGCAGAGCATATGAGCTAGCATTATGTACCTTGTTAAAGAAATTTTGCCATTGCCAATTTCTCATGTTAAGCCCACCAAAAAAAAGATGAAAATGCTAAGTTATATTTTATAATGCTGAACTAAACGGTTACTTACCATAATACTATATAAACAGATCGTAGAACTATAATGGAAACTAGTGTTCCATACATGATCTGGAAATGAAAACAGAGATAAAATTAGTTGAATTCAAGAGACTTTATAAAACACTACAGGAGTAAAAAATTTTTGAAGCCTTGGTTGATTTTTATTCCTTAGTCTCAGGAAAATAGTATCCCCTTTAACTTCCTCTCCAGAAAGTCTTCCATAAAAGTTTCAAATAAAAGTATGATTATAAACCATGTCCTTTATGCGAGTACAGGAAAAGTCAGTTGTGTAAAATCAGTTTCACTTTTTTGAATTAGAAAGCGAACACTAGATGGCACTCAGTAAG
Source organism: Aquila spilogaster (assembly GCA_024606505.1). Lineage (NCBI taxonomy): Eukaryota > Metazoa > Chordata > Aves > Accipitriformes > Accipitridae > Aquila > Aquila spilogaster. Next base: position 33,098,373 of record JANHGO010000041.1, read on the forward strand.
CATCCTGAAATCAAAATGGTAACTAACTCCTATCATCTCTTCTGTATCTGTGCATTTTAGCCCAGGATTGCATAAGCATCAGCTAAAACCATTTTTGAAAGCTATGCTTCCTTCACTGATATTTGATTAATATTTTTTCCTGAAAGCAAACACCTGAATAGACTATGCACTATGCCCACACTGGGCACCAATATGGAATAAACTTTCCAGGAAGCATTTAAAACCAACTATTACAGATTGCTGGGATTCAATCTAATTATACAGTGGGAAGGCTGCACGCTCTGAAAAGATCCATGAGCAAAATCTGGCTCACTGTAGGCTTGATGAATTTGAATGTAATCGCCTGACTTTTATATAAGTCAAAGTAATCATTTATTTTCTGCCTCATGATCTTTAAATCACTCTCCCTTTTTTTATTCACAAGCTTAGGATCCACATAACACCATCTCCAAGAGGTACAGACTACAGAGAAGAAATGTGGTCAGTCATGCCTGAAAAGTGATGCAGAAGCCACTGCAGCAGGGCGGATTTTCAGACACAGGTTTCAGACATTAAATTACTCTCCATGCTTTTTATTCTGAACACCGTTTTCCTCCTGCCAAAAGGCAGTTTGTTCCAAGCAGTTGTGCCTTGCTCTTTGCCTCTCTCCAGTGGCCCACAAGCCTCTCACTATTTTTCGCTTCCTTGTTCACTGACTTTCCTTTCTCATTTTGCTTTTAGTTAACGCCTATCTAACTGCCTTGTTTTATATGAAACAGACAAATGATAAACCTTTGCTGCCTATTTTTAAACCTCACAGAGGTATGTTCACAAACCAGTGTCCTTACCATGTTCTACTGGCCTCCTCATACCTTTCCTTCTTTTAGACTACACTGTCTTCAAGGCAAGGACTACATCTTACTCTGCTGTAACTGGGACATTCAGCTATTGCTATCCTGCAAGCATATGCATGCGTCTAGTCATCAGACATAAAACAGACTGCTGTAGTAACACAAAGTGAAATCTACCTTTCAAAAGTCCATAAAGCAAAAGTTTCAAACTCCTTTTAGCTTTAAGGATGACGTTAGTAGCACACACTGTATTATCAGTGCATATATACAGAACAAGACAGACAACAGAGCCCTTATGTTTGACAACAGGTAAAAGTAAGCTCCAATATTGACTATGCAAAGTCATTCAGCACAGCAGCTCTTTATTTGCATTCAGAGTGAGATCAAATAACTTCAGTAACTGAACTACTACTACTGTGTGTTCTGCTCTGTAGAGCTAAACAAAGCAAAACTATTTGAAAGGCTAATTGGTTCTGGCTTGTACTTTATACAAAGCTGTTAAGCTAATTCCAGTCCCCTTGCTGGGCTACAGCACATAAATTGGGGAAAAAAAACCCAAACAACAAAACCTCCTAGACACAGCCTAAGTATCAAGTGTTTATCAGTCCCAAGCTAAAGGTAGAAAGGGCACTGCTCAGGTGCACTAGGTGCTGGATGCTAGTACAATTCATCATCACTGACGTTTTGCCTAAAAAGACCCCACCAGATAACAAATACAGAGTAAATTTAAAAGTTAAATGCCATTTTACTTCATCAGTCTCATTTAAAACAGCCTGTTGCATTTTCTTAATCAAATCCAGTAATTTATTCTAAGAGAGGGATGGCACAGAGGAAGAAACTCCTAGAAAGGCTCCTGTGGAACCCAATTCAGTTTGATGCCCTTTCCTTGCTTACCTCCTCCCTCCTACAATTTCCATTGCTAAAATGCTCTTCTGCAACAGAGACACAGGAAAAACCTACCCATTAGGGGTGTGACCACCTTCCTGCTTTTATCCGATTTGCTCTTGGGTTCTTTGTACAAGGAGTTAGTGTCAGAGTATACCTAGAGAAACGTGGCTTACAGGCAGCCCAAAGCCCAGGTAAAACACAGGCTAAAAATGCTGATTTTTGCAGCAGCTGCTAAAAGCAGGGAAGAGCAAAAGCTTTCTTTGTAGAGCCTCTGGCTTGATATCTCCTAGTGAGTTGCTTAATGGCTTGCAGAAGAGGACAGTCTTAATGGAGGGAGGAAGGAAAAAATAAAAAGAACTTTGCAGTGACTGAAGAAAAATATGCCCACAGTTGACACTTCAATTTCTTGCCTTTTCCGCTCCCCCACACAAACAGGTTGTCAGCAGTAAAACACATTCGTGTTTAAAAGCCTGTGAAAGACTGGCACAACAAACTGTTCTGCTCTGCATGCTCCAGTCCTCCTCTTCACACCGAAGGCAAGCATCGAGGAGGTGTTGCTGTGATATGCAGAGACTGTAGCTGCACGTCTCGCTACAGCTGTTTCTTACTAGAGGCCTATAAACTGAGCTACACAACTTAGTTTATACTTCAGGGAGCAGTGCTTACTTTTACTCCTTTACCACCCACAGATTTACTATTTTCATCATGCCAAAAATTTGTTAGGTATTATCCGTCCACCCAAAGAAGGATAAAGCATTGGAAAAAAAAAAAATCTACCTTCTTCAAGTTGACTCAAATTTTTCAATTCCTTTAGCTCCCTTTGTTGTTGTTCTTTAACTAACACATCACTTAAGTGACAGATGAAAACCCAAGCAAGTTGTGTGCTATTTTGCCTCACAGCCTTTAAATTGTAAGCCAGAGAACACCCTTGCACTACAATTGAAAAGGAAACAGCAAAATCTCATCATCTTTTGTTATCACTAGACAGTTCCCTCTTTGCTCTTTAAGATGCAAATAAAGCTGCATGTATTTCAGCTTTGAAGCCCGCATCTTTGCAATGGGGAAAACCCCAAAGTCTTACTAATGCACAGTGGATTACCTGATAAGAAGACTAAATATGAAGAACATCCTTCTAATTCACAAAGGGGAAGCGAGCATTTCAGGGCTCAGTGTTTGACAGCATTTTTGATGTGGAGGCAGTTAAGCAAATCATATAGATTCACTTCTTATGCAATTTGGAGGCAAGGCTGGTACTCCACACTGTGAGGCGCATACAAACCTGGATCTTCATCTACCCTTCTAGTACAGAAAGCAGCAACAGCCTATTATTTCCACGTCCCTGTTTCCTCTGCTCCTGGCCTTCTGCCCATCCTTGGTTAATAAAGTCAATTTACCAGCCTCAAATACTAGTGTACAAATTGGGAACCGCACTGAGAGCTTTTGGGTTCTTGGCAACCACTGCTTATCTATTAATATACCAACCAGCTATCAAAAGATAGCTAGACTAAGTACTTGAAGTTGGAAACTGTATTTGCAATTTACAACAAAGAAAACAGACTTTTACATGTTCTTGGATTTCTGGAAAAGAAATCCGAGCAGAGAGAAAAAGGAAGGACAGTCCCCACAATAACACTGAAACACTTAGTAACTCAGCATAGTTATGGCTGTTTAGTACTACATGCTCCCTTGACAGCTCCTGAATGAACTAATTCAGATTCACTTGGTTTGGTCCTGTTTAGGTGCACGTACGTGATGGCAAAGCGACACACAAGTCACTGCCGCTGCATGGCACAGAGCAGCAATCCAGAGCTTCTTGGACACTGCAGCAGTAAACCGAGCTTCCCCTTCAATAACTTGTAGAGCTGATCCTTTGGAGAGTCTGAACATCCTTCCACATTCCCTAAGCTACTGTGCAGTTAGAAGTACTAGCCAGAACAAAAGCTGTGCTCGCTTTCTGGAAGACATTCCCAAACAAGCTGTGTAAGAGAGTGAAATTTCACTCAAATTAGTTTTATATGTGATCTTCAGCAGGACAATGCCCAAGTAGAAAAAGCTCTGTGGTGAAGGCATGCCCTCAAAAGGTCATTTTTAACAGACTGCTTGGCAACATGAACATGTATAAAGTAAGAACACATTCCACTAAAAGGCACAATATATTAAGCCACAAGCCTACAACTAACTGTTGCCTTAGCAGCAAGAGGGGCTCTGGAGAGCTGTAGGACATCGAGTGGGTACACACAGATTCCTCAAAATAGGGAAGTCCTGCAAGTTTGAGCAGGTTGTGCCCTGACATAACATATTCTTCATGCAGTTTCAGGCTCCCATATGTACTTCCACATACACATTTCATCATGATATCACCTCCTTCTTTGCATTTGTATATTTAAAACACCTATGGAGAACAATTTTATTAATTTTTTCATGGAGGCAGATCAAATACCTTTTTCTCCCACACTCACTCTCTCCCTCTTACCCAAAGTCACCTTAATTGGTAAATCCAATATTTGTATCTTACTTCTATCACTGTTGCAGAAAATTCACTGGTCATATTATTATGGTGTGATCAGCGAACACATCCCGGAACTCCCTCCCTCCCTCCTTTGGTAATCTGTGTGCAGTTTAGAACAAGAATAGTTGGTATTTGCCCATTGATGCATGCTCCTCCATTTTGAATCATTTGTCATCCTAGACCTCAAGGTCTCCCAGTGTTCTCTTCATCTCCTCCTCTGTGCTCAGTGATGCCTCTGAACTTTGTATCATCACAGATATCATCAGTACACAACTCTGTTTTTCCTGCTACAGGTCGTTAAATAAAAACAGTCCCACTACTGATCTCGAGAAAGTCCAGACTGAGAGTGCCTTTCTTCATCTCCTTTAGTCATCTTCCACTAGTCACTCACTCCCTTACCCTATTTGCAATTCTCATCCTGATCTACTTCTCCAGCTTGCTTAGTTTCTCAGGGGACACCATAACAAAACTTGAATGTCTATACAAAAGACATTTTTAAAATCACATTTCCTAATGTAGAAGAAACAGCTATTTAACCTAATTTTCTGTTTACCTTTTAATTATTTGTTTGCTCAAAATTTGCTTCAAACTCTTGCAGCAGATGACTATGCAAATAAAACAGGTTTTTACATCTATTTCATTACTCACATAACTTGGCCCACTAGCTGAATGAGGTTTTTGATGGCTACAAGTGTATAGCCAGCATATTGTATGTAGCAAATAAACAAATCAGGATGGAAAACAATGCTTTGTATGTGACAGCTTTCTAGGCCACATCATATTAGAAAGACGACTACTTGTAAGACTTGAGTCCAAGAGTTTAACTGCCAGGGTAATTTCTTCTACTTCCAAGGCTGTCTTATATTTTTGTATCTATGGATCAGTCCACACCAGCAGCCAGTCTTCCCCCACCCCTCTCCTTGTATAAGCCCAAATATACATGCAGTAAACAGTGATGAGCAACTAATCGGATTTAAAACTAATTCTTAGGAAACTTTTAACTTGTTGAGTTCCCCAGTCAAATTCACATGAGTCTAAATTTGTGTGCCAGATGGTAGAGAGGAGAGAGGCATAGCTGTTTTTGACAATGATGTGGCTTAAAAACAACTAGGAAACTGGGATGTAGGGTTGTTTAGCCCCATGGACATTAGGTAATAATAGTGTGCTAGCCTGAGAGATTTTGACATAAACAAAGACAATAGATGCTTGTAAAGGCCACTGCTGTCTTTCATTTAATTGATGAGGCAGCAAAAAAATACCAGATCAGCTGTCAGGCAGGGAAGTGGTTTTTTTCCTTCTAATCATGTATAGCCTCCAACTGACCAAAACTTGCATCTCATCCCTCCTACGGTTAAAGCACTAAGACCCTTAAGGATCTGCAATATGGGGATGGAGAAAAAGGAGTTGGTCTCTGTTGCCACTGTGCCATGAATAACAATCTGAAATCCCCTTCATGCCCTGCTGGCAGTAAGCAATTTATGAGCCTAAGTTGGGAATAAAAGTAGAAAGTAATTCACTGAAAAATGAGGCTTGGATCTTGACTACTAAATATAATAGGATCCTTCTCCATTCTTATTGCTCTCCTTTCAGGGAAAAAAAACCACACTGCAACAATGAACAATATAAAGCTGTCCATGTAGTTATTCCCCTTCTTGCAAGGCTGACAAATGATGATGATGATCACAGATGAATACCTAGAGGAATCAAATGCTGTTTTATGTCCTGACGCTGCTTTCCAATACAGTTAGGGACTAAGACTGTGATTTAAACTATGATTGCATGAGCGTATTTAACTTTACTTCAAGTCTACGTGACCCATTCAGTTGGAAAATACTTACTGAAATTATATTGAGATTTTTTTTTTTTTTTGGTGCACTCTAAAGTAAAGGACATGTGTTAAGAAAGTAACCTTGCTTAGCTGTGCAGAGAAATGTTTCCTCTGGATTTACAACATATTTGGCAAAGATTGTGAAAAAATGAGTGCAGTACTTGAACATTTGGAATTTGGCCATAACTGTATGTTCTCCATAAAAATCAATTTGGAAAGAGTTATTGTAAAAAGTCCAGCACTTTTATGGGCCTAAATCTTTTCTACATTGATTCCTCATGTATAAATTATAACAGGGAATTCATATTCTGAACCTAAGAGAAACCAGATGCAAAAAATTAAAGGTCTGGGGCAACAGTTTAAAGTTTCCCTGTTTCCCTCTTTCCCGACAAGTCATAATATCTATTGTCTTAGTATCTATCTTAGTATCTTAGTCATAATATGTATCGTCTTAGGGACAATACCTATGCCAATGTATCAAACTGAAATATAGTGAAACTGTGATGTATTTATTGCAATAAATGTAGGTTGAGTAGATAATTGATTAAAGAAATAAAAGTCCAACATAAGCAGTAAATTCTGCCACTGTTGTTAAAAAAATTACTTTAAGTCACTTCATTCAAAACCAGTTATATCCAGCTCAGTAAAAGCATCAGAAATTGCTGCTTTCACCCCAGTCAGTATTTTTCTGCCAGAAACATAAGTAGGGGAAAAAAAGAAAGAATTAAATTAACATTATCAAACAACACCACACCCCCCTCAAGTTTCTCTTTTTATCTATAGGTAGAGTAACAAGTCATGTTTCTAGGAGAGATTATTTGGAGCAGCTGGGAATTTATTTATTCATCAGTGCTACGTTAATCCACCAACAGGAATCACGTATCATTTTTACAACTGCTGATGCAGCAGGCACATTTTGACAAGCGATGGCACTACCAATTTCAGAAATAAACGCTTTAAAGCTTTGTCCTGCAAAGAGCTCCAGTGCTTTTGCTTGGCAATTTTTCAGCTAATCAAAAAAAATCATAAATGAGGGAACACTACTCATAGCATACATAAACAAGTATGATTTCTAACCTCCTGTAAAGAGGCAAGTGATACAAGTCTTACTTCCACAGGTAGTGGATGCATATTAATACTCTTGGGCTGCTACAAAATGAACCTGTACCAAATACGCCATTAAACCGGTAGGACCATAATAACCAGTCTGCTACATAACCCTAGAAGACATTCTGTGTTTAAATTCAGCTTGAATTTACACAAAGTAAAACTGCGTAGTTAAAAAAAACCCAACAAACGAATATGTTAAAGGGAGAGAAGAACATGGTGCTAAGTCACCCAAGCCATGTTACCCAAGCTAGTTTCACAGCAGCTGCTAATGGAAAGAAGCAGACCAGGACTCATTAAGCTCTCCCTCTCACATACACCTTAGCCCATAGTGAGGGTCACCTCATTACACTTGCCACTGATGAAAACCACGTGAAATATTAGGTGAAATGCTAAAACACAACACGCATTAAACCATTCTAGTTTTTCAGGTCACCACGTAAGAGGATGGCAACATGACAGGCAATAATACCGCTTGAAGAAAAAGCAAAAGGCAAATTGTGCTTGCCTTCCATCTTCCTTCCAGCTATAAAATCCTGTAAAACATTCCTCTAAACCAGCATAGTTTAAAAACAAGATTAGCTACTCCAAAAGAGCAAGATTTACCTGATGGAATACTGGCTCTTTCAAATTTAAGTAAACCTGGAAAGATTAAAAAGAAGAGAAATAATTTGCAACAGAGAACGATCATAACATTATTCATCTAAATATTGCCAAGACTTGTTCTGTTAGAATCAAGACACAAGTGCCTATCCATGCACCATTAAAGTTGATTAAACATTTGAAGTTTCCTCTGGCAAAACCTGGGGTTTTAACTGTGGAATTATTTTAAATTAAGAAGCACAAATAGAGACATTAACATCTAAAATCTCCTCATTTAATAGAGTTGCAACACACACAAAAACAATTAAGATGCAGAAATTACCAGACACATTCTTGATATGCATTCAGGAAGAAAATGTACTCTACTTTGATTTGCTATTATTAATGTTTTTGAGAATGCTTTAACATTTCAATTCATCTTACAAAAAGCTAGTAGTTCTTCCTATTGTTAATGCAGTTCATTTAATTTCTGCTTTTGAAGACAGAAGGGCAGTAGACCTTCGGTGTAACATGCCACAAGTGTAAAAATTTTAGGAAGCACAGAAGAGAACAGGCAAGCATTTTGAAGGCAGAACATGACCTATAATAGTTCTTTTTTTTTTTTTAAGAAATGGTTGTCAATAAAAATAATGAAGGAGATTCCATCTGTGGTTGACAGCCAGCACAAAACTAATTTTATTCATAAAGGGAGCACACTGGACTGAGAAAGGGAATCAAGTTAGCCATGATACAGTTAAAGTTCTTCTAATTTTTTTTAACAGCTAAGTTCCTTTCTTATTCTGGCTGTATTTTAAAACACCAGTCAATATCCTGGACTGTCTATCACAGTTCACTTTTTGCAGTCTGTTGAACAGGACTATTCTCATTTCTGTAGATGAATTAAAGTGAGGGAAGTTGAGGAATGACGCTTGTCCAAGGTCTCATAACAAGTCAACAGTGACTGTTATTCTCACATTCCTATTCTAGCAACTGGATTACTGCTTTTCTTCTTCATTTATTCTATACAGTGGTTTAGATAGAAAGGTTTCAGGTTTCTCTGCCCAGCCCATAATTTTCCCAACAAAAGAATAATTTGTCCATCTTGGCTGGAAGCAAGAGAGATTCAGTACTGCCTGTGTAACGTTCCTTCACTGGCAGGAAAACTGTCAACCTACAGGTGAAAATGCTGTATTAGAAAAAGTTACTTACTATGCTGACTACGAAGCTGTATGTTATTAACAAGAAAAGCAGTGGATAATTGACTGTGTTCTTGTACTTGAAACATTCATACCTGGAACAGAACATAAAGGAGAGCGATAACATTCATCACTTACCATATAAAGGACGCATTTTTCAAGATATATTATCACAGAATTTGTGAGAAAATTTATCTGAGTCTTAGGCCCTTCAAGAAATTGTAGCTCCTCCAATAAAGATGTGTTATTTTTATATTAAAATTCACACTTTTACAATAAATGTTTTTTAAAAAAAATTAGCGCAAAAAACTCCAGTAAGCTCATGCATATACAAAAAATAACCAGTCAGTGGAAAGAATTTGGGAAGCAGAAGTGTTTTCAGAAGGTGCTTAAGGGGTGATAATAGATGGCAAATCAGAAATGAGTTTAAAATGCAATACAGCTGCCAAAAAACATTACATCTGTGAGCTAAAGGCAGCGTGGGAAAGGCACTGACTTACAAAACAGTGAACTCTAGAGATCTGTTAAAATGCAGATTGTTTATGGCTTTACTACAGTCACAGTGCAGTAAATTTGCTAGATTGTGTACTGGTAGAAGTGGAAAGTGAAAAAAGCTAATTGCTCCCAGTATGTACAACAACTAATTAAAATTAGCTTCACAATCTCTACACTACACTTCAGTCACAGTTGTGATGGAATTACACACACATATCCCAGTCCATATCTCCATCAGAAAAAAGGTCTAAAAAAACCCAACAAAAATGAACTTTGAGAAGCACAAAATCATTAGGGCTAAAGGAAGTTGTCTATATACCTCCAAGTTACATCTCCCTAGTTTACTTGTTTATAGACTTTTGGAAACAGACACCATCATAGATGAATAAAAGGAAAGAAAGAAAAAACATTTAGGACTATCTGGTGAAAAAAAATCTACAAGACAGCACAACGTGCTACATTGCAAAATGGCTTGCCAATGTAATTACACAGCTTGAGAGTCAGTAGGACTGAATAATGTATAAGGGAATGTCCTGTTCAGAACCACCCCGCCACCTACCTTCAAGAAAACCAAAACGATTATTAAAAGCCTCCTAAACTAAACATTAGCTCATTCTTCAGAACATTTTAATTACTACCAAACATACGTACACAGAATCTTATTAGAGCTATAAATGCAGTAACAGACTCCAGCGCTTTTGAAGATAATAGAATAACCATTGCACAAAATAAGCATGATTATTTTTTCAAAGAGATTTTTATAGCCACTTCTCATCCTTTTCCCCAATCACATTCAAATCAGACAAAATAAATGCAAAGGCAATTTCAAGGAGATGGGGAGCTACAATGGAAATATTTCCACTAACAGAGGCATTATGATTCTGGTCCTGAGTTTGCACAAATCATACTTATGTATGAATCACAAACCGATGGTAATTTCCACAGATGGGATGCTATAGGACTAAACCCACATCTCCATTGCAAGCTACCAGTAATCTTCACCAAAGATATTCCAATTCTCAACTGCTGAATATTTGATATGTTCAAAAGCAAAAAGACTTTTTTTTTGTCTTTTTGTCTGCAACAAGTTGATTTATCATTTGGATTTTCCAAGTGACAGAACAAATCATGTTAAATCCAGGCCTTGCAGCAACAGGCAAGAAAAAGCCAACTTACAGTATCTTTTACAGTCGCCAAAAGCTACATTGCTCCCAAAATTAAATGGGAGAAAACATCCTGGCATGGCATTAAGCTCTCATGCATGTTCCAAGACACTCTCCACAGAATATGCACGCAAGTCTTCATAAAATGTTTTTTCTTTAATTTTCCAGATGAGTGGAAAGCAGGTTTAACCAGAAATCTGAAATTTGCATTTGAGTCAGACTACATCATAGAAATACAGCTCAAATAAATTATAATGTTGATAATTTTGTAGGTGTTACTGAAATTGATTTTATTATGTCTGCTGTTTACACACCAAGTAACACTGAGCTCTGCTTGTATACTACACAAAGTCTTTAAGAAGAGTTACTTTTTTTCCTGCTAAACAAACACTGGTAAAACATCTCTAAATTAGCAAAAACTAGCACTAAAGCCAGCCTGGTGCTCTAACGGCCATGTCATAATGCTATACTGCTAGCAAAACTGAGACCTCACTGAAATCATTAGAAGCTTCAGTGTCAGCCTCACTATACACTAGATTGGGCTCCACAGATTCTACATTTCAAAAGTTACTATTTCATAAATATTCAGAAAAAAACATTTAACAAATACTTACAGGCAGTAGACAAACACACAACAACTGTATATCATTGGCAGTTCATCCAACAGCTACAAAAAGCAGAGACATCAGAACATGAAAACTAGTTTTAACTCACACGCTTGTGTAAGTTAATCAAGGAGAGATAAGCCTTAAGAAAACAGAAGGTTTTAAGTCATTTGGCTATCCACCTTCTTGACTGTACTTCAGTATGCAGCAGTGTCAAATCCTATTCAACTACTGAAAGTCTGTTGCATTAATAAGCTTATTACTCTGAATCTTTTGAATATTACATTTCATAAAAAGCCCACACCTTCAAAGAATCACGTGATTTTTGCTGTTCATACCTCTTTAAACATTTATACAAATTAGTTTTGTAAAGTCAGATTGAATAAAAACACCCCATTTATAGCCTGCTCAATACAGCCAGTAGCATTTCTTCCTTCTGTACAAACTTCACAGAGAAACTCAAATACATTTTTTCCATAACATAAAATAGAACTTTAGCCCATTAGTAATTACCTTGCCTTGTGCTTACATGTCTACTTCCTAAGTTTGGAAATTTCTTACATTGTTGTAATTCAGACACAGGGGTTTTTTGTTGGTTTGTTTGTTTGTTTTGGGGTTCTTGTTTGGTTTTGGTTTTTTTTTCCCAAATTATTACTGCCATATAATATTTTATTGTCTTAAATAATTTTTATACTTTAGGAGACGACTGGCATGTTACAACTAAAACAGTTATTTCTCCAGGAACTTGCCACCTTAATGGAGATGGAATTAAAATAGTAATCACAAGAGGGGTGATTTCTCAAAAACAGGTAATGCTCAAAATTGCCATTTAATTATCATTAAAGGGAAAAAAAATAAAAATTATAGCACCGTTTTCTTCTAAAACTTTTCTCAAAGAGCATTAACAAATTTCTGCTCATAAATATATAGTTAAACTTACCTCCTCTTATGAAGGACTGAAAATCATGAAAATGCAAAAGTATACAAATGGATCAATGAAGATCCATGGCCTCTGATTTCTAATATGTTAAGCAAACCTTAATAGTTAGGCATCTTAAAATTGTTATACCAGGTTTGACTCTTTCCTAAGAAAAAAAAGAACTGGATGCAAACAAGATTTTGACCTTTTTCCACCATCACTCTGAAAGTTGTTGATGGCCATGCCTGTACAGAAATTACCTTCCGACTACTGGTACAACATACTTAACAAGTTCACAACCATGTTTTTCCGAATAATGAGACACATTAAGAGCAACAGCAGCTTACACAAACCCTTTTATAAAGCCAGCCTAACTCTGCTTGGTTTGGGAGAATTTTTCTAACTGCACTGGCAAAAAATTTCTTTCCATTTTGAAATGTCATACTGGGAAAAAAAGTGATCTGGTTCTTTACGGAAGGAGAGGTGTATTATCCTGAGTGTGAACTATTAGCTTTTTGTGGTTTTGGTCATAGAAACTTCAGGAAATGTTTCACAATACTGCTAAACAGATCTACTGACTAGCTGCCACTGAAAGGGCAGGTCTTGCTTCTTCACCCAGACTCCCACTATTTCTCTCGAGTGAGGCAGTCATGCTCGTCTGACCCGCAGTGAGCCAGTTCCAACAGCTGACCCAGCACACAGCTAACCTTGCAGAAAAAGCTTTAAATCCCTGAATCCGTGCGTTATAGGGTCAGGGACCACAATAGGTAGCGCAAAGAAAGTATCAGGAACATAGATAGCAGCTGAAGCTAACAGGCATGTTAGGTGGCACCTTGCCATCACATAGTTTACCTTTGCTGTGATGCCTTAGAGAGGAAAAAATAGAAGCAATAGCTGAATTCAGCTTTATACTAATAGTTATTTCTAAGTTCAGTGATATGCTTTACCAAGTCTGATAGGAATTAGCCTCAGGATTAATTCATGCAGCTCTTTAAAAGCATGAGTCATTTAAGGCCTCATAAAATAAAAGGGGGGGGTGGAGAATAAGAAATACAACATAGCAAAATTTTTCATATTTCGACAGCTGATTACACTCTGAAGTTCATATGCTGGCAGCATCTCAGGGACATAATGGTAACATCAAAGAGCCTCTCAAAAGATCGTAGTTAGAATTTGCTTGCAGAAGACAATGGCTTCTGTATCCAAAGGAATTAATGCTTCCCAAAATACTGTCAACAGCATGTCTGAACATGTCTGAACAATGAAGAAACATGGATAGAAAAGAACTTGGTGAGCTGATTTCGCTGGTTAACTAAGCATTTGGATTCTTGAGGAATGCACAATCAAGCAGATTCCCATAAAAATAAGAGAAAAAGAAAGGTGATCGCTTCAAAAGTATTCTAAACTGCTTTCAAGAACAGAAGCTTTCACATTTATCTTAATTAAGCAATCTGAATTAACCATTTACAGTATTAAGACTGTGAAACAAATGTACAAAAAAAAAATCTCTTCGAACAGCTATCAATGCTGACTTTTAATCAGAACGAGAGATAAAGTGAACAAGAAAAGATTATTTACTGGTTGAAATGCTTCCTCTATGGTGATTTGTGAGCTAGCCATCAGAGTAATAATTATGGGCCACTTGCAGATCTCACTTGGCTGCCAAAATAATAAATGTACTTTCTCTGCCTCACACAAAGCCTTTTACACCAGTCAGAAATAACCTCTACATAGAAAAAAAACCCCAAACCAAACCAACCAACCAACCAAACAAAAAACCCAACCAACCAAACAAACCCCATATAAGAATGTTTTAAGCCTGGATAATTTTAATGATCTGGGTTTCAGGGTGGCCTTACTCACCTCTGCATCAGTGTAAGGAAGGGGATTTGAAACACTGGCAGGGTTAGGAACAAGAAGCTGAAGGAAGAGAGATGAAAAGGTGGAAATTCAAGGAAGTTTCACCACTGAAGAGAATATAGGTAAATCACACCCCAGTTTGGGAGGGAGTGGTGAAACGGATCTAGAAACCACCTTTTTCATGCCAAGAAAAGCACCAAATATTCTGACATGGTGGCAAAAGTATGCTCCATGGAGGCTGACAGTCTTCAGCACGTGCCAGAGATATAAAACAGAGCATTATGGAGGCAAACATCACTACGGATTGTAATTCAGTTCAAGATTAAGACACGTAACTTTTGGTATCCACATATGCAGGGTCTCAGGTCCCATTATGATCAGCAGAAATCCAGGACTCAATTCCGTTGCCACAGCATAGGCACCTAATGCCACCTGAGATGCTCTGTCATCTCCAATACACCCACCCAAGACTGGCAGATGTGACAAGGGGGTCTAAGAGAGCTGCACCTTTGTGGGGTGGCAGCTGGAGGCCAGATAGAACATGCACAGGGTCTAAAATGACACTAAACACCTATATTCAGACAAAAAAATATTATTCAAGGCTGCCAATGGAGTCTGGAGAAAGATTCAGCCCAGCTGACTGGCTCTCTAAACTCCACTGACTTAACTGTATTTCCATTGACTACAGTGGGAGCACAGACTTCCAGCATACACTTTTAAATGTAGGTTTCTTAATTTTGAACTGAATCCCACTTCACCCTGACTTTGATTCAAAGACTTCCTTAATCTTCTCATACCTAAAACAGGACAAGACTCCTTGTGTCCCTTTTGAAAATGGGAAATACCAGGACCAAATCCTTATGCTCAGTGATTTATTACAGAATGCCTTCTACTTGAGAATAAAAGAGAGAAAGGAAGACTCCACTATTGCTACTCAGAAGATACTGACTTCATTATTAATGCTACAGGTACATCTAGATAAATAAAAAACAATAGAAAACATCAGGATGAAAAAAAAGGATACAATAAACATCTCTAGTCTATACTGCTTGCTATTAAGCAAAAGCTGTAGGAATTTTAAAATAACAACTCTAGTAAAAAGATAGTATGATTTCCCAAAGGATAAAGTGTCTTCTATCAATGTAAACAATTGATTATAGCCCTTATTTTAGATGCAAGTATATATTCCTGTATATCTATCAGTGGAAAATATCTAATAAACAAGACCTGCGCTACTCTCTTGCTGAGAGCAGGAGTCATGTGCAATGATAATTAAGGTACATTAACTCATGTTATATAAGTTTCATCTAGTCAAGAAATGGCAGTATGACTATATAGAGACATACACACATAAAATCATTTACAGCTACTTATCAATACTCACCTGCATTTCATACTTCAGGGTCATGTGGAAGCACCAAGATCCCAATCCCACAGCTGAAAACAAATCAAAACTATGGTTAACATAAAAGTCTGCTTGTAAAACTTTCAGGTACATTAACTTAAATGCATGAAATTTACGGGGAAAAAAATTAGAACATCAGCATCCCATTTCAGGGACAAACCCCCAATTTTCCACAGCCTGCTACTTCACACTTTAGTCATCAGTGATGTCTGAATTTATGGTTGTTTGGAGGGTGGGTGTCTTCTTTCCCTCCTCTCAATACTGTCTCCTATGAACGGGTATAATCTCAATGAGGACAGAAGTGGAGGGAACCAAGAATGAATGGAACATTATCATTCTATTTCTCTTTTTTTTTCTTTTTTTTAAAGTACATTAAGATTTATCTGTCTCAATCCTTCTATAATGCAAAGCATCATTCAACTGCTAATAATCCTGGAAGCCTGTGATATTTCTGCTTATTGTCCAGTTTTATAAGGTAAATTTTACAAGGACCTTCTTGTCAGCTCTAGAAGCAGAAATGAATTGCTACTAGAACTCAGAACTAGAAATTCAGGGTAAACAAACAAAACCCACTCAGCATGGATTTGTTTTGTGAAACACGATCACCATTTCCGAGCCTTATTCTTGGAAGCTCAGCCTTCTGTGTAATGATTTTTATTTTTTTTTAATACTTTATTTTTAAACTCTGAATTTACTTCTGAAATTAATTTATGAGTTAGATACTTTGCTTATACACAGCTTTTTCAGTTAGACAAGGACAATGTTTCTTGGAAGTTAGATTTCACTGTTTAGAGCAAAGCTGGTAGAGTATTTAATGTATCATTCATTACTTTGAAATGTTATCAGTTAAACACTTTCATTAAACACCAGCTCATTTTTATTTTGCAAGAACAAGTACATTAATGCGATGTCTTGTCTTCCTTCAAGAAATGATGTTTTACTTTAGACTCTAGTTTCAGCAAAAGCTAAGTAATTTGCACTCAAGCCTTGATCACTGGGTAGTGCTGCTGTGCTTTGCTGCAAGAGCATAACCTTTTCTACACACAACAGCTAGATTTCATTGGTGCATAAACAGACCTTTATCTAACAAACTGCACATTTTGTAAAGGATTCCCAAGACAGTTGATACACGTCTGGAGATGCTTCTTTAGATGCTATTAAGCTAGAATTGTGATTATTACACGTACTCAATGAAATGAAATACCTAAGAACGTAACTTTACTGAAACATAAAACTGTAATACAGCTACATTTAAAAACTTATTGCCAAATACTTTAATGTCATTAATTCTCTGGGAAAATTAAGCATGGCTGTCTACCAAAACATAAACAACTATATGCACTTCTGTAAGTTCTGATTAAATTGTTTTGCTTCTGAAAAATCTTTCCAAACAATAAGCAATAACTGTTTTTCAACTTCATTGAGATTTTAATGAGAAATTCTCATAGCCATTTTTCTACGTATACAGAATATATCACAATTAATGTTCATTCTGAAGAAAAAAAACCATTAAGATGGTCATTAAAACAGTACCATCCATTATCCTGGCTGTCACTGTGATTTCAGTATCTTCGTGATACAAACTCTTACGTTTGTAACAAGTGTAATTTTCAAATACGGCCAAAATCATTGCATAAGAATTTTCAACTGATTTTAAATTAACAAAATATGTTGTTAGAGTTGTTTTTGTTGTTGTTTTTTAGGGGGTTTGGGGTTTTTTTGTTAATGTTAATGAGGTTAAAAAAATCTCAACAATCAGCTACTGAACTCCTCCCCTTCCTCCTATATGATTAGAAGTAGTTATTTCTAGATTATTTTTCCTTTCCAGTCTTTGCAAAAATCAAGAAAGCTGCAGATATTAGTGTTTCAGGTCATTAATCCTGTGACTATAATTAATTTCTGAAAATAATAAAAAAACCTCTTGCTTCTGTGTAACAATCACACTTGGGGTTTCTTTGATTATGAAATTTTACTATGCATTGGAGAACAATGCTTAGCTGTATTCTGTAGGAATAAAATAGTTGTCTGAAACAAGAAAAGTTTACAGGGACTCATCATATTGTCCATCCTAAAATAAAAACCTCTACTGGAAATGGCAGTAATATTGCTTGCTGCAATCTTGACAGAGCTCATGAACACGGTCAAGTCTGTTTGGTATTTAAGTGCATTCAGCACATAACCCAGGATGTTACATGACTAAAAATTACATGACTAGATTATTCGTCAGGTGACACTCTCCCTCTCAAGACTGCATAGACACATTTCCTCAAACACTATTGTGGTAACTGTACACAATAGCATCTTTTTGAAGAGATGGTTTAAATGAAGACTAAAGAATGAAACATGATTCTTTACGTATCCCATTTATACCTGCTTATTGCAAAGGCATAACTTAAAAAAGTATGTTTTACATTGGAGAGGAATAACTTTAAAATGTTTTACAACTAGAGATCGAATGAGCCAAGAACCAAGTTTCTCATTTGCTACCTTTGGCATACGTTATATCTTAACACAGAATTGTGCAAAAAGCTTCATGAATCTGTTCAAAAAGGAGGAAGAAGGAAACTGCATTAAGAGATAATGAACTGAACTGTAGCAGCTGAAGCATATGTCATACTCTGCTTCACTAACATCTCTATATAACTGGCAAACTTCAGCGGAAGGGAACTACTATCTAATACTGCACTCACTGGGCCAACAGCTGTGCTAGTTGGAGTTGCTGTCTTGTGGCTTAATGCAGGGTTAGTGTTCGGTGCTGAAAACATTGCAAAGTAAAAAGAGGAAACATCTATCACATGCCAAGGATTGCAAGGAAATCTTTATTTCCTCTGCTATGCCCAGAGCACACTACCTTTTTGTCACACTTGAAAGTCTAACTTGTAAACTTACAAGGGGCTTGACACGTTATTTGTCTCCAGTAAATAGCGGTTTAGTATTTAAGCTCAAGTATCTTCACATGTAGCTTCTACCTGCAGTTCTACAGGAATACAGCTATCTTTAGATATACTTCTCATCACATAACTTCAGGATCAAGACATTTCTAAGGAATATTGACTTCACAAAAACTATCACTGCAATGGGATGTTCTACCAGCTTTGTACTTTTCCAAATATGAGTGAACACAATCACTGCAATTACACCAATTTTCAATAGAAGCAACTTTCCCATACAGCCATTGACAAACTGAGCAATAGATTTGCTTCTTATCTTGTGAGCAAGGGTTACAGTTTTAATTTTAGGTTTTTACTTTTGCAAAGGAGCTTAACTCACTAAAAGCTGCATATCGGTTGGGAAGTTTTAACACCATCTGAAGCAATACCATTTCCTCTCTACTGTAACTCACTTTTCATAGATACTACAAGTCACTCAGCATTTTTACATCAACAAACCTCTCAAGTTACAGGGGATATACATAAATTATGTATTAAGCACAAAATACACATTAAGTCACAATATTATGAGATCGGAACAGCACTTAAAAAGACTGGAAATGCAAAGTCAGGTTAGCTGCTATATGTAGACTAACACGGTCTTTTTTGTCCTGCAGCAAACACAATGTGTAGTTACTGCCAGTTGATAAAACAGTTGTGTTAGTGATGATGTAAAAGCAATGCATCTGCAAACTTAGTACACAGTTATTTCACTGTGCTTCAACACTGTCAAAGACTTCAAGGCAATATTCATGCTAGAAATATCCAATTATACATGAGATCCAACTCCATATATGAACCACATATACTCTCAGGATTTGAACCCTAGAGGTATACAAATACCCCCTATGAATTTTTCAATAGTTTTAGGAAGAATCACATAATCAGTGGTAATTTATTTCAATATAAGACTATCCATCAGCATTCAAAATTCTTATCAAAAGACTAAAGCCTTTATAGAAAAAGCAGTGTATTATGATTTCATAGACGTAGTTTGAATTTAAACTGTACAAGCACTGTATGGAAACTTTCTAAAGGAAGGATGCTTCAGATGCAAACACCATTCTTTAGGTACCTACACATGAACTAGGTGTCAAAGCTTCCACTAAAGAGAATGGCATTTTAAAGAGTAATTCAGCTGGCCAAATATAAGGGGATATTTTAAGATGAGCCAAATGATTCTCTAGGCTTTACTGAATGCAATGGGAGACAGACCACTCTGCACAGGTAGACACACATGTTTAGGTGTTTGAATCTGGAGCCAAATTCCACCTATGGTTTTTTACAATGATAGAACTAAACCAAAAATAAACAACAACATACTGCATCGTAAACAGTCAAAGAATGAAACGAGATGAAAAAGTAGAATTAAATGAACAATTTTTATTGAATTACTTTGTTTTGTAATGGTTTCCCTCCACAGTGTAAGAGACAGGAGAGACCTTAGTTACTCCAAGGGTACAGCTCTACAAGTAAACTCAAGCATGGGACTGTTCCCAGACACTATAATGCAACCATCTGCAATAGTGAATTGTTAGAACAGTCTGTGGCGTGAATCTGGCCTGTTCCAACTAGCACTTTCCCCAAGCAGCTCCCAGGCACAGCCTAGCAGCCAGAAGAGTCCAGGACCCGTGCCCAGCAGGGAATTTGTATGCGGTCACCTTGTTTCGGAGGCTAAGACAAACAGACATGGGCTGTTCCACACTACTTGGCTTCAGCACTCAGGAATGTTCCCGAGCACATTTGATTTACTAACGTCGACATGGCCTAAGCACCTTCTGTACGGCTGTTAGATAAGAATAAGAGAATTAACTTTGACTGAAGGGCTTCTAACAACTATTTTCACAGATACAGAGTTTCACTGGAAACGCATTTCAGTAAGGTGTTTACAAGTTCCTGTGGCCATGTAGATCTAAGGTAGAAAACTTCTTGCATCCTTTTTCTCCCTCCACTTTGGCACAGCTTGAATGACTGAGTCCTATTAAACAGGCCAAAGAAATACACAACAGAACAATCCTTCCAAATTTCAAGTAAAGCATCTAATAAAGTATATAACTCCATTGACTGTTTGTTCTTGTCTTCTCAGTCCAAAATAGTTACACTCTCTTTTTATTTATTTATATATATATACACACACACATATATATTTTTGATTTTTTTTAAATCAAGACCCTTCTAGAATATGAACCATTTGGGAATCATAGTTTCCCAGGACGCATGAGGAAATGACATATGGTAGAACCTTATACAATACCACAGCATCATAAGGAACCATCCAAAAACAACTGCTTATTCTTCGAGGCAGTGACAGTCTGATGATTTGTTCCACCTACTTCATGAGATGCAACATGCTAAAGCACTTGCTTAAGATTATTCTACATAATTTATAGGCTGATGAAATAGTTCTCTGAAGGTTAAAAATCATATCCAGTTCTTATTGAGTTCATTGACAACATCCCCTTGGAGCTGAAAAGCAGCAGAAATAAGGGCTGAGAACAGCATGCTGTATCTCAAAGTACGTGCTGAAAAGTTCAACTCAGTCTCAGCACCAGTACGAACAAGAAATTCATTTGAACAGTTATTTAGAAATCCCCCTTCTTGTCCTGCCAACTTTGGATCTTAGCATATATGTGAAATGAACAGTGCTTCCCTAATTCAAAATGCATTTGGTTCAGAGAGGAAATAAATGTCAACAACAGAAATTGTGGGGTATAAAATGAAGCACTGAACACAGCGTGGTAAAACACAAAGGAACTGACAATCAGCTACATATCTGGAAGTATCCAAAAGAAACAGCTGATTTGGATCAAAATAATGTCTAGAAACAACACTTCTTATGTTCTGAAATGCTAACAGATTTAATTTTCATGTCCGCTTTGACAGCTGTCTTTTAACATCTTGTAAAATCTCAGTAATGATTCAAAATTGTTAAAACCTCACTAAAGTGCCCTCCCTTCCACCCCCACCTTCAGAGCAGAATAGTTAAAGAATTTCTACTTTAACAAAACAACGCTTAGACACTACTAGCTAGTTAGAAGCTCTGCTGTATGGTCTTTAATGAAGCATGGTGCCTGAAGTGAAATCAGAAGTTTGTGTTAAATTCACTATCCCTTTACAAATTAAGCCTACACGTGTCTGTTACAAATTAAGTAAGTAGAGTGAAATCTGATAATAAATAAAATTACTGTAAAGGGTAAGAATTCTCTCTGGTACTTCCTTACAAAAAAATTTCTATACGCTTACTCTACCTCCACTTCAGTATGCTTCTCATTCAGACACATGCACAGAAAGAATGTCAATGTTCCTGGCACATTTCAACTATATTTAAAATTCTGTTTATCTTCTCATTTGCTGCTTTTATTCTGTAGTAGAACAAATGTTAAGAGGTTTGATTCCAAACCATCCTGTTCCTGTTTTTCACTGAGAAACTGTAAAGCCTTCTATATTCCTTTACGTCTTTCAATTCAGTGATACCAATACTGAAGCAGAGACAAAACAGAAGAGAAACATTTTTGGGAGTGACCTTTAACGTTACGTTCCAACATACGAGATAAAAATCAAGCCATGCAACCATTTATCACTTCAGACAGGAGTCAAAGGCATCCCAGTCATAGACGAGCAGAGCCCAGCTGGAACTCAGGACTGCCCTCCAGCACTGCTGTCAAATACGCAGGCTGACCTCCCCTTCGTGAGCACCCAGAACAGTATAAAACTGAAGTCCATGGTATTTATTGTGATCAAAGACAGACTTTTTTTTTCTTTTTTTTTTTTAAACATTAAACAGTATATGAGAAATGCCCACTCAGGGCAGTCTTGCTGTGACAGCCTGACACTCTGGTCAGATAGTGGCACACAGTGAAGTGTCACTGACAGAGGTAGCCACAAGTTACAGTGAAGACTGAGTCTCAAACACAGAGGTTTTTTTTTTTTTTTTGTTTGGTTGGTTTTTTTTTGGGGGGGGGGGGGGTGTTAGAAAGAATGGCAGTATAGGA
>JANHGO010000041.1:33120781-33155897 GCA_024606505.1 Aquila spilogaster
AGTGGGCATGGATGATGGTTGGACTCGATGATCTTGAAGGTCTTTTCCAACCTAAATGATTCTATGATTCTATGATCAGACCCTCTGTTGTGGAGTTGCTGCGTGTCGAAGAACAGCAGGTGCTGATTGCTACCGTGATGGCGCACCAATGATATTATTGCACCAACCGAGACTCCCTGGCTCCCATCCATGAGCTGATTCATCAATTGGAGAGCCAAGGAGTGATCAGCAAGACTCACTCAGCTTTTAATAGTCCCATATGGCCAGCGCCAAGTCTACTGGAGAGTGGAGGTTAATAGTAGACTATTGTGGCCTGAATGAAGTCACGCCACCACTGAGTGCTACTGTACCAGACATGCTAGAACTCCAATATAAACTGGAGTCAAAGACAGCCAAGTGGTATGCTACAATTGACATCATTGCCAATGCATTTTTTTATCAATTCCTTTGGCAGCAGAGTGCAGGCCACAGTTTGCTTTCACGTGGATGGGTGCCCAATACACCTGGAATCGACTGCCCCAGGGGTGGAAGCACAGTCCTACCATTTGTCATGGACTAATCCAGACTGCACTGGAACAGGGTGATGCCTCTGAACATCTACAATACATAGATGACATCATCGTGTCAGGAAAAAAAGCAGAAGAACTGTTTGAGAAGGGAAGAAGAATAATTCAGATTCTTCTGATAGCTGGTTTCACTATAAAAAGAAGCCAGGTCAAGGGATCTGCACAGGAGATTCAGTTCTTGGGAGTAAAATACCAGGATGGATGTCTTCATGTCCCTATGGATGTGATCAATAAGATAGCAACTGTGTCTCCACCAGCTAACAAGAAGGAAACACAAGCTTTCCTAGGCCTTGTGGGATTCTGGAGAATGCATATTCCAGGTCATAGTCAGCTTGTGAGCCCTCTCTATTGAGTGACCTGAAAGAAGGACTATTTTGAGTGGGGCCCTGAGCAACAGCAAGCCTTTGAGAAGATCAAACAGGAGATAGCTGGTGTAGTAGCCCTTTGGCCTGTCCGTACAGGACCAGCTGTGCACAATGTGCTCTATACTGCAGCCAGGGAGCATGGTCTCACCTGGAGCTTCTGGCAGAAAACACCAGGAGAAACCCAAAGTTGACCTCTAGGGTTTTGGAGCCAGGGATATCGAGGATCAGAAGCCCACTACACCCCGACTGAAAAAGAGATACTAGCAGCACATGAGAGGGTTCAAGCCACTTCAGAAGTTGTTGGTACAGAAGCACATCTCCTCTTGGCACCGCGATTGCCTGTGCTACACTGGATGTTCAAAGGAAACATCCCCTCTTCACATCACACAACTGATGCTACATGGAGTAAGTGGGTAGCATTGATAATGCAACGGGCTCAAGTGGGGAACCCCAAATGCCCAGGAATCCTGGAAGAGTTCAAGTGGCTGGACATCGCCTTCTTATGGGAAGTAGAGAATAAAATTTTTTTTGTTTCCTTTGCTTCCATGTGTGGCCTTTGCTTTTCCTTATTAAATGTCCTTTATCTCGAGCCACAAGTTTTTAATCTGATTTTCTCCTCCTGTCTTGCTGAGGAGGGGAGTGATAGAGCGGCTTGGTGGGCACCTGGCAGCCAGCCAAGGTTAACCCACCACAGATACATAATACATGGTTTAGCATGGCATGATTACTAGGTCTCACAATATAAGCATATATAAAAGAGCCTTGTTTCTAATCACTAGGAAGATTTAGTTCTTGGCCTTAATATGATGTAAAGATTTTTTCAAAAGCCTGGAAGAAAACACCAGCAACTTCTGATAAATTTGTACTTGTAGAAACATTGGCAAAAGAGAAAGTGATGATGAGGGCAGGTCTAGATTGAGTACCAAATCAGTACTGCCAATGGTAAATGGCCCACTAAAGAGACCATACCTACTCTCATATCTACCCTCAGAGTAACAAATCTGAAAAAGAAAGACTAGAAAGAACTCTGAATGTGATTTGGGAGTCACACAATGATGAACACGTAACATGACAGTGAGGCTAACATCTCATTCAGCTTTAATGTATAAAGAGAGGAGAACTGAGCTGGCATGCACAGACACACATTACCCTGTGTATCTGGCACTGATGTAATTTCTACTGCAATGGTGTGTCCAGTTCAGGCACCCAAAGCCCATAAAATGGGAGAGGGTTAAGAAGAAAACATGCCTTATATATAATGATGCAAGGAGCTTGACTTCATTTATCAAAGATGATTAATTGAAGATTTGATCAGACTACATGGGCTAAATGAAAGAAGTCAGACAACTGAAGTGCTCTTCACATGAGCAATAAAATGTGACAAGACCAAATGCCTAGAAATAGAAACTAGAAGAGCTCAGATAGCAAACGAGTGAAAAATTTTAATTGGAATGGGTAAACAACTTACCCTAGATTTTAGTGGATTTTCTGTCACTGGAAATTTCGAAAGCAAGATAGGATGTGTTTGTAAAAATTATACTTGAGTTGACTATAACTATGGGATTTGAAGGATTCAGGGAAGTCCTATAGACTGCGTTATGCAAGGGGTCAAACTGGAGAAACACAATCATCTCTGCTCACCTTACATTGTATTAGCCTTACTTAAACATGAAAAAGAAGTTAGTGAAGGTCTTTTAAAGGATAGTAGAGGAAATCATAGAATCATAGTATCGTTTGGGTTGGAAGGGACCTTTAAAGATCATCTAGTCCAACCCTCCTGCCATGGGCAGGGACATTTTCAACAAGATCAGGTTGCTCAAAGCCCCATCCAACCTGGCCTTGAACACTTCCAATGATGGGGCATCCACAACTTCTCTGGGCAACCTGCTCCAGTGTCTCACGACCCTTATCTTAAAAAATTTCTTCCTTGTGTCCAATCTAAATCTACCCTTTTTTAGTTAAAAACTGTTAGTCCTTGTCCTGTCACTACAGGCCTTGGTAAAAAGTCTCTCTCTCTCTTTCTTATAAGCCCCCTTTATACTTTGAAAGGCTGCAATAAGGGGTCCTCGGAGCCTTCTCAGACAACTGCGACAGTCAGCTTGGTGTCATCTGCAAACTTGCTGAGGGTGCACTCAATCCCACTGTCTATGTCAGTGATGAAGATATTAAACAGTACTGGTCCCAGTACGGACCCTTGAGGGACACCACTCATTACTGGTTTCCACTTGGACATTGAGCCATTGACTGCAACTCTTTGCACACGGCCCCGAATTTTTAGCCACAAGCTCTCAACCTGTTCATCGCTGTTTTTCAAAGACAGCTGTATGCAGTCAATCCATTTTTTTTACATAGAAGGCAACCCTCCCACCTCTCCTTCCTTGCCTGTCCCTTCTGAACAGTTTATAGCCATTGATTGCAGTGCTCCAGTCGTGTGATTCGTCCCAGCAAGTTTCAGTGATAGCAATTAGATCACAGCTTTCTAGCTGCACAGTGGCTTCCAACTCCTCTTGGTTGTTACCCATACTGCGTGCATTGGTATGTAGGCACTTCAGTTGGGCTATTGACTGTGTCATCTTTTTAGAGTAATACATCCTAATTCCTTTGAAGCTTTTCACAGGTGTTCCCCCTGTTGGTTCCTAATACATCAGCAGCCCCTAGCTCTTCTCTGTTGCTTAAAACTCCATCCCCTCCCCCCACCGAGTCTAGTTTAAAGCTCTCCTTATAAGTCTGGCTAGCTTGTTGGCAAAAACCTTCTTGCCCCACTTGGTCAGGTGAATCTCATCAGCTCCCAACAGACCTGGCTTCTCAAAGGTAGATCCATGATCATAGAAGCCAAGACATTTAATCACAGAAGTGAGGACTGCTAGGAAATGGAGTAATTTCTTTTCTTTGTTATTGTTTACCAGGGAGAACAAGAGACATGCCAGGAGAGATAAAGAGATAAGATTTCTGTGGAGAGAAGCAAGTAAAGAACAGAAAAATTACTGGAAAAAAGAGGTACTTCAGAACAAGTTGAAAACAAAAAATTAGATCATATGAAAATAAGGAAGGTTCCAAGAAGGGATGACCAGCATCCCAGAATCCTGAAAGACAAAGCAGACTATTAAAAAAAATAGCTGCAAGTATTTTTAACTTCTCTCTGACAGAAAAGGACATATCTACTATGGACCAGAAAGAAACTAATATCAAACCCGTGCTTAAGAAGACAACATTTGGAAAAAAAACCCCAAACCTAAATTTTCTGATCAGGAAGAAATTAAGATCTTCAAGTTATACACCAGAATAAATAAGCTTGGAAGAAGACCATGATCAGCAAACCTGATTAATCCTAATACAAGAGTGTAAAAGGCTAAAAGGAATTGTATGACTATTGAAAAGCATATTAAATCCACTCAATTTGCAAAAGCAGATATACCATAGCATACAAATACTAACGGTATCAATAGATTATAAAACAGAATTAATAACAATTCCTGACTTTCCAGCCAAAATGAGAACATAATGGAAAATGGATGCAGATTGTTTAGGAATGAGATGAGAAACAATACAGGAAAGATGAGGTTAACCTTGCTTACAAAATATCAGCTACCAGGAACAGGCAGCAATATGAATAATACTGGATCCAAATAAACCTGAGAAAATAGAGAGGTAAGCATGAAAACTGCTTTTAAAATCATGTATGTAAAGTATGAAAACTAATGAGATTTGGATTTAAAAAAAAAGGAAAGGAGGATATGTTCTGAAGCCTATTGACAGGCTGCAAGATATTGGTGTAAAGGACTGAGATAAGAACTTTGTCGCGCCATTGCTTGATTAATGTTGGCTCTGCCTACATGCTCTGGCTGGCCTTGCGATGGGAAGATAAGCAGCAAAAACAAGCTTATCCTTGAACAGTCACAATGATAACGGCAGTGATTTGTGAACAGCCTAATTTACGCCTGCACGATTGGAGGTCAATTGGCGGGTATGGCACTTAGAGGGAGATCTGGCGCCTAACGACCCCCTAAGAGGTGTCCGCACGCGAAGCCTCCGAGGCGGACGTGCCGTTACCATGGCCACCTAGTTTAAGCAAAACTGCTGAAAAGCAACCGTAAAGCCCACCGGCGGGACTGCATAAAACAGATACTAGGCAAGTACGGGCAGAGCTCTTCTCACCGAAGAAGAGGATCAATGGTGGTGACTATCACTTGCTTTTCTTAAGGAAATCTCTGCTTCTTTTCCCCCTTTTCTATCATTTCCCTCTTTTCTCTTTTTGTAAGCAATAAAATGAATTAACCTTTGAATATCAACATTTGACCTCGTTTGTGTCTTAATTTCGCTTCGGGTGTATCCGACTCTCTCACACACACACCCCTTTCCATACCTTCGGAACGGGACAATTGGTCAAGAAACAAATCTGTTTTGCTGGTAGTAGTAGGATCTTTGAAAGCATCACTTAGAGCTGGCAGCAATTTGGTGAGCGGAAAAACCTAATATGAATTAGGCATATCTACATTGCATCAGACAGCAACATGCAGAGATACCCATGTTAGCTTCAAATTACTAGCTTTGGGACTGTGATAGTATGGTGATACCAACTTAGTAACACACCTGGGCAAACTAAGCTTGTCCAAATATGATTTTTTTTTCTAAAGCAATCCATTCATTAGCATAAATAAGTAATCTCTTTCCCTCCCCCAAAAGTTACTATACAAAATACAAACCTAACTACATAGAAGTAATAAAAAAACCCATACTATTTTCCTGTCGTAGGATTCCCCGCTGCTGTATGTTGTAGCTAGCGTGGATGCACATTCTTCCAGATACCATGGCTTCTTCCCACTTTCAGCTGTGCTGCTTATGGAAATAGTGTAGATGCTATTGGTGTAGCCATCACAGGAGCAATGGTCTCGACTCCTTCCACCATTTCCAGATGCCCAAACAAAGACTGAACCTAAACCTCTTCGTCCCTGTATAAAAATGATACAAAAGATTTAATTAACAGTTGTTCTTATTTCCCTAACCTAAGTAAATAAATAGCTCTTCCCCCCCCAACCCAAAGATATTGGATGAGACAGAGACAATAAAAGAGCTCACTGAGAAGGACCTGAAATAAAAATGGATCTAGTAAAGTTCAGAGTCTGACATCAAAAAAATTAGAAAATGAGTGGGATGAACACAGCTTTAGAAACAACTTTTATGCAGCTTCTCTTTGTTGCTCAGCATCTATGCTATCCAGCCTTACCAAGAAAGAGGTGCTGAAAACTCAGAGCAGGCATTAAAACATCATACTGGATTGCAACTAAACCCCTTTGTAATGCATGGTACCTTTTCTTTATTAGGGATCTCTCAGTTGTTTCTTCTTGGATTACTTGGTGGTACTAGGTATTGTTTGGGCAGCATTATATACTGTGAACCACAGTGTCGTGGTTTCACAGATATTATAAATCACAGAATATCTGAGGTGGGATGGAAACTCTGGAGGTCATGTAGTCCGACCCATCTAGTTAGTTATAAATGCTAAATGCACAACACAATATATAAGCAAAAATGGACAAAAAGTTCCTTATAAATCTATTATCATTAAGCACTAAAGTGTCAATTCAGCAAGATATTTTAAATATATGAATAGTTGGGCAAGTTACTTAAGCATATTCATAATTTCAAATGCGGACTTACAATATGTAACCTCGCCTTGATATTTTCTTGATACACCAAAGTTAAGTAGTGTCCAAATGAATCAAAACATATTTTTATTGGTGCTAGTACTCTTAAGTAGGCATTGATATGAAAACTGAAGCTGATCAGCAACCTATATTGCTGATATATGGGAAGTGGGACTTGCCGATATTTGGGAACTGCAATTGGGGTTTTCTTAATTTATATTTACACATTTCATGCAAATAAATTAAATTGTGATTCATGCAACTGCATAGTCTACATTAATTATCAACACTCACTATCTGGAAGCACTCTACCATTCAGATGGAAAGATTCACCAAAGGACTAACCTTGTCTTTGATTATGCCAAATTACATCACCTTTTCTTGTATGACAATCTCTCATAGCAATGGAGCATCCCCTTAAGTAACAATTAAGCTAACAGTCACATTTATACCTCATTTGTTTGCAGCTTATCATGTAATACCTACCTGGTCTCTGTAAGTGGTAGGCCCACTCCTGCAAGTGTTAAGTTAATGACATAAGGCATAAAACAGCACTTTTGTATTGGGTTTGCGTGGCAAGGTTTCGGTAGCAGGGGGGCTACAGGGGTGGCTTCTGTGAGAAGCTGCTAGAAGCTTCCCCCATGTCTGATAGAGCCAATGCCAGACAGCTCCAAGACGGACCCGCCACTGGCCAAGGCTGAGCCAATCAGGCATGCTCGAAGGTTTACTTCCTAATTTTGGTAATTTCTGACACTGCTTTAATTCTGAGATGGCTTTTTCTGGTGATTTGTGTTTGTTTTTTTTTCTATCTTTCATATTGTGACTGCCAAATAATGTCTTATTTTAAATATTATTTTTTTATATAATTTTGGAGATCAGTGTTATTTTTCCACTTCAATTTTGATGAAATTAAAACAGTTATCACCACAGAGGTGATTTCTCAAGAACAGGTACACATACACCCTAAATTGTGATGTATTGACCCTAGAAAGGAAGAAAAATAATAATAAAAAAGAAACTCACACAACTTCATAGCATTATTCTTTCCTAAATTTTTTCTCACGGAACATCAACACATTTCTGCTCATAATACAGTTGACTGATTTCCCTATGCAGGACTGAAAATCAGGACAGTGCAAGAGCACATGAATTCATCAGTGAAGACCCACTGCCTCTGATGCGTCATACATGGATCAGACGCTAACACTGAGACACCTTAGAATTGTTACTGCCACAACACAATTGACTTTTTCCCAAGAAAAAACAAGAGCAAGATGCAAAGCAATTTTGATCTTTTTCCTCCATCATGCTGAAGGTTGTTGATGGCCATGTTTGTACAGAAACTCCTTTCCCATTACTGGTAAAGGATTGTTAGCTAGTTCACAATCTTGTTTTTCTGTATAACGATACGGCCAACCTGATTCTCCTCCATCTGGGAGCACTGATCTAATTGCGTAGGTAAGAACTTTTTTTTAGTTTTGAATATTTATATTGGAAAAAGTGAGTTAGTTCTTTACTGAAGATGAATTATCCAGAGCATGAAATATAAGCTTGCCTTGGGTTTGGTCATAGAAACTTCAGGAAATATTTCACAATACTGCTAAACAGATCTAAGCCACTGGAAGGGCAGGTCTTGCTCTTTTGCACACATGCCATCAGGGCTTCTTGAGCCAGCAGCCATGCTTGTCTGACCCATGGGGAGCCAATTCCAATAGGTGACCCAGCACACAGCTAAGATTGCAGGCAAAAGGTATTAATCCCTGAATTACAGGGCTGGGGACTGCAATGGATAGCACAAAGAAAGCATTAGGAACAGTGGGCAGATGAAGCCAACAGGCCTGCTAGGTGGCACTTTGCCACCAGATTAGTTCATCTTTGTTGCAATGTCTTAGGGAGAAAAAACAGAAGCAATAACTGAATTCTGATGGATACTAATAGTTACTGTAATTCTAAGTTCAGTGATACTTATCACCAATTCTGAAAGGAATTAGCTGCAGCATTAAGTCATTCGTAGTTCTTTAAGAGTGTGAGTGATTCAAGGTCTCATAAGAGAAAGAGAGGGTAAAAAGAATGAGAAATACAGTTTAGAAAATACTTTGAAATTTGGACAGCTGCGTATACCCCAAAGTTCATATGCTGGCAGCTTTTCAGAAACAGAACAAAAACAGCAAATAGTCTCAAAAGATCCTACTTAGGATTTGCCAGCAGAAGACAATGGCTTCTGTCTCAAAAGGAATTCATCCTTCCCAAAATCCTATCATAGGATATCTGAACACAGAAGGAACATGTATAGAAGGGAACTTGGTGAGCTGATTTAGCTGGTCAAATAAGCATTCTGGATCCTTCAAACTGCGGTCAAGCAAATAAGATAAAATTAGAGAAATAAGAAAATAAAATCGAGAAAAAGGTGATTGCTGCAGAAGAAATACTCTCAGGAACTGCTTTCGAGAGCCAAGCTTTCACATTTCACTTAATTAAAGTATGTGAACTGACCATTTACAGTATTAAGATTGAAACAAATGTCAAGAAATTCTCTCCAAACAGCTGTCAATGCTGACTTTGAATCATAACGAGATAAACTGAACAAGAAAAGACTATTTACTAGTTGAAATGTTTCCTCTGCTGTGACTCATCAGTTAGTAAGCAGAGTATTATGGGCCACTTGCAGATTTAGCTTGGCTACGAAAATAATAAGTGTACTTTCTCTAGCTGACACAAAGCCTTTTACTCCAGTGGGAAAAATGATGCAAACCATTGCTGCTCCTCTCTCCTTTACACACCATGGTCCATAGGACCCTTAGTTGTTCTGACGCAACACTGGAACTACATGATAAACAGCAAAGTCACGTGGATTAAAAATACTACTAATAATAAAACCACCCACATTTTTTAAGTCTGGATCATTTTCATGATCCAGGGGTTCAGTGTGGCCTTGCTAACCTGCATCACTGCAAGAAAGAGAACCCAAGGGAAAGGCATGAACTTGCTACAGGGAAGGTTCAGGTTGGATATCAGGAAAAGGTTCTTCACTCAGAGGGTGATCAGGCACTGGAACAGCCTCCCCAGGGCAGTGGTCATCACACCGAGCTTGCCAGAGTTCAAGAAGAATTTAGGCAAAACCCTCAAGGCATATGGTCTGACTTTTTGGGTGGACCTATGTGAAGCCAGGAGTTGGACTTGATGATCCTTATGGGTCCCTTCCAACTTGAGATATTATATGATTCTGTGAAAGAGGATATGAAAGTCTGACAGTGTCAGGAATAAGCAGCTGAGGGAATACAGATGAAAAGGTGCAAGTTTTCCTACTGAGATAGGATTAACCTGTATTATCTATTAGTTGGGAGGGAGTGGGGGAGATGGATCCAGAAAGAAACTTTTTCAGGCAAAAAAAAAGAGCAGCAAATAATTGTATGGTGGCAACAGAATGCTCCACTGAGACTTATCTCCAGCACATGCTACAAAGGTGAAAATGAATACCATGGAGGCAAACATTACTACAGATTGTAATTTGGTTCAAATTCAAGACATCTAATTTTTGGCATCTATGTATTCAGAGTCTCAGATCCCATTATGATTAACAGAAATTCAAGACTTGATTGATTCAGTTGCCAAGGCATAGGCTATCTCAGATGCTTAGGGTCTCCACTACACTCTCTCAAGACTGGCAGATGCAGTACAGGGTCCAAGAGACCTGCAGTCTTGTGGGGTGGCAGCTGGAGGCCAGACAGAACACTCACATGGTCTGAAATGGCACACACTTTTGTTTTGGTAAACTGCTATGACTCAAGTCAAGACTACCAACATAGAATCTGTAAACACAAGATTTCCAGCATACAGTGTAGGTTTCTTAATTTTGAACTGAATCTCATTTCATCTCCTTTGATTTAAAGGCAAATTTCCTTCATATTCTTAGACCTAAAACAGGACACAGCTCTATGTCCCTTTAGAAAATGAGTAATATCAGGAATAAATCCTTATATTCAGTGGCTGATTACTGAATATCTTCTGCTTGAGAATAAGAGAGACTCCACTGTTGCTTCTCAGCAGACACTGACTGCAGTATTTGTGCTACAAGTATATCTAGATCAATAGAAAATATAATAGAAGACATTAAGTTGAAAAAGATGATGTAGTGAATAACAATAGTCTATATTGCTTGCTATTAAAACACAGCTGTAGGAACTTTAAAGCACCAATGAGTAAGAAGGTAGTATGATTTCCCAACGGACAAAGTGTCTTCTACTAAAATAAGCAATCGATTAGAACTCTTATTTTAGGAGTATGTACAAGTACATCTATTAGTGCAAAACATCTGGTGGAATAAGACTCAAGTACAGTGATATCTGAGGTACATTAACTCCTGTTATACAAGTTTCATCTAGTCAAGAAATGGCAATATGACTACATAGTTAGATACACAATGACTCACAGATACTTATCGATACTTACTTGCATTTCATACTTCAGGGTCATGTGGAAGCACCAAGATCCCAATCCCACAGCTGAAAACACCAAAGCTGTGGTTAGAATACAAGTCTATATTGAAAACATTTCAGGTGCATTAACATAAACAGATAAAATTTACTGAGAATCAGAAATTCAAAGTTCACAAACAGAATCCACTAGCATTCATTCACTTTGTGAAACGTGAGCACCATCTCCTAGCTTCCTTCTTGCAAACTCATCCTTCTACATGATACACTTTATTTCTTTGAAATACTTTAATTTCACAAATAAATGCAGAGTTCAATTTATGAGATGTGTGCTTTGCCTATACAGAGTTCTTCACAGTTAGATAAGGACAATGTTTCTTGTAAGTCAGATTTCATTATTTAGGGCAAAGTCGGAGGAGTATTTAATCTATCGTTCACTGCTTTGAAATGTGAATAATTAAATACTCTCATTAAGCACCAGTTCATTTTTACTTTGGAAGAGTAACTACATTAATGTGATGTCTTCCTTCAAGAAATGATGCTTTACCTCTGACTCCAGTTTCAGAGAAAGCCAACTATTTTGCACTCAATCCATGATCACTGGGTAGTGCTGCTGTGCTTTGCTGCAAGAATATAGCCTTCTTTTCTGCACCCACCAGCTAGCTTTCACCGAGGCATAAACAGATCGCTATCTAACAAACAGCACGTTTTGTACAGGATTCCCAAGGCAGTTGATAGACACGTCTGGAGATGTTTCTTCAGATGCTTTTAGCCTAGAATTGTAATTAAATCTACTCAACAAAATGAAATACCAAAGCACGCAGCTTTACTGAAACACAGAACTGTAACAGAGCTACACTGCCAAACGCTCTAAGTTCACATATATGCACTCTGTAACCTACAATGGACTTCGATAACATCGTTTTGCTTTTGAAATATATTTCTGAACAATAGGCAACCACTTCATGGGATTTTAATGAGAAATCCTCACAGCTGTATTTCTGTACATACAGAATAGATTATAACTATTATTCACTCTAAAGAAAAAGCACATTGAGATCATAATTAAAACAGTACCATTCATTACTGTGGCTTGTCATGCTGATTTCAGTATCTTCATAATACAATCCATTAAAAATCGTAACTATAATTTTCTAATATGGACAAAACCATTGCATAACAAATTGCTACTCATTTTAAATTAACAAAATGTGTTATTAGTTTTCTTTTTTTGTTTTTGTTGTCATTTTTTTTAATGTTATTGAGGCTGTAAACCTCAACAGTTCGTTACTAAACACACTCATCCCCTTCCTCCTACATGATTAGAAGCAGTTATTTCGAGATTATTTTTCCTATTCAGTCTTTATAAACATCACAAATGCCACAGGTAATACTGTTTCAAGTAATTAATCCCAGGACTATAATTAATTTCTAGAAACAGCTATCAAAAAACTGTTGTTTCTGTGTAGCGATCACACTGTTCCTTCCTGGATTACAAAAGTTTATTACTCATTGGTGAACTATGTTATCTATAAGATAGTTAGCTGAAACAAGAAGAGGTTTAGGAAGGTTTTTAAGTAGATTCCACATAAATACAAACCTCTCCTGGCAAGGGCTATAACACTGCTTGCTACCATCTTGATGGAGCTTACAAACAGGATCAGGCCCATAGGTGCTTAAGTGCACTCAGCAGAAAACTCAGTATGTTCCATGAGTGGGCACTGGTTATTCACCAGGTCACAGGCTCTGTCCTAAGACTGAATAAACTTTTCCTCAAATGCTGCTAAAACTACGCACAGCAGCATCTGTTTGAAAAAGAGATGGTTTAAACAAAGACTAAAGAACTAAACATGACTTTTCACTTATCCTACTGACACCTGCTTACTGCAGACGGATAACATAAAAAGGATAAGTTTCGCATCTAAACACTGAATAAGCTAAGAACCAACTTTCTGATTTTCTACCTTTGGCATATCTAATGGCTTAATGCAGAATCATAGAATAGCTTGGGTTTGAAGGGACCCCAAGGATCATCAAGTTCCAACCCCCCTGCCACAGGTAGGGTCTCCAACCTCCAGACCTGGTAATAGACCAGGCTGCCCAGGGCCCTACCCAACCTGGTCTTGAACACTTCCAGGGATGGAGCATCCACAGCCTCTCTGGGCAGCCTGTTCCAGCACCTCGCCATTCTCTCTATAAAGAACTTCTCCCTGACATCCAATCTAAACCTTCCATCCTTGAACTCAGAACTCTACAAAAAGCTTCATGAATCTGTTCAAAAGTTAGAAGGAAGGAAACTGCATTAAGAGATGGTGAATTGAATGGTTGCAGCTGAAGCATCATACTCTACTTCACTAACATCAGTACATAACTTCCGAGCTTCAGCAGAAGGGAGCTAATACCTAAAACTGCCTTCACTGGCCAACAGTTGTGCTAGGCAGAGCTGCTGCCCTGTGGTTTAACATAGGGTTAGTGTCCAGTGCTGAAAATTTTGCCATGGAAAAAGAGGGAACACCTCTCACACACCGAGGATCGCAAGGAAATCTTTATATCCTCTGCTATGCTCACAGCACACCATCTCTTTCTTTCACATTTACAGCTAAGTTAAAACTTACAAAGGGCTTGATACGTACTTCTCTCCAATAAATAGTGTTTTAATACTTAATCTTAAATGTCTTCTCCTGCAGTTCTACCAGAACGCAGCTATCTGTGGGTGTACTTTTCACTGCGCAACAACCTGAGAATCGAGGCATTTCTAGCAAATATTTGCTTCACAAAATCCACCACTGCAATGAGATGTTCTTTGAGCTTTGTAATTTTCAGAAAACAAATATACATGATCACAGCAACTACCTCCATTTTCAACAAAAGCTGCTTTCCCATATAACCATTGAAAGCTGAAGAACTGATTTGCTCCTTTTCTTGTAAGCAGAGGTTATCCATTTCCTTTTGCTTCCTTTGCGAAGGAATTTAACTCTCTGAAAGCTACGCACTGGTTGGGAAGTTCAACATCTGAAGCAATTCCATACAGCTTCTGCAACTCACTTCTTATAGATACTACAAGTTACTCCGCATTTTTACATTGATGAACCACTGGAGTTACGGGGAGATATTTGTAAATGAGATAATACACACAGAATACAAATTAAGCCACAGTATTTTTATGCAGTACTATGGGATCAGAATAGCACTTAAAAGGACTAGAGATGGAAGATAAGGTACTGTCCTGTAGCAAACACAATGCACGGTTACTAGAATTTGACAGAATATTTGTGATAGTGATGATGTAAGTAAATGCAATGCCTCTATAAAAGTCACTTCATACACATTTATTTCACTGTGCTACTAACACTATCAAAGATTGCAAGGTAATATCCACGCTATAAATAATGTGAGATTATAGATGAGATCCAACTCCATACGCGTACCATATAAACTCTCAGGATTTGAATCTTAGAGGGATCTAAATAAATACTCCCTATTAATTTTTCAGTAGTTTGAGGAAAAATTAGATCTGTCACATAAGCAGTGATAATTCTTCTTGATATAAGGGTATCCATCAGCATTAAGAATTATTCTCTAATCACAGAACTAAAGCATCTACAGAAAAAGCAACATAGGATTGCACAGTTTTGGTATGAATTTAAACTCTACAGGTTCTACACAAGAACACTGTAAAGGGAAAGATGAAATTTAGCTCAAGTTGCTAACATCTTTAGTTAGGTATTTACATACTTACCTGGTATCAAAGCTTTTACTAAAGACAGTGTCATTATTAGAGTGATTCAGCTGGCCAACTATACTGCACCACAAACAATCAAAGAATGAAAGACAAAAAAAGTAGAATTAAATGAATTATTTTTATGGAATTATTTTCTTTTGTACGCTCAGCACTGGTTTTCCTCCTCTGTCTCAGACAGGAGTGACCTTGGCTACTCCCAGGGTACAGCTCTACGAGTGAACTCGAGCACAGCTGGGTCAGTTCCCAGACACCATAATGCAACTGCCTGTGCTAGAGAATTGTGAGAGAGGTCTGTGGCATGAGTCTGGCCTGATCCAACTAGCACTTTAGCCCAGCATCTCCCAGGCACAGTCCAGCAGTCAGAAGAGCCCCGAGCCTGTACCCAATAGGATATTTGTATGCAGTCACCTTCTTGTGGAGGCTGAGATGAACAGACAGGCCGTTCCACACTGCTTGGCTTCAGCACTCAGAAATGTTCCCAAGCACATCTGATTTACAAACATCAACACAGCCTCTGCAGCTTCTCTCTGGCTCTTAGGTAAAAATAAGGGAATTAATTTGGGGTGAAGGGCTTCTAACAACTATTTTTGCAGATGCAGAGTTTCACTGGAAACATAGTTCAGAAAGAAATACATCTATTTAAATCAAGACTCAGCTAGAACATAAAACATTTGGGAATTACACTTCCCCATAAGAAGAGAAAATGTCATATGGCAGAACCCAATAAAATACCACAGCATCAAAATGAGCCACCCAAAACCAACTGCATATTCTCTGAGGTAGTGACAATCTGATCTCTTCTACACATTCCATGAGAAGCAAAATGCTAAAGCAATTGCTTAAGAACAATCTTAGCAATTTTCGATGGACTGATAAATAGTTCTCTACTGTTTAAAAATCTTATCCAGTTTCTATTGAGTTCATTGACAATACGCCCTTTGAGATGAAGCGCAGCAGAAACAAGGGCTGAGAACAGTGTGCTGTATCTCAAAGAACTTGCTGTAAAGTGCAACTCAGTCTTGGCACCAGTATGAACTAGGAATTTATTTAAACAGTTATTCAGAAATCCCTGTTCCTGTCCAGCCAAGTTGTGATCTTAGCATGTACATGAAATGAACAGCGCTCCCCTAATTCAATATGCATTGGGTTCAAAGAGGAAATAGATGTCAGCAACAGAAATTGTAGGGTATAAAGTAAAGCACTGAACACAATGTGGTGAAACAAAGGACCTGACAATCAGCTAAGTGTCTGGAAGCATCCAAAAGGAACAGCTGATTTGGATCAAAATAACGTCTAGAAACAACACTTACATTCTCAAATGCTAACAGATTTCATTTCAATGTCCGCTTTGACAGCTGTCTTTTAGCTTCTTGTAAAATATCAGTAATGATTCAACGTTGTTAAAACATAAAGTGCCCCCTCCCACCCCCATATCTTCATAGCAGAACTGTGAAAGAATTTCTACTTTGACAAAACAACCCATTGACAGCAGAGCTTTTAACTGGTTAGTAACAGTGGTGTTTTCAATGAAGCATAATGCCTCAAGTGAAACCAGCACTTTTGTGTTAAATTCAATGCTCCTGTATGGATTAAGTCTATATTTGTGGTAAATTACTTACACAGAGTGAAATCTGTTAATAAATAGAACTGTTTTCAGGAAAAGCACTCTCTGGCACTTTCTAACAAAAAGACTTTTCCATACACCTACTCTCTCTCTGTGTCAGTATGTTTCTCATTCAGTCACATGCAGAGATAGAACGCCAGTGTTCTTGGCATATTTCAACTACATTTAAAATTCTGTTTCTCTTCTCATTGCTGCTTTTATTCTGTAGTAGAACAGATGTTAAGAGGCTTGCGATTCCACACCATTCTGTTCTTGTTTTTCCACCAAGAAGCGATAAAGCTGTCTATGTTCCTTTACATCTCCCAAGTGCTGTAAAACAGCCCAGCATTATGAATACTGAAATGGAGACAAAACAGAAGAGAAACATGCTGGGTCACACACAGTGACCTGTAATGAGAGGCTCTAACATAAGAAATGAGAGTCGAGTCATGCAAGCATCATCACTGCAGACAGCATTCAAAGGCTTCTTCTCCCCAGTCACAGATGAGCCCAGCTGGAACTCAGGACTGCCCTGCAGCACCGCTGCCAAGTATGCAGGCTGAGTTCCCCTTCATGAACACCAGAAACAGCAAGAAAATTGAAGTCTTTGGTGTTTATTATGATTGAAGACAGACTCTTTTACCACATTAAGTGGTATATGAGAAATGTCAGTTCGGAGCTGGAAATCCCTCTAGCAATCTTGGTGTGACACCTTGATGTTCTGGTCAAACAATGGCAGAATTTGTCCATCATAAAGCAGCTACAGTTTATAGCAAATAGTGAGACTCAACGCAGTTTTAACATTTTTCAGTTTAGAAGGAATAGCAGTATAGGATACATCAATTCAAGAACAAGGGTAGAGTCGACTTCAGCAAAGCTGAAGGAAGAGAAGCCATCCAAAGGGACCTGGATAGGTTTGAAATGTGGGCCCAAGTGAACCAAATGGGGTTCAACAAGACCAAGTGCAAGGTGCTGCGCTTGGGTTCAGGCAATCCCAGATATGTGTTTGGACTGGGAGAACTCACTGAAAGCAGCCCCATGGAGAAGGACTTATGGGTTCTGGTAGAGGAAAAGCTGGACATGGGCCAGCAGTGTGTGCTTGCAGCCCAGAAGGCCATTGGTTTCCCGGGCTGCATCAACAGTGTGGTGGCAGCAGGATGAGGGAGGGGATTGTCCCCCTCCGCTCTGCCCTTGTAAGGCCTCATCTGGAGTACTGCATCCAGATCTGGGGTCCCCAACACAAGAAGGATGCAAAGCTGTTGGGAGTGGGTCCAGAGAAGGGCCATGAAGATGACTGAGAGATCTGGAGCACCCCTCCTACAAAGAAAGGCTGAGGGAGTTGGGCTTCTTCAGACTGGAGAAGAGAAGGCTCCAAGGAGACTTTAGTGTGGCCTTCCAGTACTTGAGGGGAGCTTATAAACAGAAGGGAAACTGCCTTTTTACACTGTCTGAGACCAATGGGACAAGGAGGAATGTTTTTAAAGTAAAATTTGGGAGATTTAGATTAGATGTTAGGAAGAAATTCTTTACCCAGAGTGGGGTGAGGCCTTGGCACAGGCTGCCAGGGGAGACTGTGTGTGCCTCATCCCTTGAGGTGTTCAAGGCCAAGTTGAGTGAGACCCTGAGATTGTGGGGGGCAGCCAGGCCACAACAGGGGTTAAAACTTGATGCTCTTTAAGGTCTCTTTCAAACAAAGTCATTCTACGATTCAAACACTTTTTCATCTTCTCTATGGCATTCAGAAATTCCTTCCACCGAAGTATTTTAAACTGAGACAAAAATGAACAGTTACTCAAAACTCTAGAACGCCTACATGTGGCTATTTGGAAAGTGCTCAGAAGCTTCCATGGTTATATATTTTGCTGCATATATTTCACACATATTAGCAAAGCTGAACTAGGTCTCCAAGTAACTGAAAAACCCTAAGTTGTACCTTGTGCACGTAACAGTTTCATTGGCATCAAGAATACATTTAGCATATGGTTGTCTGCTTTCTGACAATGTTTATCTAAACACATATGCATGCCAGTCTTAAATGCAACATTTGCAATAAACAAATCTCTTAGCACTGAGAAGACTGGAAGAAGTCAGCCTCCCCAGAGATGGGAGCTACAGCAAACAAATTTGTGAAATCCACTTCTAGAGATCCTACTGACAAGTCTGAATTGTCTTAAAACATCTTTTCTCAGGAGGAACGTGATTACTAGTTGCATAACTGAAAAAGTAAAGGAAGTTGTTTATTTTCTGTATTTTGTTATTACAGGAAAAAACAGACCGCAGTGAAGTCCACTGATACACCAAGGTCCCATCATTTTTTCATCCTTGCAGAACTTTGCAAATACAACAGCAGTTCGGATGTTGGGGGATATAGGCCAAACAAGAATTGAAAGTAAATTCCAACTCATAAAAGAATGCTCTCCAATTCCTCTAAAATCTTGCCTGTTTCTATTCCATACAAATACTATTAAAAAAGAACAGAAAGCACATTAATATACCATTCAGCTGTTTGAAAGTAGGACCACATAAGACACCTTCTGTCAGTAACCAAAAAGGCACTATGACTTTAAGGCCAGAGAGGGATCACTAAAACCTCATAGAGTTATTTAGTAGACTCTAATTTCATGCTCCGGCAACAAATAATATTTTCCTGTAAATATAAACCTCAATTTTGTTGGGCTGTTAAAATTTCACGCATACAGTATTTGGATTATACTTGGTTTATTAATATTTGGATATTGGCTGTCTTTATAAGAAAAGATTAAATTAACTTTTACACATACCTGTAAGACATAAATATGCAGCTAAATACCGCTTTTCAAGGCCATCTTTATAGGTCCGAATCGCACCATAGATTGGAGGTAGAATGAAAATCAGGTTACTCACTGTGTTCCCTGTAGGACAGAAGTAAAAGCAGTTTTAGCATTGGGTACTACGGACTTTAAATGTACAAAGCTGCTTCAACAGTTTTCATCCAGGAAGCTGCATCTTTTTGAAACTGTCTTCTGCTTATATATAACACACAGTTAAATTCTGGTGCAACTCTTTTGTCACTTTCCTGAGTAATAAAATATTAAATTAACTGAAAAGGTCAGCTTAGATGATGCTACGGTTACCTTGATTGCATGAAACACAAATTAAAACCCAACTCTTTACAGAGATAAAATCCCCAAATAGTTCAAGCTAGGTATTCTAAAAGCTGTTTGTTTTCTCTTCTGTCCTTGCAATTCTCCCAGTTACACTCCCTTCTGATACCTTAAGGTCATTGAGTGACTCATTCTTAAATTAACAAGTTCAATCTCTACTATTAGTGTACGATCACTGCATCGCAAATCACAACACAATCCAAAATTGCAAGAGGGTTCGATAAGGAACAGCGAAGAGTTAAGTGCAAGAGGGTATGAATAGGAATAGCAAAAAAGTTAGAAGCCACTAATGATCAGCGTGACAGGCAACTGTCAAAGCTTATCAAAAGCTGGAGCTTCAGCAAGACATCACTGCTCTCCATCCCTCCTGCTGAAGCTGAGATGCAACACAAAGGAATGACGCATGTGCTGCAGAGATCAGAGACAGCACGAACAAGCACAGAACTCAGCTCTCATACCAGGGGGCAAGACGGCCTTTCCAGCGCTCAGGAAGATGAAGAAACCTTTCCTCCTCTTTTCTTTCTTATGACTACTCTGCCATCCTGATTTAGACGTGTTTTCAAACTGTTCTGGCCATTGGAAACGTGCAATGAAATGGTGAGAAGTACAAGTGAAGCAAAAGGAAATAGCACATTTCTCAGCAGAGAGGATTTGGATTCAGCCTTTGAGCCCAACCACAAATGAAAGTTTTAAGAATAAAGGTTTTGCAATGGGAATGAAATGACATGAAATTTGGGCAAGAGCAGATAGATAAGAAGGCAGAACCTTGCTCACATAAATTAAGCTGCAAATTCTCACATGCCATCAGTTAAATATATATAGACAAAATGTAAAGTCTGATTTCCAAAAATCTCAATGACAAGCACAATGTACGAAGATAACAAGAGGCCAAAAATGTTATTTATGTTATTACTGCCCTTTGTGTTCAGCAGAAGATCCATGTCTGAACCACTCCTTGCATTCAAGCATCTAGCTTTCAGATCTACTCTCCAAGATCTGTACCAAAGAAAAAGAAGTAACTACCAAACTAAGATCACAAAATCCCCAAGTATTATTTGATTCTGTGATTCTGTGATTACAGAACCCCGGGAAGAAAAATCCCATACAAACTCTTCTTGATGAGATAAAAATTGCATCTGGAAGTCTGCAGAAACAGGCACCGAACAGAAGCCCAGCTGAAACCAAAACAGCTCTGCAAATACACGAGTTTGGACCAGTACAAAAGGCCCTTCGGATGCCTTGTATCTCTGGGGAATCATTAACCTATCAGCACGCTCCTGCAGTGATGCAGGAGATCAGGTTTGGAAGAAACCCACTGAAAATGCAGCATTGCGTGGTACACCACCATCACCATTACCCACAAATCAGGCAGAGATGTCATCTAACCTCAAAAAGTGGAGCAAAGGCTACATAGTCTGGATAACAAATCCTCTGCTTTCCAAAGGAGTTGTCAAATACATCCATCTTACAGAGATCCTATTAGACTTTATGTAAATATCGTTCTTAAAGGTCACTTTATTATGAAATTGTCAAAAACCTGGCAAAAATTCAAATTTGAAAGTGCTGAACAAAAGAAATACCATGCTGTTTATCCATAGATGGGAAGGCACGTGACCTTCAAAGCCATCTGCAGTAGGATAACAAACTGCTAATGGATATAGGAAGACCGAAAAGAGATTCTTCCGTAAGAAAACAAAGGCTTCAATACTTCCTGTAAAGTTATAATTATGTTAAATTACTGAAAATTTATGAGCATTTACTCTAAGACTGTCTTGCTGGGATAAGAAAGCCGGCAGACCTAATGTAGCTGCAAATTCCTGACACTCCTGGGCAGTTTTTGGCCCATGTTATTCAGAACATTTATAGCATGGATTAAGCAAGCCCATTTGGGAAACATTTATTGAAAATTGTGCTGTTCTGTTTTTAAATAAAGAGAATAGGAGCAGGGGAGCAATGGAGTTCAGTAGCACACTGCTGGCAAA
The DNA here is from genome assembly GCA_024606505.1 of Aquila spilogaster. Lineage (NCBI taxonomy): Eukaryota > Metazoa > Chordata > Aves > Accipitriformes > Accipitridae > Aquila > Aquila spilogaster. The sequence goes on from JANHGO010000041.1 coordinate 33,142,261, forward strand.
ATTACTTATTTCAAGAACAAAACCAAGACATTTATTCAATCTAGTGTCCCCAGGAGCGTGAATTTCATAAAAGTTCTGCTTGTTTTTTTCAGGATTATCCTCATGTAGGATAGCTCATCAATTCATTAAAAGGGATTTTTTTACTGATTCCCTCAAAAACAACAGTGGGACATGCACAGAAATTAGCAAACAATCCCAAAAAAGAAAAAGGTGACAAGTAACAGCAGCCCCATTGCTCTGAAGGTAATTAACAAACAAGGACATGAAACAAGTTTTAAAGGAAACAGATACTGAAGTTGAAAATGGGAAAGTTAAGCTGTAAATATATATATACACACCTATTTTCACCTGATACTGTAAAAAAAAAAAAAGTTAAAAAAGCCCAACTTGAACAAACAAGAACATGAGAATGCAGTAAACTTCCTCAGAAACAAATCAAGAGAATGGAGAACATGTAACTAGAGACACAACACAAAGCATACAAAATAATTAAACAGACCATTAGTTACTCCTGCAAGAAATTCAATACATCAGGAATTAAGTGACTGCACATGGATGGACTTTGGGTTTAACTTCATATAACATTCTTCAATCTCAGTACTGGATTCCTAAAGAACCAGTACAGGGAATTCCCTATTATTTCTTTAGCGACTGAAGACTGCTTCTCAGTGTTTTATCTTCAGCATGCCTCTCCACAGAAAGGAGGGCTAGATTATCACAAGTAGAAATGAATGAATTTGTGGACCAAAAATAACAGAAGCAGGATTAAATATGACGGCCAAGAACATGACTTTCAACATGCATCCTTATTCCAAACACAGGATGAATCTACCTGAAGAGGCAGAGAAGTGAATTAAGATGGTATGGTCAGTACCACGAGTAAGTCATCTCTGGAAGGCAGGCACCAAAACTCCAAAATACATTTGTAGTATAGGCAGGGAAATAGTAATGTCTTCATGCAAGCCACCAGTGGAACACAATGTTCTGTATTTACCAATAAAAGAAAAGGAAAAGCAAGAAGGTCAAGTGGGAACCTACAACATGAGAAGGAACAAAAACAGATCAGCTCACCCAGCCTAATAAAACAAAGGCCAGAGAGAATACAACCACACTCTGCAAACACAGCATGGGTAAACACCATGGATAAAAGGGAGCTATGTGAAATAAATGATAACACTGACAAATGAATAAATAGGTATCAACTAACCTTAAATAAATGTGTACTAAAAGGTAAAAAATAGCTTCTAAATGAGGAGGAATCATTTATAAATTGCTTCCCAATAGTAATGGGCTGCCTGCTGCTTCAGGGTGAAGCTCGGTCAGCTCTAACACTGGAGTTGTACGACATGCTGGCCTATGACCATGAAGATTACACATGGTACCAGGTCAAGTAGGAGTTTAATTTCTAACCATGTTAACTGGCAGACTGGACGACCAACCTTGCCAATTTTCCTAAGTGTTTTTTGAGATTAAACACAAACCACTGTTTCAGAGTATGGTTTTACTCATCAGGAGATCACCATACTGTACCAAAACAAAATCAAATCATCATTTCAACAAGTCTGTGCCTCCTGGAAGGACAGCTCTATATCTGTGTTTTACCACATCTGCACTCTGTTACACAAATATTGCATCGAAACTGACTAGTCTTTTCCCATGCATGTACAGTCATCTTCAGACCTTTAAAAATATACTTAGTATCAGAAATGCATGAAGATCTGTATGGAAACTGAAATCACATGGTTTATGGTTTACACCAAAATTATAAACAAAACTTCAAGAGGAAATAGCATTTACAGGCAAACATGGGCACAATATACTAACTACTCTTATCTGAAGAGCTTGGTATAGCTAAGGTACACAAATTTGAAGGACCCTACTTTCATAAGCTTTCAGTTTTCCCCAAGATGTAGTCACTTCTGCATTAGAAAGTTATTTCTACAATAAATGCGGATGAGAAGTTACAAAGATAAACCTCACAAAGTTGCAAATATGTGAAGCATGCAGCAACATCAGGAACACAGTACAAAGAGAGAAAATAGGAATGTTTACAGTGAAGGAGGGAATGTGGTATTTAAAAGAAGCAACAAAAATTATCATCTTCTGCTTTTGGCAAGGTGATCTACATGATTTACAGTGTTAAGAGATCCTTTCTCTTGTGTTTGTACACAGCATAAGTTAAGATTCACCAACTGTAAGGACCTTTTCAAATGTTAAGACGTTCTCCTTCCTGCTCTCCATCTGGCTATCTCACATACAAATGAAGACTTCTGATTCCTGTATGGTTTCTACAAGACTCAAACCAACAACAAAAATAACTGTTACCTTCAGATAGCAAAGAACAACATTTTTTTTTCCAGCTTAAGACACCAACTATATATTAAAAGCTCATAAGAATCGTGATATTCATTACAGGCTTTCAACCTCCCCTTAAAAACAACTTCAGCTCACTGTGAAACACAAGAAAGGGAAGTGGCTGCTATGTTCTCAAAGATACACACCTAAGCTCCTATAAAGTCAATGTGTCTCACGTTATCAGAAAACAAACAAGATTTTGAGGCAAAAATAATCTATTCCATTGTGCGCATATCACGTTGCACAGCACAGTTTTAGTGCAATACCTGGATCACGCAGCTGCTCCTTTTTTCCAAATAATGGATAAGAAAAAAACAATTAAAAAAAACAAAGCCTGTCAGATGGCCTCATGACACATTCAGAACACTTGAATCATCCTTTTAGCTGCTTTCAGATAGGAGGAATTCCATCTCACAGCTTTTGTTTTTGGAAGCATCTCAAGTAGCTCTGGTGCAAACCATGGCTCTTTATTCAAGGGTTTAGCAGACATAAAGAAATTAGGAAGCAACACACTGTTCGAGAACACAACCACCTATCGTGGAAATATCCTCTCCTTAAGAAAGGCTCTTCATGGAAGGATTTCTAGAGATATGAAATCAAAGAAACACAGATTAACATCATAAGAATGGCGTAAAAAGAGTAGTCCCAACAGCAGCAAGTGAGGTGAGACAATAAGTGACAAAAAGGTGTTTGGAATTCAGATCTGAAGTGAAGGAGTAGGCAGCCTGACAGCTTAAACACAACAGAGGACTCCAGAATACCTCCTTACCAGAAACTTAGTCAAATCTAGTATGGGAGTCCTTGCTAAGGCAGAAGTGCTTCACAGTTCACCTATCACAGCACTGTAAGCACCAACAGAGAAATTAATTTGAAGAAAATCCAGCAAGTTTCCATACAGTACACGCTACATATTATCAGTCAGTAATAACAAAGAGCCCAGAAGAGGTTTGCATCACTGACTTTCCAAAATCCAGCATTTCATAATTGCTGAGAAAACCCAACTACACAGAATCAGCTGGTTTGGCTACTACCTTCAATCTCGAGCTGCTTTCACTTAAGTTAGCACCAGGAGGGCTGTCTAGCAATTAGATTTTGACTTCCACCAGCCATTTTTAATATCTTCCACTTCAAAGTCCACAATAACTGCACTTCAGAGCATCAGGAAATGAAAACTCCTGTCTCCGTTTGATATTTCAGAAGGACCTTGAGGGGAGAAAAGCGAGTCATCCTGACGGGAATTCTGCCAGTAGGTGATTACTGAGCTCCCTACTTGCTAATGTGCACGAAATATCGATGTCAGCTTCCTGTTATTCAGAGAAGCACAACACAGTTAGTCCAGGCTGGAGCACTGGACCAACACTGACCTTAAGAAAAAAAAGAGAAGGTACTTTTCAAATGACAAATCTGGTTCTCACCTCTTAATTCCTCAGGTCTCCCTTCTATATGCTAAAGAAACCTGGATGTCCTTTACATGAACATTAACTGAAGTTATTACTTGTAGCAATTCAGCTGCAACTTACATTAGTCATCACAGTTCAAATAACATGGGAAAAACACTCAGGAAACAAATAGTGAAGTGACTACTGACCTGTATAAGCTGCATAGGAAAACTTACTCAAAAGCCATGAAAATTGCTCCAGATACAATGCAAACTAATGGGTTATAAGAGAGACTGATCTCCCTATGTTGTTCCAATTTAGGAAATCTAAAGACCAGGCTACTATAAATGATAAGAATTATAAAACCTAAAGGTCAATAGAACACCACCAGAAATTGATAGATTAAGCACATGACAAAGGAATACCGTATTAACTCAGCTCTGTATAGATTTTGGCAAAAACGAAATGTACCTTAGCATACTATTATGGAAAAATCTGAGAGGGACAAGTCAGAAGGGGTTCAGATAAAAGCAACAGGGAATACTACAAAGGAAAAAAGGCGGCCAGCTAGGAGGCTCTGTGCTTGAAGTCAGCATCCCAGACCCGTGTTTTGACAGCTTTTGGCTGTTTCTGCCTTGCTGGGCCTTCGCTTCTCTGGATCCTTAAATATATGCTGGTATCCTTCAAACAAAACTGCACAGGTAAACCCACTCCAGTGATTCAGTGGATCAGGGAGGGGTAATGAGGTAATTTTAGGGAAAAAAAGAAAATTATTAACAGTACAATTTGATTTTTATCTCCAGCGCTCTTTTATGAGCAGTTCCAACATGCTGCGTCAAGCAAGTGCTGACTTACAGCCTTACACATTTCATATTCCAACTGCAGAATTCATTCCCTTGGCATTCAGCATACCCATTCAGCCAGTATTTCTGTGGATGTTTCTACTCCGATTACAGTATTTCACGACACGTTTGTGTTCTTCAAAACAATCAAAGTCTAGAAGGTAATTAGAAGAGAAAGCTCTCGATGCTGCTGACTAACAGAGCGCGCGTGAGAAAGCTCAGTTCGAACCTGTAAAGCGTGGGTGTATTTTCTAACGCATAAGCCTCTCCTTGGTATGCCTCTTACAAAAGCACTTGTTATTAAACTGCTTCTGAATTGCTCTGGGTTACAATTAAGCCATCCTTTTCCTGACTCCCACCTCTCTGAAAATCATTTTGCTACTGTGTAATAAAGACACTAGAAAATTAGAACCTAACAGGAGACTGTTCCAGCACTGCCCTTGCTTCTTATGTACGTTATGCTAAAAATAAAATAAATGCATGAAAGCTAATACTACACAAATGCAAATTTTAAAATAACTCCATACATTTCTTCATAAGAAACTGACAGCTGCCCAACCGTGTAAAAAAATACAGATTTCCACTTAGATGGTGAAACATTCATTGCTGGACTAAGAGGATTTTGCTTTTCCCTCTCAAAATCTAAAACATATTCATTACGTATTTAGTTTCTATTACTGCAGTGTCTGAACCACCCCAATTTTCTGTGTATCCATCCTTAACACCTCTGCAAGAGGAAGACAGGTTAGAAGAGTGTGTCTCCAGCCACTATACCACCCTTACCTAACACAATAAAAATAACTGACTTAACCACATTGTCTCTTCTAATTAAAGTTTCAAAGTGAAAAGTATGTAAGAGTAAGGACTGTGTGCTTTCCCAGAAACACCATTTTATTTACCAGTTCTTACAGTGTTCAGCAGAATGGAGTTCTCCTCCTACTGGAATTCTTGAAGAATATCACAAAATGAAGGAAAAGCATCTGACAGTCCCGAATGTGGATGTGAGATTCTTCTGAGGGTGTGAGTTGAGAGTGTAAAGGACAGAGGATGTTCTCAGCATCTCCTCTGTATGGGAATGAACCAGCTGTGGAAAGAGCATCTGCCCAAGACATCAATGTGATACCTTACTGTGGGATTCCACAGCAGAGATAGTCCTTTCTGCCACCTCAAGAGCACTTCTCCCAAGGACAGAAGGGAGACAGGCACACAGCAGGGCTCCTGTGGGCTTGGGCTGTCCTCCTTTCTCTGTAGCTCCTCACTAGTAAAGGCCAGTTTTGCTAATTATCTTCCTATAGCTTTAACCATGCCTTATCACACCTAGGCCTGCCCACAATGCAAGGTATTCCAAAGCATTAATAAATATTTTTGGGGTTTTGAAGGGAGTATTATACTAAACATAATGGTATTTGAGAAAGTAACAAGTGCCAGAATATATCTTTGACCATTTTTTTGAGTTTGCAAAAGCCTGAACAAACAGGCCAGTGAACACCTCCTTTCCACTATATTTTATTTCCAATCCAAGACATCCACGACTAACTAAACTTCATTCCATTACAATTATCTGATATGCCATCTTTGAACATTGCTCTTCTGGAATATAGGAAACCTTGTGGAAAAGAAAGCATCATTTCCCTGATAAATGTGCACCTAAGACACAACCAGACTAATTAGTTGGAAGTACACCTGGAAGGATTTTGCAAGTAAATTTGAAGCTAAAACAGTTAACATAGGCACATCATTTGAAATATCAATCTAGAAAGCACACTGAAAGCAAGTGCCTACAGCTGGAAAATGCAATCAAAGTGTAAAGAGATTAGGCTGAGATGATGTAAAGTTTGAATATTACATGCGATAAGCTCATTGCTGAAGGGCAGATTTGCTGCTATTACAGCCTTTACTGGGAAACAAAATAAAATGTATCCAAAATGTTATTTTAAGTCAAGCTGATGTCAGACTGCAAAGAAGCAACCAAGAAGGGCAAGCTTACTCTTGAGCCAATGCTAAAACTGAAGTGATTATGATGATGTTTGTTACAGGGATCATCCATTCAATTTAATTTTCATCATACTTAACTCCTTGTTCACCTTTCCTCTCCTATGCTGGGATCAGCGTACTGGCTTCACATTCAGCGCCTGCACCAACTCCTCTAAGCCTGAGGCTCTCTGAAGCAGAAAGCACAGTTTCTGGCGTCGAGCTAGCAGAGTACCTCCAGCCCAACATCTTCCATCCTCACTCCAGATGCAGTGCCTTGAGGTACAGTACCCTATGAGTATGGTCTCAGAGGCTCTGGCAGGTCTTTCCCAGGCACTGTGCAGTGCAGCATGAGAGCTCAGCAGTGGGGCAGCCCAACATGCTCACTGAAAGGTGAGCAGCAGAAAATAACACTGATCAGTGCTCTTCTCAAGATATTTGCAGCTTTAACTTTAGAAGGCTTCCTTCATAATCCAAACCCTCTTGCTTTCCTGCCTTCCTGACTTTCATCATGGATTTCTCATAGGTGTCCAAAACAATAAAAGTCTGCTAAAAGTCTCTCCTACTGCTGATTCATCCCACCTGGATGATAGGAAAATGAAAGGGAAAATGTGGTGTGATAAATGCAAAAACAGAGTACACTGAGATGATAAACCAGTAGCAACTGCAGCCCGAATCAGACACGCATCAGCCACCACAATACTGGTTTGTGACATTTCCTCTCTCATCAGCAAACTAGTAGAAGCCCTCATCCATAATTAACTGCCATTTTTTCTTGCAGCACCATCTTAAATTAAGAATTGTATGGGTGTCAACAAAATGCGATTAAAAAAAAGCCTCCTATCTGATCTCTGAAATGACTGACTCTTCTTCCTCCTCTTGTTCACTCCTAAACACCCAACTTTACTTCTTTCAGGTAGGTATTTCTCTTCTAGGTGTGCCACCTCTGAAGTCTTCCTAACAGTTTCTAATTAAGGTGACAACCTTCAACAAAGACTTCTGTACCTCATTTGCTAACCCAATATTTGAAGGCTGTCTCTCCTCCTGGTCTGCTATTTCAACTCCAACTCTATTCCTCTATTCTTCAGTCACTGATCATGTGTCATTTCAACACAGCTTCTCGCTTGAAAAATTAAAGAAGTAGTTGTCTATCAGTTTTGTCTATATATATATATATTTGTCTATATATATTTGTCTATAAGTTTTGGCAAAAGCTATTTATCTATGTGAAAATGAAGATCCTTCTCCACAAAGACAGTAAGGTTGAAGTCTAAATTCATCAATCTCACAATCTAAACCAAATACAGGTAGAGATAACACAATGCATTGAAGACTAAAGCTTTAAACACTGTTTTATATAGTAGCTACACAGAAACAGTTCATATGTTAGCTGGTAGGAATTTGGGCAGAAGGGAGCTCTACTATACAAAGATACAAAACAGCTGAAAATCAAACACAAAATGAACCAAGTTCCCAGCACAACCGTTGGCCCAAAGATTGGTAGAGGAAACTTTCAGAGGATAGGTCTGAGACAAATGTAGAAAAAGTACAGTAAACGCAGAAGAAAATATAAATTAACACAACAGACATATGGAAATCAGTATGGTAGAGTTTAAGGGCACAAAAATGAATAAAAGACCTTATAATGGGATATGTTTAGGAAAAGGAAACATTTCTCTACAGCCTACAACAGAAAAAGAGGAAAAAAGCACAAGAAAAATTTAAGTGGGATGGACTCAATTTTAGCACTCAAGTATTGTGCTCACATTGGACATTGTACAGAAGACAGTATCACAGGAAGATAAACTCAGGCCTTAAAAGATTTAACAGCCACCAAGTCCCAAGTGCCTGAGTGAAAAACAACTGTGATATCACAGACCACAAAGCCATAGCAGCTTGGTTAAGTGAAGGAAAACAACATCTGCTCAACGATTTCACTGCCCTGGCGCACTCCTCTGCTGCTTCCCAAAGTGTCTACGCAATTCAGTTGAGCTTAGTCTTGTTAGAGCCTACAGCCACCATTTTCAAAAAGGCACAAGCAACACTACGCAGCAATGCTCACCCAGTTCTCACTCTGCTGCTTCTGAAGAAAGCCAAGATATCCCACATCACTGCAGCTAGCTGCAGCTTTATGGAGATGGCTTCAAACACACCCATTTGCAGAAGCCCGGTAACAGCAGAATATGAACACAAGCACCTTGCTTTTGTTCTCTTTCTATGCTTCTGTTACCAAATTAAAAGTTTGAAGAAAAGCCTTTTGCTTCTCCAGAGTGTTCTCCCCTTCTATTCATTTCCACAGCTGTAAAAAGGACTTAGGAAAAAAAAAAGAGAGGGAAAAAAAAATAATTGGTTTTTACTCATGAGCAAAATATCACTCAGAGCAACTCTGACATATATAAATCCTTATTTTTAAATCAACAAGAGCCTGAAAAGAACTGTGTCCCATGGGAGGAATGTGCCCTGGCCCACTGCAGTCTGAGACCAGCATAGACCTGGCTGTCCCGCACAGCATAGCACTGCTGGAAACTCTTTCAGAGCAAGCCAGATCTGCAGATACTATTTCACAAAGAAGATATGCAAGTAATCCTTCAGGGATCCCTGGGCTTCTTCATGGTAAGGTCAAAGCACCATTAGAAGGGATCAGAGCAGCATGCTTTCCAGTTGGGAAGCAGACCACGGTCTAAAGAAACAAATGGCTCTGACCTGGGAGGATGGAAAAACCTGATGAACAAATGACAGAGCTAATACAGTGGACAGAATTACTCTGTCCCAGGATCGTCAGTGCTTCAGGCTATTATTAATGCTTAACTATGTCACAACAGCACTACAGACTTCTTCCTTTGATCTAATACTGCATCTGATTTCTGGATGCTGGATCTTGTCCAAATGAAGGCCGTTATCCAGTCAGAATTAGCAATTACTGAAAATCCAACCTACAGGGCAGTAGTATCTTGAGCTTTCGCTGCAAATAATGAGCTCATTAAGGCAGTGTATAAGTAAGAGAGCTTCCAGGGTCATGTTTTATGACCATAAGGTTGATACACTGAAATCCTACTAGCTAGAAACCATACAAGCCATACACTGCCATACACCTCAACTCACAGAGAAGCAAATGCAAAGGAAGAAATTGAGAGGTAAGAAGGGTTGGCGTGAATTACGTATGCTGTCCTAGATGCCCACACCTGGTACAAACTCACAGGTGGAGGCAGATATCCAGCTCACCCTCAGCATTTTGTCTAATTCTGCTTCTCTGCTTTCCCTCCTGAAGCAGAGCAAGTCTTCTCTTCCCCTCAAACCCAAAAGTCAAATCTCAGTCTAAAGGCCTGAAAGATGCCCAGCTGAACCAGCACAAGCTCTTGTCATCATCTCCAGCTCCTCTAGTTAGAGAAGAGAATCAGTAGTACAACGTTGCTTGGACTAGGCTACAAAGGAAAATAACTTCTTGCTCACATAGCCAGCTGGAGATCCCTTAAGAGATGTGTATATCATTGCTAGGTCACTCCAAGGACACTGGATTCTGAAAACAAATCTAAATAACCAAGGAATAATGTCCCCCCAGCAAAACCAGTGACAAGAAAAAAATGATAATGCCCCAGGACACAGCTGGGAAGCAAATTGCTGCTGGACATTAATCTCAATTTGGAAATAAAGTTTGGAATTTCCCTCAGGAAAGATCTGCAATGTGGACGGCAGGTTGAGTCACCAGTTGGAAAGCCCAAGAAATGGAGAGAAACATCAGATGGTTGGGGGGGCTGAGCATCAAGGGTGCCTCTCCCATCAGAAATGAATGAATGGGAGAGCTGCAGATACAATGGAGCACGTCCTCTGCCAGAAGTCCATGGGCCTTATAGCTAAAGGAGGAAACGATCCTGCAGAGTCTGACTGCACTGAGAAAATGTCGGTTTTACAGTCACTGATTACAGTGCATATGAAATATATTTCTTAAAGGGAATTAATTTTTTAAAAAAGCAAGTGTGGTCAAAACACTTTAAGGGCACTGAAGGACATGGTTTAGTGGGCACGGTGGTGATGGGTTGATGGTTGGAGTAGGTGATCTTCGTAGTCTTTTCCAAACTTAATGATTCTATGACACACAGATATGTGAGCTAGTACAAGAAACCTGAGTATTTACACACTCACTTTTTCAACTGCACAAAGAGGTCTGTGCCCAAATTCTCAAGCCTAAACGTTGCCCATCAAAATCACTGCGACTCTAATTAGAGTTTGCCTGGGTGGCGCATTTAGATACTCAGATCCATCAATGGCAAAAAGATGAGAGCGAAAGCAACGTTTCTGTTTTCTGAGCTGCAATATTCTCTAGAAATTTCTTATTACCTGACACCTTCCTGACTTCTTTGTAATGCTTCCAAAACTACCAAAATAGTCAAGCATCTCAAATTCATGTAGCAGCTTTTCTTCTCTGCTAATGGACTGAAAAATGGCTGTAATTAATGACGCAGGCATAAGGAGTTCCATGGACAGAGAACTCAAAGCCAAAGGTAGGTAGCTTTGACCCAAGAACTATTTGCAGTTGGACTCTCTCCCAGCACTGTACATATTATTATTTGAAACATATTTTGAATTAAAAACTCTTTGCATTTTTGTAACCTTTCACAACCTGTGAACCTTTCTGTGATGCTCTTTATGCTACTGAAAAAGAGGGAGAAATAGCCAAACAGTGTTTTCAGGCACTGCAGGACAAAATGACCATATACTGCTGAGCTTCTGGGCTTGAAAACAACACCAAGTTCCTCTGAACATTTTTGCAGTGATTACTATAATTCTTTTGTTTAGAAAGCATCTTCCCCACTGTTCTGTGAATGGCGCCAGCAAATATGAAAAACACATTATAGAAAAAGCAGTTTCAAAAATAAAAGGCACACTCCAAATAGATTAAAGACACTTTTGTCTTTCAATTATGACAACTGTCACTAAAGGCTCATTTATAGGCATTAAGAAGTCAGCAGTGTTCCTTTACCATAATTTATTTTACATTAATCTTCCCATGCGTAGCTAATATATACTCTGCAAATTCATACCATGCAGTTCCTAAGTTTCTCTGCTTTAGTTTGCATGTAGCAGAATTACATTGTACAAATGTCACTGCTCTGTTGCCATTTGGAGTGGCAGATGTCCAATTGCCAGCTGTAAAAGTTCTGAATGTGAAGCACTAATTATAATTAACCGCTTTGTTAAACCATATTTAAGACTTTTATTGTTACTTAATAGCAATACAACTATTAGTAGACAAACACACACGTGGTCCACTGCCATAGCATCCACCAAGTTTTAAGCATATCCACAAGGTGAGGGATAGAGGAGAAACAGTTCGCTGGACAAACTTGGATTTTTCTGCAGCCTTTGACCCTGGCTTTCAATGAAAGCTGTAAAAAGAGAAAATTAAGCTGTCATGAGATGACAGGTAGTGCTGCATCGTGGATTAGAGACAAAAAAAAAAGGAAAAATTATAAATCTTCAGAATGCGACAAGATTATCTTCCAGCTGATGTATATTCATATACGAACTAGAAAGAGAAATAAAAATAATGCAACAGTATTTGCCACTGACCAAAAGTTACTTATAGTCTTTAAAGATGTGAGAGCATGACAGCAGACAGCCGTCTGCCTCACGAGCTTCCTTCTGCAATATTCCTCTTTGAATAAAGACACCCTTCTATCAACTTCCTTTTGTCCACAGCACAAAAAACCAAGCGAGAAGTGTCCGTGTTGAAAAGCATCCTACAGCTCAACACTGCTCTGTAGACTACACTTAACATTACAGCCACCATCAATTAGCTTAATTTTCTCTTTACCTTTTCATCCCTCCTGCCCCTAAGTTGAGGAAGCTCCCTGAAGGAACCTGATAAATTTAAAGAGGAAATGTGTGATGTGGCTTCCTGCAATCAGGTCGTTAAAGCTGCACACTCAAAATCCCTTTCAGTCTTAAAGACTCCAGGGCTGTGACATTGTCTTCTTTTTAAACAGCGCTTTAGAAATCATCGGTTTCATGATGCCTTTAAATAATTCAGCTGCAGCCAGGCAGTTGGGCTGATCACACCCAATTAATCCTCATGATTCTTCCTTCACCTGCCACTTCACGTTAGAAAGAACAGGCAGAGCTCTTGAAGCCAGACGGTTTGGCTTTATTTCACTTCATTTCTTTATTTATTTTTACTCACACAGTAGTATCAAGCTCAACAGCCTCTGGCCTCTTTTCAAAGCCTCTGGCGAAGGAAGCAAGATAAAGCGGGATGTTCAAGAGGAACAGGTGACAGCATATACGTGTCAGTCAAAATTCAATATTCAGGATGTTTTCTTAACTTTAAGTAAATTAATAAGTTGGTAAGTTCCAAAGTAATGATCCCCATGAAAAACACAAATCCAGGTGTATTTGTTGACAGTTCAATTGGTGCTTTTTTTCAGGCTTGCTCTAAGAAAACACAAGTGTTTTCATGTTACTGTTTCCAACATAGAGAATTCTCTTATAATACTCTATACGTGAATGAGATCTCTCACATCTAACAACACAGGTAACAGCCATCTCACCTCTACTTCTCATCTAGATGAAAAATAGGAAGGATTTCAGAAACATCAGCAGAAGTGGCTCGAATCACAGCGTTGTTTGAGTTGGAAGGGACCTTAAAAGGCCACCTGGTCCAACTCCCCTGCAATAAACAGGGACAACACAGCTCCATCAGGTGCTCAGAGCCCAGTCCAGCCTGACCTGAATCACAGACATTCTTTTGGTCTGCTTTTTTTCCCCCCTAAATATAAAGGACAGCTCAAGAAATATGGTAAACAAGCATTCAGTGAAAACAAAAGGTAATAAAAACATATTTTCTTAAATGAAGGTGGCAGAACATAGTGACACAGGATCAGAGGCCAAGAAAGAAACCATTTGACCAGCTCCTTGGAAGCCTGAAGCTCTTTTCAAGATGTTTGCTACTGTATATGGCAACATGAATTTATACCACTTCAAAGACTCTTCTCAGCAGTGCATAGTGATAGGACAAAGGGAAATGGTCAGAAACTGATACATAGGAAGTTCTGCACAAATGTGCGTGGGAACTTCTTCACAGTGCAGGTGATGG
>JANHGO010000041.1:33155997-33183806 GCA_024606505.1 Aquila spilogaster
GGAATCATAAAGTTAAAAGGTAGATAAAACACCATAGAAAAATGTGACAAAGTGAGTACATTACAAAGGAATGCTGCATTAATCTAGCTCTGTATAGATGTTGACATACTATTATGAGAAAAACTGTAAGGGACAAATGAGAGGGAGGGGTCAGATACAGCAATCAGGACTACTACAAAGGAAAAGTAAGTTCTAAAAAAACCAACCAAACAACAACAAAAAGCACCAGCTACCTAAATCTTGGCCAGGCAGCAGCTACAAGAAAGCAATGTGGAATCCAACAGATTTACATGGGGGAAGGACTGGAAAAAAAAAAAAAAATATTATTTGTATTACTAAAGAAGAACATTCCGACCAGCACTAACAAATTGAAACAAGGAAAAGGAAGTTTAGGCAGAACATCTAGAAATCAAGTTTATTTGGCAGCAGCAACATATCCCAAAAGAAGCCATGAATCCTGGAACAGTTTCAAACAAGAGTGGACAACATGCTGCAAGATACATGACGAAAACAACACACCATGGGCAAAAAAAGGAAGCAAACAAGGCAAGAACACAGCCTCCTCCTCAATGCTAGCACCAACACAGATGCATACCACTAGTGTGAGCACACTGCGTTCCAGTCGGACATGTCTCAGCCCCAGCCACAACAGAGCGCTGCTTCCAGTAAGTCAAAGTGCTGGGACAAGGCCAAAAACAGTAAAGGCAGCACTGCTGCTGCAGCGCTGGTGGCCAACTGGGAGGTTTTAGTGTTTAAAGTCAGCATGCAGGGCACTGCTTCTAGATCTTCTAGACTGCTTCTCCCTTGCTGGGTCTCCATTTCTCCATGATATGTAAACGTACGCTGATACCTTTCTGAACAAAAATTGCACAGGTGAACCATTTCAGTGATTTGCTGGATAGGGAGGGGTAATGAGGTAATTTTAGGAGGAAAAAAAGATTAATTACTAACAACACAATTTGATTTTTATTCCCAGTCCTCATTTATGAGCAACAGTTCCAACATGCTGTGTCAAGCGATAGGTTCTGATTTATGGCCTTACACACTTTATATTCCAGCTGCAGAATTCATTCCCTTGGCATTAATCATACTAGTTCAGCTAATATTTTTGTAGATGGTTTTACTCTGATTACAGTATTTCGTGCTGCATTTGTGTTCTTCAAAACAATCAAAAGGTAGAAGAAAAAGCTCTTGACATTCCTGACTAACAAAGCACACACAAGAAAGCTTAGTTCAAACCTGTAAAGTGTGGGTGTATTTTCTAATGCTCAAGCCTCTCTTTGGTATGCACGTCTTACAAAAGCACTTATTATTGAACTGCTTCTGAATTGCCCTAGGTTACAATTAAGCTATCCTTTTCTCTACCCTCACCTCTCTGCAAAGTGCTTTGCTACTGTATAGTGAAGACACTAGAAAATTAGAACCTAACAGGAGACTGTACTAACTCTGACCTTGCTTCTTATGTGTATTATACTCAAAATGAGTGAAAGCTAACACTACGTAAATCCAGATTTTAAAGCTCCACATGTTTCTTCACACAAAACCAATACCCTTGCAATCCCAGAAATCCAACATTTGCATTCATAATGCAGATTTAAACTTAGATGGTGAAACATTCATTGCTGGTCTAAGAGGTTGTTGCTCTTTCCCCTCAAATCTAAAACATATTGGTTACCTATTTAGTCTCCGTTACAGCAGTGTCTGAGCAACCCCAGTCTTCTGTGCACTTTTCCTCAATATCCTTGCAAGAAGAGGACAGGCTAGAAGAGGGTGCCTGAGTCACAAAGAAACCTGCACAAAACTGAAGGCAGGACTTTTAAAGACCAAAGTGTTTCTCTAGCCACTAGACCATACTTACCTGCCACAATAAAAATGAATGAGTTCACCACAATACCTCTTGTAAATAAAGCTTCAATGTACATCAGAGTAAGAACTGCATACTTCCAAGAAACAACGTTTTTGTCACCAATTCTTATGTTTAGTGTAATGGAGTGCTCCTCCTCCTACTGGAATTCTTAAAGGCTATCACAAATGAAGAAGAAAGTACCTAAAGACCCAGAACTTGCATTGATGGGGTTTTTTTTTGAGGAAGGATGACTGATTTTTTTTCAGAGGCATCTGTCTTGAAGCCTTTCATGAGTGAAATCCAAGGTCTGCACGAAATGCTGATCCTCAGAATAGGGTTAATAGGGCAGATTACAAAATGTGGAGGACCAACTGTGAAGTTCAACAGATAATTATGAGAGCAATTGCAAGAAGAATATTCTGAGGTGACAGGCCAGAATAAAGATAGCTACAAGAGCTAAATCTAAAAGCCACGTTCCTCACTTTTGAAACGAATTTTGCTAATTATCTTACTGTGGCTCTAACTATGTCTATCACACCTGTGACTGTTACAAGTGCAGGGCATTCTGAAGCATTAATAAACGGGTCTGGGCTTTTGAAGGGACCATTACATGAAAAGTAACAGTATTTAAGGATGTAACAAAGTGCTAGAATCTATCCTTGGCCATTTTTTGAGATTGCAGGAAGCAGCCTGGACAAAGAAGATAGTCCACAGCTCCTTTACAGGGCATTTTATTCCCAATCCAAGATATCCACAATTAACGGGACTACAAGGAATAAACTTGCATTACAATTAGCTGATATGCCATCCTGTCGTATTTTAATGTTGCTTTCCTAGAGTATGGGAAGCCTCATGGAAAAGAAAGCATCATTTCCCTGATAAACATGCACCTAAGATGATAGCAAGCAGACCAATTACTTTGAAGTACACCTGGAAGGATATTGCAAGTAAATTTAAAGTAAAAACAGTTGACATAGGCAGATCATTTGAAATATCAATCTAGAAAGCTCACTAAAAGCAAATGCTTACAGCTGGAAAATGCAATCAAAGTCTAAAGAGATTAGGCTAAGATGATGTAAAGTTAGAATATTACATGCAATAAGCTTGTTGCTGAAGGGCAGATTTGCTTCTATTATAGCCTTTACTGGAAAACAAAATGAAACGTATTTTAAATGTTATTTTAAGACAGGTTGATGATGTCAGACTGGAAGGAAACAACTGAGACGGGGAAGCTTACACTGCAGCCACTGCTAAAACTAAGCAGTGACCAATACAATGTTACAGTGATCATCCATTTAATTTTCATCATACTTAATTCCTTCCAACCTTTCTTGTTCTATGCTGGTGTCACCATCTTGGCTTCATGTTCAGTGTCTCCACCAACTCCTCTAAGCCTCAGAGCCTGTCCAGAGCAGAAAGCACAGCTTTTGGCAGCTGACAGTTTTGAGCTACCAGAATACACCCAGTCCAGCATCTGGCAGTCCTCATGACTATAAATAGAGATACCAACTTGAGGCACAGTAAGCTGTGGGTATCATCTCAGAGGCTCTGGTAGGTCTCTTCCAGGCACTGTGCAGTGACATACAAGAGCTGAGCATTAGGGGAGCCCAATATGCTCGCTGGATGGTACATGGCAGAGAATAATGCGTGTCAGTGCTCTTTCCCAGATATTTGTAGCTTTAGTTTGAGCGGCCTTTCTTTGAAATCCAAATCCTCTTGCTTCTCTCCCTTTCTTACTATCAGTGTGGACTTCCCCTGGGTGTCCAGAGCGATTAAGTCTCTCCTACTAATGACTCATGCCATTCCTTTGCATTTTGCCCTAGTTGGATGGTAGGAAATAAAAGGTGAGATGCTATGTGACAAATGTAAAACAGAGCACATGGGGATAATGAAACTAGTCAGCAACCACTGTCTGATTCAGATACACAGCAACCATTCAAACACTGATTGGTGACATTCCCCCTCTTATCAGCAGTACTAATAGAAAAATCCCATCTGTAACTAACTATCTTTTTTTGCAGGACTGCCTTAAATGAAAAATCCTAAGGCTACCTGGAACACATGATAAAAGAAGGGCACAGGATCTCAGAAATTACTCGGACTCTTCTTCTTCACTCCTAAATACCCAACTTTATCCCTTTTACGTAGGCACTTCTTTTCTCTAAAGTCGTCATAAGCTTTTCCAGTTAATATGACAACCTCCAGCAAGAACTTTCAACAGTACCCAATTAATTCACTAACCCAAGACTCAAAGGTTGTTGCTCCTGATTCACAACCTGTAACTCCAACTCTATTCTTTAGTCACTGTCCAATTGTCATTTCAAGACAAATTTCTTGTTCTTGTTTGAAAAATGAAAAGAAAAAAATTGATAATTGCCTATCTGCCCACAAACCTTGGCACAAGCTATTTATCTAGAGGGAAAGTGAAGCTGCTTCTCCACAAAGACAGTAAGATCAAAGTCCAAATCTTAAGTATCTCACAATCTAAACCAAATACAGGAAGAGATATACAACACATTGAAGGTTCAAGCTTTAAAGACTGTCTTTTTGTTATAAATATAACTTAATATAATACCTACAAAGTAACAGTTCATACAGTGGGTGGCAAGCATTTGGGCAGAAGTCAATTTTACCAAATAATAAACAGCCAGAAACTAAACACAAAATCAACCAAGTTTCTGGCACAAATGGTGGCTCAAAGACTGGCAGAGGAAACTTTCAGAGGACAGATTTGAGACAAATGTGGAAAAAGTACCATAAAGGACAAAAAGAAAAAAAGTTAATGCAAAAGCCATGTGGAAATCAGCATGGAAGAGTTTAAAGGCAGGAAAAAAAGTGAAGAGCTTGGAAGGGAATGCGTTTAAGAAAAGGAAATAGCTTTAAAATATTTATCTGCAGCCTACAGAACAAAGAAAGAAGAAAAGGACAAGAAACATTAAATTGGATGGACTCAAGAGTTTTAGCATTTGAGTACTGTGCTGATGTTAGACATTGTGCTGAAGACTGTATTCTGAGGGGCCTCATAGGAAGATAAAACTTGGGCCTTGAAAGACTTAACAGCCACCAAACTCCAAACCTCTGAGTGAAAAGCAACTGTGATATCACAGATCACAAAGCCATAGCAGTTTGTTTAACTGAGCGAAAACAACATCTGCTCTATGATTTCACTACCACGGTGCACTTCTCTGCTGCTTTCCAAGGCATCTACACAATTCAATTGAGCAGATTCTTATTAGAGACTGCACTCACCAGCTCGAAAGAGACACAAGCGATACAAACTGGCAACGCTCATCTGGTTTTCACTCTGCTACTTGTAAAGAAAGCCATGAACTACCACAGTGCTTCTGCTAGCTGCAGCTTTATGGAGGTGGCATTAAACTATACCAATTTGCAGAACCCAGATCTGCAGGTACAGGGCACTATGAGCAAAACTGCATTGCCAATCTTCTTTCTAAATTTCTGTTACTAAATTGAAAAAAATAAAGAAAAATGTTTTGCTTCTCCAATTTTCCAGGCTGTTTACTCATGCACTGGTCATCATGTTGATAAGTTAGTTCTCTCCGCTTATATGGGTAATTTCTACAACTGTGAAAAGGACTTGGGGAAAAAAAAACCAAAGAAAAACCCGAAGGGAAAAAAAAAAAGATAAAGGCATCAGTTTTCACTCATGAGTAAAATATCACCTGGAGCAACTCTGAGTTTATATATTTTGTACTTTTTTTCCTCAAGTCTATAAGATTTAAAACCTGAAAAAAAAAATCTGTATCCCGTGGGAGGAATGCAGGGAATATCTGTAGAAATACACCCTGCAGCTTTCCTCCTGAGTGTAATAACCCACAGAGCAGGCTCCGCAGCTTGCCTGCTGCAGTCTGGGGCCAGCACTAGACCTGGCAGTCTCTGGCAGGAGGACAGCACTGGAAACTCCCTCCAAGAGCAATCAAGCCTATAATGAGAATCACACAAACATATCCTTTCTTACACAGCAAACCTTTTTATGTACTCGAGAGGAAAAACACACCCAATTTTCCATAGAAGAAATACGAATTCCACTCTGTGACAATAAAATCAATTCTTTGGGTCATTTTAGCTCCCTGTTGTAGTTGACCCATTTGATTTCAGAGAAAGCCAGATCTGCAGATCCTATTTCTCAAAGACATTTAAGTAATTTTTCAGGTATCCCTGGGTTTCCTCATTGTAAGGTCAAAACACCCATTAGAAGGGATCACAGTAGCATGCTTTCCAGTTGGGAAGCAGGTCTGTGCCTGAACGAACAAATGGTATTGACCAGGGAAGTTGAAGAAAACTGATGGACAAATGACAGATCTAATGCAGAAATACTCTGTCCCAAGATTGTCAGTGTCCAGACTATTTTTAATGTTCAACTATTCTACACAGCTGGACAGGACGACTCCTTTGATCTAACACTGCATCTGATTCCTAGATGCTGGATCTTGTCCAAATGAAAATCCTTATCCAACTGGAATTACCAATTACTAAAATTCCACCCTACAGGGTAGTAGCATCTTGAGCTTCCGCTGCAAATGATGAGCTCATTAAAGCACTGTGTAAATCAGAGAGCTTCCAAGAGTCATGTTTCATGACCATGAAGTTTACACCTTGAAATCCTACTAGTTGGAATTCATACAAAACATACTCTGGTCCTTTGCAATACACCCATGACTCACAGAACAGCAGATGTGAAGGAAGAAACTGAGGGAGAGTCACAGATAGAATAAGTTACGTACACTGTCCTGGCTTCACTCACCTCATGCTGTTAGGTAGAGGCAGATGTTCAGCTCACCCCCAACACCACGTTTTTTTCTAATTCTGCTTGTCTGCTTTCCTACCTAAAGAAGACCGAGCCTTGCCTTCTCCTCAAACCTAAAAGTCAAGTCTCAAACTGACATCCTGAACCTTGTCCAGCTGAACCAGCCCACACTCCTGTCCCCTTCTCCAGCTCTTCTGTTTAGAGAGGAGCATCAGGACAACGTTGCCTGGACTAGGCTGCAAGGGAAAATACCCTCTTGCTCACAAAGCCAGCTGGAGATCCCTTAAGAGACACACAATCTGCACACATCATTCCAGGGTCACTCCAAGGACACTGGATTCAGAAAACAAGTCCAAAGGAACCAAGGAATAATGCAAAAAAAACAAATAAAATAAAATAAAGCCCCAAGACACAGCTGGGAAACAGATACACTCCTGGACACTCATCTCAATTTTGAAATAAAGTTTGGAATTTCCCTCAGGAAAGCTCTGCAACGTGGAGGGCAGGTTGAGTCACCATTTGCTGGAAAGGCAAAGAACTGGAGTAGAACCTTGTAATGCTGGGGGGGGGGCACAAAAGGTGCGTCTCCCCACCAGGACTGATAGAGAGGGCTACTTCTGCCTCCGAAACTCCAGACACACTGAAGTACATACTATGCCAGAGGTCGATGGACGTTAGTGTAAAGGAGATAATGATCCTACAGATCCTGACTGCACTGATCACTTTGAAAACGTCAGTTTTTCAGTCACTGATCACAGTGCATATGCAGCATATTTCTTCAAGGAAATTAATTTTTAAAAACAGAGAGAAAAATATAGCCTAGTCAGACACCTCAGGTTTTTGAGCTAGCACAAACCCCCCAAGTGTTTTACAGTTGCATTTTCAAGTGGACAAAAGGGTCTGTGCCTGAAGCCTTAAATCTAAACGGTGCGCAGCAAAATCACTGGGACTCTACCAGAAGCTTACCTCTGTGGGGATATTCAGATCAATTAATGGTAAAAGATCAACATTAAAGCAGTGCTGCTTTGGTTTTTTTGAGTTGTAACATGGTCTAGAAACTTCTCTCTTCCTGACAGCTTCCTTCCTTCTTTCAAGTGCTTCCACAATCACAGAATAACCAAGCACCTTTAATTCATGGAGCAGCTCAGCTCCTCTGCTAACGGACTGAAAAATGTCTGTAATTAATGAGACCAGTATAAAGAGCCCCACACCTAGAAAACTCAAAGTAATCAAAAGTAGCTTTTCCCTGATAACCACTTGTAAGTGGGTTCCCTTCTAGCATTATACATTTCATTTTTTTGATACTTATTATGAATTAAAAGAACTCTTCACATTTTCTTAACCCTTCATGATCCATGAACCTTTCTATGATCCTCTTTAGGCTTTTGAGGCAGTCAGAAAAACAGTCAAGTGTGTTAGGACTTGCATGCGTTGCAAGATAAAACGACCATATACTGCTGAGCTGTTGGGACTGGAGACAACTCCCAGAGTTCCTTTGAACATTTTTGCAGCAATTATTAAATCTTTCTTTTGTTTAAAAAACATCTTCCCCACTGATCTGTGGAAGGCTCCAGCAATTATGGAAAATGCATTACATAAATAGCAGTTTCACACACACACACAGAGACACAACAAACCCCAGACTAAAGACATTTTTGTCTTTCAATTATGACAACAGTCATTTTTATCTGTGAGTAAAGGCTCATTTAAAGGCATTTAAGAGTCAGCAGTGTCCTTTACCATAATTTATTTTACATTAATCTTCCTATTTCTAGCTACAAATATATATTCTGCAAATTCATATCACGCAGTTCATAAACCTGTCTGCCTTAGTTTGCACATAAGCAAAATTAAATTGTACAAATGCCACTGCTCTGTTACCATTTGGAGTGGCAGATGTCCAATTGCCAGCTGTACAAGTACTGAATATGAAGCACTAATTACAGAGTAATCAAATGCTTTGTTAAACCATATTTAAGAATTTTATTGTCACTTAATAACTACGCAAGTATTAGTAGATAAACACACATGTGGTCCATTACCACAGCATCCATCAAGTTTTAAGCATATCCATAATGTGATGGATAAATGAGAACTGTTGATTGGACCAATGTAGACTTTCCAAAAGCCTTTGACCCTGTCTTTCAACGAAAGCTCTTGGGAAAACAGAAAATTAAGCTGTCAGGAAATGAAAGGTAGAGATGCATCATGGATTAGAAAGTGGCAAAGAAACAAAAAAAAAAAAGGAAGAATTTTTTTTTTAAATATAAATCATTAATTGTGGCAAAATGCATCAAAACAGTGCACAAGATTATCTTCAGGCTTAAGTCAAGTATATACATTTACAACCTGGGAAGGGAAATAAATTAATGCAACAGTATTTGCCGCTGACTCAAAATCACTTAAAATCATTAAAGAAATGAAAAAGCATGACAGCAGAGACCATCCGACTGGCTTAGGAGTTTGTTTCTGCTACATTATTCTTTGAAGGAAGGAACCCCTCTTTCAACTTCTTTTTTGTCCGCAGCACAAAAAGCAAGCTAGAAGCGTTCATCTTAAAAAGCATCCCACAGCTGAGCACTGTTCTGTACACTCCACTTGACTTTATAGCCACCATCAATTAGTGTAATTTTCCCTTTACCTTTTCGTCTGTACTGCCCCCTAAGTTGAAGGAGCTCCCTCAAGGAGCCCGAAAAATTTAGAGAGGAAACCTGTGATGTGGCTTCCTGCAATTAGGTCATTAAAGTTACACATTCAAATCCCTTTCATTCTTAAAGTCTGTGAGGCTGTGACATTGTCTTCTCTTAAATCGCACTTTAGAACTCATCTGTGTCATGGTGTCTTTAAATGATTCAGCCACAGCCAGACAGTTGGGCTGATCACACCCAATTAATCCTGATGATTCTTCCTTCACCTGCCACTTTATTATTGAAAGAACAGACACAGCTCTTAAAGCTAGACAGAGTTGGCTTTATTTTATTTTTTTAACTCGCATGGATAGTACCTAGCCCAACAGACTCTGGCTGCTTTCCAAAGCCTCTGGCAAAAGAGGCAAAATACAGCAGGACGCCCAAAAGGAACAGGTGACAGCACATACGTGGCAGTCAAAAAAATCAATATTAATGACATTATTCTAACTTTAAGTAAATTTTGCAAGTTGTTAAGTTCTAAAGTAATGATCCCCATGCAAAACAGAGATCTGTACATCTTTGACAGCTGCCTTTTTTGAGCAAAGCTTGAAAGAAAAAAACAAACCCTCAGTATTTTTGTGTCACTGTTCACAATGTAGAGAATGCTTGGATGGCATTCTACATGTTAATGAGATATCTCACATCTAACACAGGTAACAGTCATCTCAATCATTTTTCTCCTGTCTGAAGAAAAAATAGGAAGGATTTAAAGAAGAGCAGCAAAAGCGGCTAGAAACGTGGGCAGATTCTCATGATCTGTTTGGTTGTTTTGTTGGGGTTTTTTTCCTAAATAAGGGTCCCATAAGGAAAGCACAGTTACAAATATTTGTTCATCAGATCTCTAATGAAAACAAAAAGCAATGGATTTAACTCTGGTAATTTAAAAAAAAAAATCTTTTCTTATATGCAGGTAGCAGAATGTACTGAGACAGGACCAGAAGCCAAGAAAGAAACGATTTCACCAATTCCATGAGAAGCCCGAAGCTATATTCCAGATGTTTGCTGCTGTAAATGCCAACATAAGGATATACTATCTCAAAAGCAGTCATGTTGTAGACGATGCATATTACTCATGGGCAATGATAGCTCAAGGCAAGTATTTCACATACCTGGAAACATCACTCAAGTTTGGTCCAACTGAAACACAGCACCGAGTTGATAACAACAACAAACTCACCCCCATGGTTCTCCTGACTGAGAATTATAAGCCCTCAAGTACCACACAGGGCTCCTTTGAATTTAAAGTATTTAAGTTGATACTACTCTCCACGTTTTCAACAAAGGAAATCTATGAAGATTAGTTATATCCACTCCTCATACTCTACAAGACAAACACTTCTTACAGGGATGGCAGTGAATGCAAGAAGGGTAAGGCACTTGTCATATAGACATTCACATCAAAACAGACTGAACACTACATGGGCTAAACTGGCCTGAAACATCAACCCTGCTAAAATAAGGAGTAAACTGCAACATTTAAGCACTTACTGTTAAAGAATAGCAGTTACATGTGACCTTGTTCTGTTTGTTTGGGTGGGAGAATGCTGCTGTTTTCCTTTATTATTGTTATTTTGGTTAAGTTGGTGTACAAAAGCTTGGGTAATTCAGCATACAAGCACTGGGAGCTGGAAAAGATTAGTTTTAAAAAAAAAAAAAAAAAAAGCATCTCTACTACTTGCCCTCTAGCACACAGGAGTGAATCCAAAACTCCTGAGAAACCCTGAAGGAGGAATTACTACACCATACAATAGATTTGATCAGTGAGAGATACAAGAATCATTTTAGGGCTTAAAACAGCTAAGCTAACAAAATAATTCTTTTCAATTGGTCTTCCATTTCAATTGGTTTAATATTCTACAGAAGGATGTAGAGCAGTTAGTCATCCACCTCCACAAGGGAGGAAAACTGGCTAGGTGCAGACTCAGAAAGGCAAGAAAATGCATTTTTCATTATTAAAAAGATGAATCTTTGAATACAGGTCATTGTGTTTGGGATACATCAAGAGAATGCAAGTATGAAGTGCTACAAAAACACCTTACCTCCTCTTCACATCTCTGAATACATACAATTGATTAGGGGCCATCATTTACACTAACTCTTTAAAGAGTGAATGGCGAAGAACTGCTTCTGGAACACAATGTAGCAATTTGTACTAAAATTAGCATATTAAACCAAATTGCTAAATGGCACAAAGATGTAATTTGCACAACAAGCTTGCAGTTTGGCTCTTCAGCCTGCAACCTAAGGAAAATATATTTGATTTGGACCTGCCGGTATCCTTCAAGCTTCGGGCCTCCGATAATTTCTTATAAATTATTTGTACCAAACATTTAATTCAAAATTTTTAAATACCATCAGCTTAACTGAGTGGTACCAAGACAGTGAGAAGTCAGAAAGCTATTTTCACTCTTCTGTAAGGTAACACTTAAAATAATACAGGCTGTGCATGAGTTTTAAAAACAGTATCAGAGACATCAAAAATGACCACAGTGAGAACTCTTGGAACTCTCACAGGAGAGAGAGAGGTGAGAAAAATATTTTTGTACTTTCTGTTTTGTTTGCTCTCTGATTTGAATTTTTGATAGAGTAAGGAGGCCATAAAGGCACAGCTACTGACAGAAGACCACTGGGCAACACAGAGCCCGAACATACTCTCAGCTCTTCTGCTAAAGCAACTAGGTTTCAGGGTAACGTCTCTCTGATCTTCCAAAATAATTATCTTCACATTAAGTATTTTAGAGAAAGTTGGGAAAGACCCTTTAGTTGTTTTATGAAAGATACATTGCCAACCAACTTCTGCTGGCTAAGATTTAAATGCAGTGAGTTCGTAACATTAAAAAAAAAAAAAAAATTATTTCCTCTGACCCCAAAAGTGCAGTTACAGAATTATTGCTGAAGAAAATCTAAACCATCTTGACATCTCTACTGAAATTATCTACTGTTAAGGTAACCCTAAAATAAAGTGGGCTTATTTACTGTTTTGCTTTTTAAACTTGGACCATTTAAATGTTTTAATTTACAGCACAGCCCTTACACACATTTTTTTCAGCACAACTGACAGACCAACAAACTGTGGTCCCAAACACGAAAACCATAAAGGAGGGACCAGACCTTCTACAATAAGTCCCTTTTTCTTCAGAACACACACTTTTCCACCTCCTACCATTAATCTCATCCTCATCTTCCTTCTCCTGCATAATCTAGAAGCAGATAAAAAGTATCAGTTCAATCAGTTCACAAGGCCAACAATGCGGGGATTATTTCAAAAACTTATGTGCTAGTCAAATTTATTTTTACATGGATGAAGCAACAGAGCTTCCTCTTCCCTATGAGGATTATCTCACAAATTACTTTTTACCACAAGGAAAACACACTCTGCAAAAGTCTCATTCTATTTAAAAGTTTCTAAGTTTGTCCCATTTTAAGAGTATTTAATTTTGTTCCTTCTTCAGCTGGCCTGTCTCTTCTCAGCCATAAATCTACACACCAACTTCCTTCCCCCCCGCCGAGTTCCTATGCCGCCTATGCTACTGTTACTCAGATCCTGTACTCCTTCCCATTCCCACACTCTGAAACCTCTTTCACAACTATTCATTTTGGTCCTTCACCCATGTCAGTGTCTGTAACCAGGAGTCACAGCCTGGCATGGACACCCAGAACCCTCCATCTCCTGCATGCCAGGCTCTTCCAAGGTGCTGCTGAAGCATCCCAGCTATGCAAAAGGCCTCCTCAGATTGCCCACTCCAAGCACTTCAGGGTAGGCAAGCCTGTACTATTCTCCTGGAGTCTTAACACTCCAAAAGCAGCCGCCTATCTTATATGCATGAAAGCTTTTTGTAGGACAGGGTGTAACTACAACTACTACACCCTTTAAAGTCACTACCCAAGATACAAAAATATTTAATTTTTCAGCAAAACATCAGTGACAGAGGGCTTGATCCTTTACCTGCTGCCACAATATACTCCCTTCTCAAGCACCTGCTGGACGACCCTGTAGTCGAAGCACCTTTTTCCTTCCCTAAAATGCGCTTGAATATATCTAAGTTCCCGACTGCCTCTGAATAACAGAGTTTTGAGGTCAGAACAACAGCCTGCTCTCTTGCTGTTGCTCCGAGCTATCCTAAAAGACCACCACCTGCAACAGAGCAACCTAATGACAGCCAAGACCCACCAAAGACCAGCTGGGCGAAGGTCTCTCTCCAGGATCAATCTCTTCCGTACCCAGATACCTTCTCCCTCCCTGAACTGGTTTGGTTTGACCGGCCGCAGCTGGGCAGATGCTCCCACCTCCTCTCAAGGGGAGCAGACCTGCAGACCCCCGCAGCTTTACAGCACGGCACCCCAAGCACGATTTGAGTGAAAACTCCCCTCTTCGGCCACCCGCGCGGTGCCGCACGACCACCCCTGCTCCAGTGGCGAGCCCCCCGAGACCCACCTCACCCGGCCACCCCCTCGATGCCTCCCCAAACCCCCGGACACCCTCCTCCTGCCCGACCATCACTTCGGACGCAGGCCAAAAGGGACAGAGGGGCAAAACCCCCGCTGGGGCATGGGGGAGAGAGGGGGCTACACCACCCCCTCGTTAAGACACGGATTTGAGGGGGAAGGGGACAGGAAAATAGCCATTTCCACCCGCCGGGGCTGGCTGAGGGGCAGGGGCCCCCGTTATCCCGCCATTTGCTCCCCTCAGGAAAGAGGGGGCCGCGGAGGAGGGGGGATTCCACTGCCGCGGGGCCTAGTCGGTGGAGTGAGGGCACGGAGGTCCGGGGAGGAAGGCGGAGGGTGGGGGGAGAAGGTGACTGAGGCGGCGGCGGGACGCGGCCCCCGGGGCAGGGGCCGGGGCGGCCACTCACAGAACTCGGCGATGTAGTAGGAGACGGCGTAGTTCTCCTCACACCACTCCAAGGTGGAGGTCGGCGGGCCCCAGTAACCCTCCCGGTCAGCTGCCGGAGCCATCGCGGCACCCGCTTTCAGGCCAAAGCGGAGCGAAAAGGGAAAGGCGAGGAGGAGGGAGAAGGGCGCCGGGCCCGGAGCGCAGCGGCAGCGGGCGGGAACCGGCGCTGGGCCCGCCCGGCCGGGGGAGGAACCGCGGTGAGAGGGGAAGGCGGGCAGGCCGCGGGTTGCCATGGCGACGGGTTGAGGCCTGCGGGCGCGGGAAGGCCGGGGCGGGCGGCGTCGCGTTGGTCTGAGGCGGCGGCGGGGGCGGGGAATCTTGGAGGGAAGAAAAGTGTTGAGGTGGAAAAGGCAGGTTTAGGGAAAATCCGAGGGGAGAGGCCGGCTGGGAGTACGTTTGGCTCAGAGAGCCCGCGCGACGGCCCTGTGGAGAGGAGAGGAGAGGAGGGAGCGCGCCCGCCATCGCGGCCTCGCTGCGGCCGCGCTCTCTCCTCACCCGGTTTTCGGGGAAAATAACGCTGCCGCGGGTCGGTTCGGTGGCACTGAGGTGGTTTCCCCCTCTCTCTGTTTTTCCTCGTAGGCTGCAGGGAGGGTTTGTAACGCGAGCGAGGCAGCGCGCCGGGTTCGTGTTTTTAAATGAAGAGGCAAGTGTTTCTCGTACTCGTGGGCTGGGAGGAGGAAGGAGGGTTTTTTATAGCACTGCCTACTACACGGGGGTTTTCTCTCATCCCATGCCTTATTTAGTTTCCTCGGTGCTTACTACGCGTACTATACTTACACCCATAATATGCAAAGTGCTTTTCGAGCAGAGTTGGTATCCAAAGGCAAGTAGAGTCTAAAAAGGGAAAGACTTGAAACACATGGGAAAAGAATAAAGCGCACAAGTAAAGGCCTAATAATATCGTGGGTTTTATGTTTCAGAAAAAGGTCCGAAGACTGGAGGAGAAGCTTTAGGCAGACCTTGTGGGCTGTACACAGTGCTTATACCCTGCCGGTCAGCAGAATGTATTTATCTGCAGATGAACACACAAACTTCTTTTTCCACATCTTATTTCTCCTCGCCTCCCCTTCTGTAAGCTAAAAAACTCCAATCTAAACACAGACCTTTCCTAGTGTAAATGCTGATGTTTCATAATGTATACATCTATCATGAAGAATAACCTGCCTTCTGCAGTTCAGCTTCTATATGATTGCTTTCAGCATCAGGTAGAGATGTGTTTAACATTTTTCATAGTGATATAAAGCCTTCAAAGCAAAATTGATTTTAGTGATGGCAATGATAAAATACTTAGATTGTCAAAACATCATCAAAATCACTGTGCATTATTTTGTGCAGACCTGTCTTTTTATTTTTTTCAGACCTAGATTTTCCTCCCCAGATTTAGACTTTCAAGACTGAGGTCTGGAAGAGTACCAAACTGATTCAGAAGCACAAAACCGGTTGTAAGCGATGAGGAGGATTCTAGCCTGCTTGATGCACTTTAGCTTTTTGGACTTTTGAAGGTTCTGTTTATATAGTAAGGAAGTTTGTAGGCTCTGATCTATCTTTTGTTATCATGGTTAGCCATTTTAAGATGAAAAGTTCTTAACAGAAAAATATTTCAAAGTTTGAAATTGCAGTAGTTCAGAAACTAAAGAAATAACTATTAAATATCCCATTGGCACACCAGGAGCACAGAATGGGAACAATATGAAAAAGCAAGCAATTTGGATACTATTCAATTACAGTTGGCTTTAAATAAATAATTAAAAATATTGATGCTTGTTTCTTTTCTCATCACATGCATGCTGGCCATGAGAAGATTTGTAACCGCAGTAGAAAGGGAAGTCAGAGATGAAACTGGCTTTAAAACTGGGCAAGATAAATTAATGAAAGATTGTATGGGGTAGATAACAACAACAATGTGGGTTGTTATCCATTCTGTTTTTTCTAGATAGAAAGACAAGCCAAAATGTATCACTAGCCCTTAATTTGAGTAATTGGGGAATTTTTGTTTATTATTTGACACGTTTCTGTAGTATTCTCCATCACAATATGCATTTACTTCTGACTTACGCTGTGGTTTGGTTCTCTGCTTTTGAACTCTGGCAAACCTTTCAGCCATTGCACTCAGAAGGATAGTATTGCAGAGGCAGCCACAAACCATTATTATACACGCTTTTTTTTTCCTAAAACTGTTTTGTAAAGGTAAATTCATCTTCCACAAAAACAACTTTGATCGTTTCAGCTGTTACAATAATACATATTAAAAGCAATACTCTTCCGCTGTAACCTTGACCTACGCTTTGTAGTGTACGTTACTGCAGTGGATATAATGTGACAGCCTGGAGTTATTTGCATCTAAATGCGGTCTATCTGACTAGACGGCTAAACCTGCCTATGTCCAGGTGTTGGATTTTCTTTGTCTGGTCTGTACGACCTATGGAGGGAATGCCTTGTTTCTGAAATAACAAGTAGAGAAACAAACACAGAGCTCCTGAAATGTTTATTTTCAGTATTACTAAAAATGTACTTGACATGCCAATGGAATAATTTCCTGTGGCCTCAGGTTGCCTATGGCAAAGGATCCTCCTTCCATACAGTTTTATGTTGCCCTGAAACCTCACGGCTTAACTGGTCAGTTCAGTTAATTGCGTCATGTCGGTTTACACCACTAGAGGGTTATGTCCCGTACGTTTAGTATGTCGATCCAATAGTTTTTTGCTTGGGGAATGGGAAAGGGCTGCTGTTCAAAAATTGCACGTGTTCTGCTGTTTTTCTTTGTGATCTGTGAGATTCAGGGAGTGACACCCGAAGAAGAACATTTTTCTCTGTCCCTGCTCTATACAAACACTTTATCGTGGCTTGTACTGCTGGTTGTTTAATTTCTGCATAAAATGAGACCTAACAAACAGATTGATTAGAACTCATTATGGCTGCATATGTTGGAGAGGATTGTACATATTCCCTCTTACCAGTATATGCATGCGAAGGGATAGATAAATTGACACAAAATCCTGAATATGTTTTCATTACTTGGTTCTAATAATGTTAAAATAAGGGTACCAGTCGCATAAATAAAGCTGAATTTTGTGCTAAAAATCACCTGTTCCAATTTTACATTAATTATGGAGCCGTGCCTCTTCTAGGATCTTATTTTATTGGGTCATAGAGTATACAACATCTTAGGCATGGAATCCTGATCCAGGGTTCTCAGCTCTAAAGTCTCACATCCTGTGATAATGTCGGTTTCCAAATACTGCAGCACAAAATGTCATTATTGGCGGCTTCCTGGTAATTGTCTAGTCCATACTGGTTACAGAAAAAGGTCATCAACACCTCTAGATCCTGCAAGCCTGATCCTGTGTAACATGTAATTTATCCCATTGATTTATATGCAGATAGCATGAGTAAGCTGCTAAAAGCAGGACTGGAAGAGGCTGAATCAGACTCTTTGTAAAATGCCTTGAGGTTTAAGGGCTCTTTATGAGCACTGTTGTTGGGCTGATGATAATTATGCCTGAAGAAATATCACAAAAATGTATTGGCACCTGAATGAGTGAAAAAGAGAAGTCGTTTCCTAACGTGAAGAAGGATCTGATCCAAGAAACTTCAGCAGTCTTCAGCAGAACTGATTTCCTATTCATAGCTAGGTAAAGCAGAAACGTCTGCGCTGAAGTTAAATGGAGTCATGCGTTTGTAAAGCATCATCAAAGGGACTCAAGTCCTAAAGCCATATAAATATTCATAAACTCGCCAGTGTAATACGACTGTTCTTAGTCATATTTTCAAGGCTACTGTATGCATTTTGGCAACTGACTGTGGTAGTGAATGACAGCATCACAGATTTCAGCTCTGTGGATGCTGCGAGCATCCGGCACTGAAGGGCTCAGATACGAATCCCACAACCTGAATGGTGTTATGAAGGGTTGTTGAAAACAGGGGCTGCTGAGTGCAGGTATCTAGGAAAGGAGGTACGACCTGCTGAGGACAGGACATTCCCTCAAAGCAGATTTTGGGAAGGCATTTTTCTTCACCCTTTTCCTAGCACAAGCCTATCTGATTGGGTCTATCGAGATGTATCCCCAAACCTTTCAAATCAAAAGCTGAGGCAGGTGATACCATCCACAACAGGTCCCATTTTACCAAAATCAGAATGTTTGCTTTCTTGTAGCAGTTGATTAAGCTGAAGCTTATCTGCACCCAGTGGTTACTCCCCTGAAAGCAGACAGCATGCATAGGTGTCTCCAAGCACGTGCAGCTTTCAACTCATTGTATTAGCATGAAATAAAACTGATGTCAGTTTGCACTAATTTGCAGGGCTGAAATTGGTACAGGAGGAGATAAACCTGCTGTTCAGCCATTCCCAAGGGAGAACCAGTTGACACTGGGAAAAGTGTGGAAGGAGAGCTCAGCTTAGTAACTTTTCTAGTCATCTGAGCTTAATTCACCCTTACATGTGAATCAGAGCCCTTATGTAAACCAGTTTAAGCTGAAATACCAAATGAAAAATCTATCATGGGAGGGAGGCTTTCCAAAAGCACAAATGGCATGTGCCTCAATCTCATTGACTTTCAAAGGAATCTGGGAATCGGTCTGCCTTTGTGCTTTGGACTTCTTCTCCTGCTTCAAAAAAGCAAGAGCAAATGCCATCACAATTCAGTGTTTACACTTGTAAACAGCTTTCTCTTTAGGGAAGGTATAGCAAGCTGTCTTTTTCTGCCTGCTAATTTACATACACGGAGCTCAATATGAAGAGACTTCCCTGAATTTTGTAACAATACTTAAGTGTGTTTATCTCAATTTGGATCCTGCTTTAAAGGCTCTGTTCACTTCCTTAAATGCTGGCATCTTTTGTCATTTGAGATTCTTTCAGACCAGCAGCTGAAGGCCAGGCAGGATGCCCTGGGGTCACTGGATCTTCCCTAGATCCAGAGTCATACCCCATATGGTTCTCATCTGCTTTGTGTCCAAGAGCACTAAATCTCTGGTTTAGCAACTGAATTGAGCTTAGGTGTCTGGCTTTTTTTGGCTGGATGAAGTTGGGTGTGGTCATGAATCCCAACTGCTTACTCTCTTCTGGAAAGCACTCCACTCTGCTTTGAGGTCAACGAAGCTCCTGTTATGTTTTCTGTACTCACAGCATCCATGGAAGGTACATACCTAATTAACTCTTGGTCTTGCTTTGACCTCAGTTAACTGGAATTGAGGCATTTATGGGAAGCAGCCTTACTTCGGGATATTATACCACTCATTGGAGTCACCTGTCCTTAGGACAAATTATAAGCTCCCTATATGAAATCTGGGAGGAGAGATATACCGGAGGACATGAGCCGTAAAGCATTGGCTCTCTCCAGCACTTGAACAGGCAGCACCGAATCCATTTGGGACTCAAAAAATGGCAGTAGCCCTTTTCACGTGGTGAGAACAGGAGCAGTGCTCCTCTCTTTTTGTTCCTGTCCTAGCTCCCTCCCCATGAATAGAGCTGAGAAAGGGTTTGGAGGAGAACACATTGCTGGTTCTCTCTTACAACCAGCTCCTTTTGGGGAAGAGAAAGGAGGGCACTTGCAGCTTGCAGTTAAAATAAGAATCTGTACTTAGTATTTTAGTATATTGCTGTGGCACAGAGGAAACAGTTGTTGTATAACAAACATATTTTCAACCCTGCAGGAGATATTTTGAAGTCTCCATGCAGGAAGGGAAGTCCCAACGATATGAAGGTGGCTTAAGGCAAATTTTGAAGGCAAAATGTTGTCAAGAAGCAAGAAACTGGCTGGAAGACAGGCTAAAGTCTGTGAGGGATAAGGGCTGAAGCTTTTTTATCCCCAAACCCTGGTGGGAATGGATTTAGAGGAACGAGCTATTGCCAGTGTCTCGCCCTTTTCTTACAACTTTCAGTTTAGGGAAGAAAGCACCCACAAACCATTCGTTCACTGTATCTTGTATAATGAATCAATTAGTGTCTGAACCTGGAAGGCGATATATCCCACCCTGTGCTCTATAAAACCCTTGCCCATCCAATTGTGACCTGCTTGGCACTTGGTCTCATGGATAGGGAAAGCAATTTCCTTGTATTGCTGCTCTTGGAAACCTCTGCAACAAAAGGGGAAAACCACTAGGAGCAAGCAAAAAGTCTCAGTGGTAAGCAGATACAGATACATTAAAATGTCAAATGTTAAAAGAACTTTTAAAAAATTGAACACTTGGAATATCTTCAGCTGCACTGCACTATCTGATTCACTGTAGGGAAGGCAGCTGCTATTTTCTTTCTTGATCTCTGGGAAAATGGTGTATTTACCCCAAACATATGCAAATTTTTCTACCTAGCCTGGAAATGAAGCGCGTTCTGCTCATGTAAAGAAATGATTGTTATATTTCTCTCATTTACTGCAGGAAGGAGGAAGAGAGGAAAGAGATCAAGTCATTATTTACTTGGCAAAAATCCTTTGTTACTTTTCTGGATATCATTTAATTACCAGTGAGCTAATCAACTTACACCTCAGCCAAACTCCTTTCCTTTAACAATCATTAATAAAGGAGACTGCTCAGACAGTTCAAATTGACTTTATTAGCATAGCTTGGGTATTTCAGACCTATGAACTAAAAAGGGGATAAAAGGAAACACAAGGAAATACAGTAATACATTTCCACTTGCAACATTCTTCTGGGGTGACTTGTGTCCCATGGTCATTGCCACAGTAAATGTTTGATGGTCAGCCTCAGTAGGAGAGCTCATTACGAGACAGGGAAAGAAAGAAGTTTTCTGGAGTTTTTGTACCCCTCACCCTACTTTCTTGTTGGCATCAGCTCCCGAGAAGTGAGTCACTTCAGCTTGTATTGCAGAAAGCCATTGCTTTAACCATCTGGCCCTCACGCTTCTTGTATTTATATGAGAGAGAGAGTTGGCTTCTGGGCATGGTAGTGCCCATGCGTTTGACACAGCAAACTTCATACATCTGTCATACCAAAACTATAGGTGAGAGTTGGTCCATCATGACACACTTTTCTGAAAAGTTTCGTTCGGAAGTGTGATGTAATTATTTAATTATAATGTGAACTACCTAATTACAACATATGAAGCTACATCATGTGCATGAATCATATTCTGAATTCTGTCTGTGTTAAGGCATTATGGCTGCAATGGTAAGTCAATGTGATATAATACTGAATTACTGTCTCGGGCAACTTCTCTCTGTACCAAGTGCTGAGCATGGCAGCTGTGGACAGTCTGAATCACTCAATGGTTTTCTGAGTTCAAATGCCACCACAGGAGTGACCTAAAAGTTAGGCAATGCTAATATATGGTTTAAACTTGACCCAATATGCTTAGCAGAAACCCTAGAGCACCCTCTGTGAATGCTGTGTGATTTCTGTGATCCATATTAAAAGCTTTGTAGCTTTCTGGTAGAACCTGGAGTGTGACTGTCTCGGGAGAGGGATACAGTGACTGCCTTGTAGGCTGGACTTCAAAAACCAAGTCTAGGTTCATCACCTGTAAAATAAGAAAAGGGCCCATAGAACAAGCACTTCTGGTCCCAGGGCTGGCTTTTCTCTAGGACCATTGCTGAACAAGGCTGGGGACCTCTACTGCTCTAGGACTGAATTGTCTGCATCACTTCTGCTATCCAAACCATGTGCCCCATTCACGAACAGGCACGACTGGCATAGGTTGGGGGACTGCTAATGCTTGAACAAAAGGGGAGTAAAATTCAGTAAGACTCCAACGCAGATTGGCTGCTGTCTCATGCCAGTCTTCCCAAAGAAAGTTGCAATGCGCTCAGAGGTCAGTGTTGTACATCAGCACATTTGATCAAAGGCTAAGCAGTGTTCCTGGATGAATTAATTTTTTTTTAAATGCCATCAGAGCAAAGATGCTATCTACTTCTCAGTGCTCCTGATCTACCAGAGCCAACCAGAAACAGTTTAACACCTTCCTTCTTGTATTCCCCTTTTAAAAGGAGCATTTCTACCCACTGCTTCCATTGGCAGAGACTGCACTATTCACATGACCATCTCCATTTTTGAAGCCAACGCTCTCTGAAGGCTTTGGAGGCCAGACTGCTAATCTCTTGACAAGCAAGTGTATTTCTTGACAGTGTGACTGGTGTTGGCCCATCGCCCTTAATGGCTTGGCCCTCTGACAGCTGGCAGTGATTTTCTGACGGCTGGAGCCCCAGTCACATGCCCCCTGACAGCAGCAGAATAATATTCTCATGCCTGCGATAATGGCAAATGCGTTCGGAAAGCTCATGAATAAAATTCCCTTCTCTGTCTCTTTTTATAACTCTGACATGCTTTTCTGTTGCCCAGTTTCTCCTCGTTCTTTTTTTTTCACCACCCCCCCCCTTATTTGTCCCACTCTATTATTATTCCTCGTGTTATCAGAGTGGCAGAGACAGACACTTCTAATTTCTTCCTTGCTCGAGACTCAATGCTCTTTCTTTTGGTCTTTGAGCAATATTCCCCAGATATTGTTGGCAAGAGGCTGAGTCCTGTGTGAAACTGCCATGCAGAGCCCCTCTTATTTTGCTCCTACCAGCTTCTAACAATGCCAGTTCCGTCTTCCATCGCCTTCGCTTGCCAGCTTTGATATTTATTTTCAAAACATGCCTTTGACTCTTCTGTTTTCTCAGGAAAGTTTGGGCTTGGTTCCACAAGCCTGTCATACCTCCTAATTCAAAGCGCGGAGAGGAACCTTGGGTACAGGGAGGCAGGGGAAACGGGGAGCCACGGTGTAGAAGCTAATTTTTATTTTTGCCTTAGCTCATGGAGAGTATGGTTTGCCCTCGGCTGAGCAGGAGGAGGTGGCTGGGGCTTATAGCTCAGCTACACGTCGGAGCAGGGCTCGAGGCAGCAGAGTCTGGGGATTTTCTTAATGGGACTTTCTTATTATCCCAGAGAAGCGGGTTGTAGGAGGAAGGGGATTGCTGCCAGTGTGCGGGAAACCCCCTGTTTCAGCAATTTGGGGTGAAAGATTAATGTTTAATTCTCTAGGGGTTCTGGTAAGATAGAAAAATAGATTATCTTGCTGTTTGCAATACCCCCCTCCAAAAGATAGTGCGTGGCTAAATGAACAGTCCTACTTCTTTTTCAAAGGTGGGACACCACCGCGCAAACGGAACAGGTATCGTTGTGCATAACAACACCCCACCCCGGCCACCCCCCCTATTCCATGATACCTGTTTTACGATTGCATTCATTTAGCAGCGGTCAGTGGTGCTCGACGGGTCCAGCTCCAAGGCTGAAGCAGTTCCTGAGCTGTGCTTGCTCTCTGAAAAGAGGACTCAAACTCGTAAGTCTTGCAGTGTGGGCACTTTGCTGGCTCTGAGCCTGCCTGCAGCAGAAGTTCAAAACTTCCACGCCGTGTTTAGGAATAGCTGAGCTGAGAAAACCGCTCCCTTGCCAGTTCCCGTGTCCTCCTCTGGGTAATGTGAACAAGAGCTGGGACCTGCCTGACAACACCCAACATGGGCTCTAGCTTTCGTTTCACAGCTGTGCCCCAGGCTGTGCACATGTAGGTGAAGAACATGGGCATCAGCCTGGTCCTGAAAATGGGCTTAACCCAACAGTCTTTGGGACTATTTATATGTAGGACAAGAGCAACGCATGCAGAGATGAAGACCTTTGGTATTCCTAAATCTTGTTGCAAAGGAGATCCACAGCTGGAGAACGAAACTCCTTTTGCTCACAAAGATATGTCAGAAATAGCTGGTTTAGGTGTTAGCAGAATAACTTGGGCTTGCAACCACTGTAAGGGAGAGGGACATGAGGCTCCAGCATTAACGAGCTGTTCTGGACTCAGCTGTGATTTCTCTTCATCTTTCTGCTGCTTAGTAGGGTCACTAGTTCCTACTGCTTATGCTGGTGAGGGAGGAATGTAGGACAGCTTTATGTCCCATCTGAGTCTAGGTCAGCCCTGGGAGCACTTCCATGCACTGCAAAACCTCTTTTCCTGGGGTTCCCAAGAAAAACCTGCAAGCTGCTGTAGCGTGAGCTCTCCCAAAGGCAAGAATATGCTTTTTGGAAGTGTTTGGGGGAAATCCAGGAGAACAGCTTCTTTTGGAGGCAAGGAGATCGCTGCAGCTACCTGTTCAGCCAGGTGGGCGAGCTGAAACAAGTGGCTCTCCAGAGCCCCCATCATTGTTCTCGGGAGCGTAGTTAGGACAAGCTTCTGCTCTGCGTTGCGTGGGTGTCTCAAATTAGGAAAAATACCCTGCAATTTCCTCCCTTTGCTGCACTATGCTGCTGCTAACAAGGGACTGCCACAGGGGATCTCACTTTATTTTGTACAGAGACTTTCACATGGGCTGTCTTCCAAAATGCTCGGCGTTACCTCCAGGGTGTTTTAACTGGGCATTTGTGAAATACTCTCTGGAGCACTTACTGGTGGTCCAGGAAGATGATCTGTCTCACCAGGGGGCCTTGGTCCACCTTGGTTTTCTGTTCTCAGATATTGGGATGCTGTAGGATGAAGCAGACCAGAGCCCAGTGCTCTCCTGGACTCTGGGCATCGTAGTGCCACTGGGGTTTCTTGTCTTCTGTAAAGGTGTGCTGTGCTCCAGTATTGCTGTTGGTAGCAACAGACCATCAGTTTTGTACTGAGTTTGCAAGGCCTCAGGACTGAGCCTTGCCACGTTTTCTGCCTGAACTTTTTTTTTCACCTGCCTAAGCTTTGTTTTACTTTAGCTTTGTTTAGCTGTGACAGCAATTTCTCTGATTGACAAGGTGTCTATGGCTAATTTGCTATACTATTGTATAACCATAGTTTACATGAGTAGCAGTAACAAGCAGTTATTCTATGAAGAACAAGACACCGCTCTAATGATGTATTATAGAGAAATACAGGGCTGGTACAGTAGGAGCGACCTTGAGAAGTGGAGATGCAGGATGTGGCACCGAGGAGTGCAGGCACGGCATTCGAGAAGATGGAGCGTGGGCTGGCACTGGAGACCTCATGGCTATAAACAACTCATCCATGGGTAGTTTCAGAAATGCAGACCTGGATCTGGACAAAACTAGTTTTAGGGGTAACAAAGAAAACAAAGAAAAAGTATCTAAGATACATAACACGTGTAGTAAATTCGGATGTAACCTGGATCTGTAGACTCATGAAGAAAGAGAAGGGTGTAAAAGCATACTAACAAGCATATAAAAATAACCCAAAGTGGGTTTTAGAGGGAGGATAAACCAGTAACATAAACAGCATATTCTTCCCAATGAAGCACACCAGAGGCTGCTGGCTTACAGTGTTACCCTCTCCAGCAATCCAAAGTGACTGATTTTAAGACTCAATGGAGCGATGGAAGACTGACCATAACACCAGAAAAAGAGATAGAACTGAACTAATTAGATTTTAATTGTATTTTTACTATTATTGAAACTTTTTCTGTATAGACTTACTCTTCATAGAATTATTATTCTTTCTTTTTCTCTAATAAATAGATCAAGACTAATAATGATTCTTAAATTAGAGAGTTTTCAGTTATACTAACAATAAATTCTTGGCTTTAACTGCATATATGGTGTGCTTCCTCTTTGCCCTTGCACAAAATTTGGATTATAACACTGTAGATGTTGAATTTTTTGGGGGAAATACAAATATCTACAGAGTAGGTGTTTCCATCCAAGCTGATTACCACAGATGCCCATTGTTGTCAGTGGAGACCATAATTTAATCTTAAAGTAGAAAT
The DNA here is from genome assembly GCA_024606505.1 of Aquila spilogaster. Taxonomy (NCBI): domain Eukaryota; kingdom Metazoa; phylum Chordata; class Aves; order Accipitriformes; family Accipitridae; genus Aquila; species Aquila spilogaster. The sequence continues at coordinate 33,181,865 of JANHGO010000041.1, forward strand.
CTAAAAAGGGGTCAGATTAATCATGCTGTAAGACTGTTTCCTTTTTTTCTGTTAATTATACACAGAACCCAGGCTGACTAGCTTAGACAGAATTGGCTTAAGACTTCTGATGTCTTGAAATGATGTGAATCCAGCCCAGATGTGCACACTGTTCTGACTTCACACAATTTTGTCTGCAGACCTGAGATGTCCATGAGGCAGGTGATCCTGGAAACCTTTCTTAGAAGGATCCATTGATCATGTGGTGTTGCTGCAAGGGCAGAAAGGGCCTGCAGAAGTAGCTGACCAGGCAGCTGCCAAGTGGGGTCAGGTCCCATTTGGGAAGCTAGGATTTCCTCAAGGTTTCCGCAAGGCAACGCCAGAGCATGGTCTTGTATTTAAATAAGTGAATTTACATGCGAATGTAGGCTGCAGCTGACACCCTGAGCAGCATAGGCATAGCTATGCTGGTGAACGACAGCGACAGCTACGCTTGCATTCAGTTTCCTAATATCAAGCTGAATTTGTTAGAATGACTTTTCAGTTAGTTACCTAATCTGAGGCACTTAAAAAGACCTGATAACTCAGAAAACACTATTCCTTTCCAGGATCATTGAGACACTGATGTTACGGACAGCTGCCACATCAACAAACCAGCTTGTCTGTGCTAATGGATGCAATTCCAGGGAAGGACATGCATACAAGTGTGTCTAGGCTGGAGCTTGGGCTTTGAAGATCATTTCCTTCCCATCTGAAGCATCTCTCACTGAACATACCAGTCCCTCACTGTTCATTTATTGGGTGTATTATTTACTTTACTCCCCTTGCTGGCTGATAAGACCTGCTGCCCTGGCCCTGGTCTGATTCAGACCTTACAGCCCTTCTCCAGGGCCCCTGGTGGACCCTGATTTATCACAGAATCATAGAATAATTTTGGCTGGAAAAGACCCTTAAGATCATGGAGTCCAACCATTAACCTAACACTGCCAAGTCCACCGCTAAATAGTGTCCCTAAGTGCCCCATCTACACGTCTTTTCAATACCTCCAGGGATGGTGACTCCACCACTTCCCTGGGCAGCCTGTTCCAATGCTTGACAACCCTTTCAGTGAAGAAATTTTTCCTAATATCCAACCTAAGCCTCTTCTGGCGCAACTTGAGGCTGTTTCTTCTTGTCCTATCACTTGTTACCTGGGAAAATGGGTTCCTATTAAAAGGGGCTTATCTTTCATGCTGGTAGACCAAGTGCCTTGTCAGAAGAAAGCACCATATTGCAGGAGACCCCTGCAGCATGCATAGATGGAGTAGAGATAGTTCAGCTCAGAGATCAGGCTTTGAATCCTGGCATCTTCTGCATCTCAGGACATCTTCCACATTCCAAGACATCTTCTACATCTCTGGAGCCTTCATTTCTCCATGCATTCCTCCTGCTGTTCATCATCCCTTCCTGGTTTAGGGCTAGCATCAAGCAGGAGCTCTCAGGATGGCTTACATCTTCCATGTGCATTACCCTATGGGTGGAGAAAGGGTCCCAGTGCACTGCAACTGATCGCAAGGCTGGCCACTGAAAACAACCCTGCCGAACATCTTTTACCAATGCAGTCAGGGCAGGGGGAACCAAAAGGCCTTTCCTCCAAGAGTTTCTTTGCATGAAAAGGCAACTGTTCACTGAAACAAGAAAACCTGCGATTTTTCCTTTACTTTTCAATTTGAAATTAAAATTTGCAGTGGAGAGCAGCCATTTCACAGTGCAGCCTCTGTTAATCAATTGTCCCACATACCGTTTTTTAATTAAAAAGACAACTGGAGTGAATTAGGTCAGGGACAAACGTGCAGGGAAATTTGGATTGCAGATGATCGTGTGGTGATGCAGTGAACGCTGGCGGTCAGGAGATCTCGAGTCTGTCACCATCTCAGCCACAAAACCTTCTGTTTGACCTTGGGCACATTGTTAGCCTTGAACC
>JANHGO010000041.1:33188879-33198904 GCA_024606505.1 Aquila spilogaster
GTGCAAAATTACATGTGCAAAGAGATGGAAACGTAGATGTTTGAGATGAAAAGGGCGTTGCTGGCCTGCCAGCACCACCCGGTTCCCAACGGGGCAGAAAGAGAGCTCTTTTCTAAGCACCCTGATGTAAGATTGTTCTTTTTATGGATATTTTTGAACATGTGACTATGATATGTGGAGCCTGAAGCCTAGAGACGGTTGGGTTATTGTTTGCAGCTCTGGATGCCTGTGTGTGTACAAATCCCTGTCTGCACAGGGAAATTGGTTTCCTTCTCTCCAGAGGAAGAAAGTTACAAAGAACTTGCTTTGAAGTAGGGTTCCTGTTTTGATTCATTCCTTGGGATAAGAAAAAGAGTAGCTTTTTCCGAAAGGGCACATCCATTTGAGGAGGTCATCAGACAGAGGGCTGATCAGAAACTGCTCACTTAGAAGTGCAGCCAGCAAGCTGTCCTTTTTTTTATTCTTCCTTGCCGTTGCTCACAACCCAAAATAAAAAAGTATCACTGGCCCGAAAATTAGTGGTCTTCTCCTTGTTAAGGAAGTGTTTTGGTCAGGGATGGACAGGAAGATTTTATTTTACTGCTACAAATTTCTTTGTCAGACTGGACTGGTGTTTACTGACCTTTGGGATTTTGAGGGATCCAGGCTTTCAGATCACACTCCGTACCTGGGAAGAATGTCCCTCCAGTTCTGCTTTTTCTGATTACAAATTAACTTTGGTCCTGTGAGGTGAGTGCAGCTCACTGCTTATTTCAGCTGTTTTCGAGGCTCGTGCTGGTCTTTATCCAAGATGTCTCTCTCGCTGAATTAATTTGAGGAGAAAGAAGGGAGGAAAACTGGTACCCAGTAAACTGCTTGCAGTAGAGACATTTCCCTTGCTGTGCTGCAGCAGAAGGTGACATTATTTCATAGGATAAAGGGGCAACCACCCATTAAGGGTCATAAAGATGCCCCGGTTATTATTAAGACTGAATTGCAGCTGCAATGATTTGAATGGCAAGGGGTCCAAATGCAATCAGTTGGCTCACTGGGTTACTGTGACCGTGGTCTGCAGGCTGCATCGCTCCTTTCTTCTTTCCTGCTTCGCCCTCTGCTTTCCTGATAAAATCTTCATCTTCTTCCATGATGTATATATACAATACAAGAGTCTTTATTATTCCTGTTTGCAGTAGTCATTACAACACTGGGGGATAATCAGCAGGGCAAAATCCGACCAGTGACTGCCAGCAGATCCAAGCATAGGCATTTGATCACATTTTGAAGCCTCAGCATTAGGAGTCAGCTGTGGTCTAGCAAGCAGGGAGGACAGGTCCAAGTGCGATTTTGTACTCTTTTGGCAGAGCATTTCTGAGCCCTCGGACAGATGGGGTAAGCAGCAGCTCTGCAGTTTGAGCACTGACTGTATTCCATGTGGTTGGTCTCCTTTTCCTGACCCTACCCAGCATCCTTGTGTTGCTATACACAAGCCACGTCCATCATAGGGTGGGATTAACTCCATTTTCCTTCACACATCTAAATGCAAATGTCTCCATTTGATTAAGTCACCCTCAGCTCCCATTTTTAGTCACAGAAGAGAAATGGCCACTGCTAAAGCAATTCCCCAACCCATTTTAGGTGCCTGCCTTAGGATAAGTCAGATGATGTATCGTACCTCTAAAATAAAATGAGACAACTCCTCGCTGACTTGGGTTGCCTATGCCAATTGTAAAGGACTGAGCTACAGCCCCACTAAAACTTCACTGTGCCTCATGTGCCTAATCAGCAAAAGGTATTTTCCCTAAGCATTTAAGAGCATAGCTAAAGATAAATTTAACACAACTATTAACCGTGGACGTATTGGGCAGTGCTTTGGTTTTCTTTGAAGGTCACACTCCCCTGTGGTGTACTAGGAGGGCGGTTTAATCCTCTGGTCTGCAGCTGCTCATGAGTCCACGAGACCTCCCCAAAGGGACAGTGGAAGGTGGAAACAACAGGCTTAGCCATCTCAGCTGTTATACAAGAGTCTGTAGTTCCATGGAGGAATTTGTCCAGTGTAGGTTTAAAACCACTGTCAGAGGACGTGTCCTCTTCTGGGCTGTCCTGACATCTGTTAAAGTCAGTTGATGACGGCAAACCCTGCTGTCCATCATGAGTCAGACTCGGGGGTGTGGGTTGTTGCTGTCATTGCAGCTGTATACCCAGGGCACACTGATTTGTCCATTCGGGAGAAGCATGTGTGGGGTGTTGAGTCTTCCCCTGTGTGACCTATGCCTGATGCTGAAAGGTGCTGTGGACCACGTGCTATCCCTGAGCCATGGGCCAAGACTCGTAGAGTGATCAGAGACACAGGGAAAATTTGTACCTGAGGCCAGTGGAAATAAAAGGGCAGCCAAGACCTCACTGGAGACAATTCCCATCTTTAATCCCCAATTTTTCCCTTCCCTTAATTTGCTGCCCCTGCTCCATCCCCAGGGCAGACCCCAGGCTGGGGCAAGGGGCTGTGAATAGGAAGAGCCATCCCTTCAGAGATGCCCCAACCTCCAACCTCTGGGCTCCTACACAGGAGCCGGCTGGCACCACCGTGTTGGTCCATGTGCAGGTTGCTCTGCCTCCTCTCCGCACCGTTGCTCCCATAAAATGCGCCGTGTTCAGCCATTACAGATGCGGACTGTATTGGTGTGGAGGGAGTGCCATTCATCAAGGGGCTCCGGGCTCTACTCGTTACGTGCCGGCTACAGTGAATCAACGTTAATGAGGCAATTTTTGGTCATTTCCACTTTGTATGCACAACAATTGTTTTCTACCCTTGCAAAATAGTCCCTAATTAAACTGATGGATTTCAGCAAGGTCTTGCGAGACTAAACCCTGTTCCTCTTCTATAGGGGCAGCGTGGCCTGTGAAATCCTTCGCGACCGAGCTCTGCAAGGCACAACAGAGTTTTCAAATGCCTCCCTTTGCTGGATTTTAATAGGCTGAACAAATGGAAACCTTTGGTGAAATCAAAGATAAAGAAAGAGGCGACACGTCTCTTTCTTGTGGAGAAAAAAAAAACAACCACCCAACCTAATTCTTTTAAATGCCTGAGGACAATGTGATATCAAATGTGCAGGAGAACAAGATGAAACTCATTAATTCACTCAAGTCAGGAATGCCTGCTCATGAAAATGCAGGCAGGAAACGTCTCTCTTTTTACGGTCTGAATTAAACAAGGGGCAATGTTTCCATGTATTGCCCCCCGCTCTGTAAACATCCCTCCTGCAAAGGGACTGTCTGAATGCAGCGTCTCCAAGCCGTTGCACTGCACTAGAGTCCTATTCCTTCTCAGTGATAGCTGTTGAACCAAAAAGAGGTCAAGAGCCTGTTACTACCAGCCTTAAAGACAGCAGTGCTCTTAGAGGAGCCTGGAGGAGCCTCTGCTTTAAAGCTAAATGGTCTCACTGTCAAACTGTAACTGCTGTCCTTGGAGCAAGCTGTTACAACAGCTTTGGAAATGGTTGGTGCTTGTTGCGCGAGCAGATTACAACAAATCAGCTAAGCCACAGCAATTTCTTGGGTGTAAACTTGTCGCTGGGCAAAAGGACTGTTATTGGTCCGAGCTCAGCTGATGAGCGGAGAGGATGAGCCTAAACTAGATTACCTCTCGTTATCTGCAGGCTGGAAGGCGCACACAAACAGCTGATGAGCAATATCTCAAGACAGAGTAACATGACCCTGTGCTCGTGTCTTCAGGCATTAGGAATATGACATCTGTGGCTGCTTGTTTATTTGGGGGTTGACGGCAAGAGCAAAGAAGGAGTTTAAGTCCTCCTGTAGAGGCTCCTAGCCCATGTGCTCTGAGACCAATAACCACTTTATGGGGAGCCTTCATGGAAGATAGATGCAAGCCCAAAGCAAGCAGCAAATTGGGGGTGACCCCTCCACACCACACAGGAGCTCATCCTTTTATGCCCCGGAGTCTCCTTCTGTTCCTAGGGGAATAATTCATGCAAGCACTGAAAAGACAGAGGAACTCAAAGCTGAAATGCACAGGGCTCAATCAATGGCATCAATAATGATATAAAACACCAGTTCACCCCAAGGGCAGCATTGCAGCAGGTTGAGGCATTAAACACCATGACAGGGCTGGGATAGAGGGTAAATGCAGCGACTGTGCAAAGCAATGCCTATTGCAGACCATTGCTGCCTCTCCCTCAGCCCATCTTCAGGGACCGTGCCCTGTACTTTTCCTTCTCTACATCTCAGCATCTTACATACCACCTTTCAGCCTGATTTTCCTTTTTATTTTATGTGCAACCACCAAAGAAAAGACAAAACAGAGAGAAAGACGACCGAGACGTTAAGAAGCATGCTGGCAAAATTGTGCTCAGAGCAGAAGTACATCAGTTTGGATATGGAGCATTGATTTCTTTTTATCACCCTGCTTATTAACTACACAGGATTTGCTCTTAAGAAAAAATAAATCAAAATGAGCCTAGAGGAACTGTGAGAGATAAGGGGAAGGATGTTTGCTCAAGTTATTTTTCATCATGAAATGCTTTTAGCTCCAGATCTTAGGTAAGGAGCCAGCTCCCCATCTTCCTTTTCAGTAATTAAAAGAAAAAAGAAAACTTGGCACATTACCAGACATTCTTTACACATAGAATTAATATCTTTTTATCTTCCAGAGATAATACATTGAGCTGGAGGAGTCAGATCAGAACATTAATATCTTTGTTGTAATTCCAACTCAAAGGAACATTTTTGCTGTAATAAAACCTAACAGTATTAAGTGGCCTTGATTTTCCATTGCAGTATTGTGGCTTGGTGCCTGAGTAGCATCATATAGCTGGATCTTCAGATGGGGTAAGCTGGTTGCTTTACCAGTAAGGTAAAAGCTGAAGCTGTTGATTTAACTGGGACTCTATTGCTCTGATTAAACAAAGTATCTAGCCCATTGTTTTCGGTAAAGTTACCTTGAGGTGATGCAGCAGAGTATCAGTGTTAGAATCAAGTTGCCCGGCACTGGGGACACAGGATGCAGTGAGAGAATTAGTGCAAAAAACAATGCAAAGGTACTGGAAAGAAAAAGTAACCCAAGGAAAAAGAAGCAAATTCCTCAGGTGTGGAGATTTGGGGAGACAACCAGAAAGTCAGCAGGTTTGTTAGAAAAGGTGGTGTTGAACAGAGAGAGTCCTTACACTAAAAATGTAGCGACCTGAATCTCCTGCCTGAGACCGATTCCTACTGAGCAGCCTGAAAGAGACAAAGCAACCCCCTGCCTCCCTCCCACATTCTTTCCTTTGATTGTTTACCTCCTTTCATATCAAAGACTCAACTTGGGTGTCTTCCATCTTGGCTATCACCATCGCCAAAGAATGAGCTTCAAATCAACCTTCTTTGAAGCTGGCTTCTCAGCAAGCCTTCTTCAATAACAGGTTTTACATGTCTTCTTAAAATCCCTTTTAGAAGCACCAAAGTACCCACTAATTGCTGTGCCCTGCTGCACAAATACCCAGATCTGAATGGATGCATAGAATCCTCTCAGATTGGTTGACTTTAAAATATTTCATTATTTCACTCTCCGGTAGACAATCAGGAGTCAGAAAAATGTTGCTATAGTCAACTGACTTTGACTGAGCTAAGCAACTGAGCATTGCTCCACACCTCACGATCTTCATGTTTTTCCAAGGTCTTCACATCATTCCTGAGAGATTCCTGAAGCTCTTATCTTCCTGTACTATGTTAAATGATCTCAAGGAATCACCCACTCACATCCCCACAGATTGATGGTTGTGTCTTGATGAGATCAGTTGTTGCTTCACCAGATGCAACCTGGATTCCAAACCAAATCGCTCTGAGTGTCTACTCAAAACAAAAGAAGGTGGCCCCAAAATGATCTTCATGGATTCTGGATTCCAAGACTAGATTATCTGTAACGACCCATATGCAATAACACCAAACTGTCTGTTCCCATCAGCAAAGAGAATAGAGATGGACACAGAGAGGAAACTATCAGATTTAATCAAGTTTTAGCTGCAGTTTCTCATACTGAGGGCTGTGCTATGAAAACCCAGGCGATGGGTATCACACAAACGATCTGAGCGCCCAGCGAACAGGATGGCTTGGAGATACAGCTCCTGCATTCAACTGGCATGTGAGCCAGGAGAGCAGCTTGTGGTCCAGATGCTGAGTCCCTTCACAAACGGGACCTTCAGTTACAAGCAGAAAGGAAATAGAGCAGGTGAAGTGTTTGCCATCCAACAGACACCTGTTAAATTAATCGCAGGGAGATGAGCGTTAAATAACTGATCATGCTAATGAGAATATTGGATTTTGGCAATGCGCTTATTCTTGTGATCAGAGACAATTGTGGATGCTGGTGTGGAGGATGAGACAACGCGATCCTGAGAGATTTATGGGGGCTCTGCATTGCGACTCCGAGAAAATTATTTTAAAAGCTTTTATATTAAAAAAGCTTTTATATTAAAAAAGCAATTACATTCTAACAAGAGAATAACAAGCCAAGACCTCTAGTTGTCAGGTGCTCTCTGAGGTTTTCAGTTCTGGTCTTGCTGCTGCATAGAGTAATGCTTTTTTTGTGTTCCCTGTTATTTACCTGGGAATTTACAACAGTTTTAAGTCCATCACACTGATTCAACCTCAGATGCACTACAGATCTATCAGATTTCCAGAGATCACCCAGGCCTATGTTTGCCATCAGATGGACAGCAGTTTACTGGTCCTTTGTTGTTCCTAAGGGGTATATGTGCCTTCAGAAAGATTATTTAAATGCTACTAATAAGCAACATTGGTTAACGAGATTCCTCTCTCGTTCCTTGCAAGCCTCTTTCCTTCAGGGATCTTATGAAGGACAATTTGATCAAAAATCTGCTCCCATTTTTCAGGATTAATCAATTAATTAGTACCAGGGCATGCTCTGGGGCCTGGAGCATCCATTCAATTATCTCTTGCTACGTTGCCAGCCTGGTCTGTGGCTTGGCTCACACCTCTGCTGAATTTCTGAGCAGGTTTCAAGGGATAACATAGTGCAGGAGCCATTCCCGATAGGCAGCTGAGGTCAGTAATTTTCATCCCCCCATCTGCTGACCTTCAGGGACCACAGGCGGAGATGCAGGGGTTGTATCACAGTGTCACAGACATTTATATCTCTGCCACACTGGACAGCTTCTCTTAGACCAGCCTTTTGCTATTATTTCCCCTGGTGCTTCAAGCTCTCTGGGGCCACCAGGACGTGGTTAGCACAGTGCTGAGCCCTGACACAACTCTGTGCAGGGGCAGGTACAGGAACACAGCTGCACTGCTGGCAGCCCTGGAGCACGGGTGGAGAGGAGACATCTGCCTCAAAATCCTTTCCAGAGGCTAGTAGGGAGACAGACTTCTGCACAGTGATTTTTAGCAAAGTGTGGGTCATAACTTTATACTTTGTTCCACATCGAAGTAGATTTATCATTTGAAAATTAACCACCTCCTCTCTGAAAGGCTGCACCAATGGAGTTGAATGACAGTTGGAGGTATTCCCATGTTTCTACAAGAGGATTGATGATGCTTTTGCATAGAGGAGACCCAGTTTTCCAGCCATTTCTGCTCTGCCAGCCTGCAGTCTCACCAACTGACACGTGGCAGCGGGCAGCATCCTCAGCCCGTTGAGGCAAGAGACAGGCAGACCATGTGCACAACTGGGGTTTTCAGGTCCTCCTTGTCTCCTGCGCCTTCAGAGCTCCAGCTGTTGTGTCCATCTCTTGGCGGGTGTCAAGTCCCATGTAGGGATTTGTTCCTGATGCAATGATCATTGTCAGATAAAATTAACGAAGGTCATCTCATTCACACGGAGGCTGGTCAGCCGAGCAGAGCTGCGTGACAAGCTTTAATTAGATCCACAATGATTGCCCTCCCTGGGAGAGTTGCTTGGTGGCTTGCTCAACACATGCAATGTAAGTGGCTTGTTGCCACCGCATGCTGGAGGGCAGCTCCCAAGTGCTCTCTTCTAACAAGAGTGGGGAGAAATTTGTGTGAAACAAATTGGGATGGGGTTTGGGGATTGCTTTACTTCAAACACACAATTTTGTGCTGTTCCCTCCCACAATCGTGTGTTTGCTTTCACTTTTTTCCTCCCACACATGCACAATCACACCTTTGCACACCCTATTTCTGCTGGTCTTATGACCATACGCTCTTCAGTCTTTCTCCACTCTGTTGCTCACAGGTCCCCCCACTTCATCTCCATCACGTTTGAGCTCTTTTTGTCTCTCTTGGGATAAAGCGTGGTGGCAGAAATACTTGCAGACAAATGGGTTTGTGGGGAAAATTCCCCTCATGCACAGCTCTGCTGCAGGGGACCGATGGGGAGGCAGGCTGGTGTGACCACCCAGGTACAGCAGTAGGTGGACGGAGAAGATGGGTGCAGAGGGAGGCATAGGACCTTCAGGGGAGACCGAGAAATGCCTTCTGCTATCAGTTGCAATTGTGTTAACAGTCAATTAAGTTACTTTGGACTATGGCCCAGGCTCAGCAAGGCCATTCTTTAGAGTATGTCCAACCCAAAGCAGGAAGGAAACCGTACAATATGAATGAGCTGGTCGTAGGCTTACAGTTCTCTCTGCCCCAGGCTCCTACACTTTAGCTAATCACCCTTTCTCTGCCCCCCTTTCTTCCCCAGACCTGGCAGAGATCATATTTTGGACAAAGCTTTGGGCACAGTCTTATTGGGGTCTTCACTGATCAGTTCAGTATTTTGACATCTGGCAGCAGGAGTCTTCCCTGAGCAAGACCTCTGAGCTTTGGTTGGCATGAATGAAAGGGAAGGAGAAAGCTGGCACACTCGCGTTCCCACCAGGCCAAGTCCTGTCCTCCACCCACGCTGCAGAACAGCAGCTCCTTATCCCATCAAACCCGCAATCTCCTTCACAAGCTTCAGGCAGCTTAGTTTTGTTTAACCTTCCCTTTCCAGTTCTTAATAAACTTCCTTTGGGCTTTATTTAGAGCTAGCAGTGGTTCCCACTGGGATGTTGCCAGGCAAGGAATTAATTTGTTTGGATGGAGATATGAGGGGTCAGCGTGGCAAATTTAGACAAAGCTCAGTGTTGGACTGGATGGTCATAGCATCTGGCTGTAGCAGACTGGACTGCATTTTTCTTTAGAAAGTGTCTGTGGCATAAATAGGGCAACCTGGGGGAAAAGAAATGGCAGAAGAGCAAGGATCTACCTGTTCTCACACACCTTTAACAGCAGACTTTCTTATATCTCAAGTTTATCTGGCATTCAAGCTTGTACGTGACCTTGCCCTATCTTCTTGTAGCAGGTACTGCCGCCATCAGAGCCTCAGCCTTTTACTGTGCCACCTTACTGCTGCCCAACTATTACAACTCATTTGTCTAGATGATATTTTAATGAACAGAGGTGACAGATGATGCTGAAGTCTGTCTCCTTTGCAAGGTGATATGCGGAAGAGCGAAACTTCAGTGCAACAAGCTGTCAAACGGCTCTTCTGGAAAAGAATTTCAGTCCTAACCTTTAAGACACGTGGCTGTCAGCGTCTGCCCAAAGCATCAGTCTCTGAAAGAGGCATCATACAGTGAGACTCTGCACGGCTTTGCTCCCCCACTGCTCTGCTCTCGTGAGACCCCCCTGCAGTACTGCATTCAGCTCTGGGGCCCCCAACTTAAGAAGGACATGGACCTGTTGGAGCGAGTCCAGAGGAGGCCATGAAGGTGATCAGAGGGCTGGAGCACCTCTGCTATGAGGACAGGCTGAGAGAGTTGGGGTTGTTCAGCCTGGAGAAGAGCAGGCTCCGGGGAGACCTTATTGCAGCCTTCCAGTACCTAAAGGGGGCTTGTAAGAAAGATGGGGACAGACTTATTAGTTGAGCCTGTTGCGATAGGACAAGGGGTAATGGTTTTAAACTAAAATGTGGGAGATTCAGACTAGATGTAAGGAAGTTCTTCACTGTGAGGGTGGTGAGGCACTGGCACAGGCTGCCCCATCCCTGGCAGTGTTCAAGGCCAGGTTGGATGGGGCTTTGAGCAACCTGGTCTAGTGGAAGGTGTCCC
>JANHGO010000041.1:33211396-33227338 GCA_024606505.1 Aquila spilogaster
TCCCTTCCCTTCCCTTCCCTTCCCTTCCCTTCCCTTCCCTTCCCTTCTTCATGAATAAAACATATAAATATTGTTGCCTCCATGTACAAGAGCAATAAGGGCATGGCCCAATCCCTGCAAACGTATTCCTCCAGAGTGAGTTTTCACCAGGACTACTCCATCTTCTCTCTGCTCCTGCCTGCATGGGGTTGTATGGGGAACAGGGGCCTCTATGTCACAAAGATATTGGGCTCCTTGAGAGACCTGAGCAGAAATTGGATTCTTTGGTTCAGTGACCAAAATCAAGAAGATTATTAAAAACACAGTCAGTTCTGTTTGAAGCAAATGGGATCTTCCAGGGGGTTTTCAGAAAAGTAATAAAAAACCTCCAAATACCAAATCTTAAAAAACCCTACAGTCAGTTCAGTGTGGCTTAATGCTCACTTTTCCCTTTCTGATCATAATTAGTTTGTTTTAATTCTGGTTTATTTCATATATTTTAACTTCTTCTTCCTCCCTCTTAGATATGCACCACTGAAGAAAAAAGATAAAACTAAAGAAGGGGGAAATGATCAGTCTGGATCTTTGGCTATTGCATTTCATTTCTGACACTGCTGGAATGGGATTTCTGACCATTCTCTCCAGGCAACCAACACAAGAGTCCAAGAGAACAACTGCAACCAGACTTTGTGTCCACTTTCTCGTCCAATTAGTTTTAGATTATTCTAGCCAGATTATTTGGGAAGTCCCTTTCACAACTGAGAATCCAAGAGAGAGACCTTTGCCTTAGAGGAATATCTCGCTATTTTGACTGCTTCACTTTGGGCCTCCTCTTTGGAATTCATCTCACCTGACTTCCAGTGTTTCAAATATAGATGTTTCCACCCAGGCCCAACACCCTTAGCCCCATATGGCAAATTCTGTCCCTTCTCCATGTGGCTGGATAACTCCCAGCCCTTATTCTTGCTGGTTCTTGGCCATGCCACATGCCATTGGGGTTTGCACCCTTTTCTCCATCATTATCACTCTACTCATCTGCTCTTCCAAGCTTTGCCATGCTTTTCTTCCTCCTGTTCCTGGTGTGGATGGCTTGCATCATCTCACAGAATTGCTGGAGCACTGTCAGTGAGCCCAGGGGGTCCTTTCTTGCTTCTGTTGTGTCCTCAGCAGGATTCTAAACCCCTTTGGGAAATAGGTTTCCTGTCCACCCCCTATCACTTGAGCACAGTCAGACCGTGTCTCTTTATTGCTATTGCAATAAAAATACCAGGAAAACCCAGAAACCTCTAAGTAGTTCTGTGATTCATATGAGGTTTGAAGAAACGTGGAAGCTTATCTATCTTCCAGTAGGCTACGGGATAGGAGCCAGGAATTTCTGAGCTCTCTTCCCAGCATTGGCTGCATGCTCTTGAGTGGGGAATCTCAGTCTGTATTACACATTTCCCCTTGATTTGCCTGACACGTCACGCATCAAATGAAGACGAATTCTTACACAGGGGAGTCTGTGCTTCCTGAATCCGCAGACTGCATAGCCAAAAGGCACCACGAGGATTATCTTATCTGATATTCAGTATAAATAAAATAGATTTTTTCCCCAGAAATTGGACCAGAGCATCTCCTTTCAGAGACAACCTAATCTTTATTTCAACATAAGAAACACTGGGGACTCTGCAGCCTCCCTGATAAGCTGTCCCAGTATTTAATTACCTAAACAGCAGTGAGTTGGTGTCCACTTCAAAGGCTGAATTAATGTAGTGCTATCTTCCACCCATCGGATCTTATTTTTCTTATCAGCATGACTGAAGAACCCCCCCTTCCCTGCTCTGCTATCACACAGCTTTCCCCTGTGTTAATATTCATAGGTAATGATCCCTCTCAGCCCTCTCTTTGATGGATAAGGTTGCATTCCTAAATCTGTACAGTGTCCGTTTGTGCACCTATTCCCCCATCTGCTTCTCCCCTGCTGTCCATGCTAAGCCCTTTCTGGTAATAAAAGGGTTATAAGCCCTTCCTGTTCCAGCCACATTTCGAGATCTGTCAGTGGGCCAATTTCAACACTGTTTAATGCATGTTTTGTTAATCTCATATAACACAGTTTAGAAGAAGAAATAAAAAGCAGAATGCCTTGGAGCAACTGTGATGCAATAAACCACAACAGCTGCCTTTATCAGCAGAGGCTCAGAGCCTGCAACGTAACGAATGCTGATGAAGGCTTTCTGCTTTGCCACATGACTGTGTTTATAGATGTCTGTGCATTTGTCCGGGTTGCAAGCACACTGATGAAATCCCACATTAACTGCTCTCTTGTTTTGCTAAGAGCTGATGGCTGTCACATGTCTGGCCATCCCCTTTTCCTCTGCCTGTGTTGCCCCAAGCTGCGTCCCATGCCAGCCATTCCACACCCCCGAGGTTCCCTAACACTTGTTAGATTTTATCTTAATGGCTCATCAGGTCAGTCCTCTATGGCTCCTGCTGCTGAGTTATCCAGGGATACTGATTTGAAAGATGCCGTTGCCTCAGATGATTCCCTCTTGCTGCAGGTGGTTGGCTTCCCACTCCATCCGCCTCGTCATGGTGCCTTCAACCAAACGAGGACTAAAGAGGTCTATCTGGGGTTTCTGGGTCAGTGTAACGATCCTGCTGAGAGCACCCAGAGATCAGCCTAGTCCTGACATCAGGGCAGAGTGTGGTTGGTCACCCATGCGTTTAGCCATGATGGATGCTCTATTCTTCTCTGATGAAGTCCAGTTTCTTTGCATGGGTGAACTTGGTGGCTGTGCTACTGCTCTGGATATCTAGATGACTTACATCAGTGTCCATGTCACTCCGATATCCTCACTTGAGAGTGTGGTGTGTTGGTAGTGGCTTTGCTGTAGCCGTGTAATTTACAAGCCAGACCCCAAAAACCCTCCTAAGGCTTCCTTCTGCCTGGCCCAGTCCAAAGAGATCCCAAGAGGGGTTGATAGGAGCTCTGTCTCTTGCTAGCAGTATTTCTCTGGATTACCCAATTAAACATGATGGGGCAATTTCTGTCCTTATCTCCTTCCAGCAGAGCATCCCCTTTATTTTCCATATGTGCTGCCTGCTCAGCCTGCAGTGCATAGCAGGTGACTGGCAGAAGAACGGGTCCCATAGTTAATGTCTCTTGTGAAGCTGATAAAAACGCTATCTGCTGCATCCCAGGCTGTGCCTTCTGCTGGAAGGCAGTTAATGCCATCAGCACTTCAAACATAGCTGAGACACACACCGTTGCTCATAGGTTTTGTGGCCTCCTCACCACCTCTGTGGGGTTAAGGACAAGGAGTCAGCAGTTGAGGATGCAGGTGGGCAAGATACATGCTGGAGCCTGGGGATGTCTGATGGGAAAGACAAAGGCTGAAAGATGGTTCTTCAGAGAGATCTGCAACAGCAATGGAGATGCTCTCCCATCAGGAAAGGGTAAATCTGGCTGATGCCAAGCTAGACTCACAAGGAACATGGGCCAGTTGGCCTTTGCAGCCCTTAGTTCTAAGACTCGAGTCAAGACACAAGATTTAATCTGTAATGGAGCAGCGTGGATGCACAATCAGCTGTGGGTTAGCCCATTGCATCCCTGCTACCCAGAGCTACGAGGCTGAAAGCAAATGATCCCATCTAATTACAGTCTTCACACGTCCCATGGGTGAGAGTTGTGGCCGTGAAGGATAGGGGATATTCTCAGCATCTCTCATGTATGAAGTGGAACCACCTTACGGAACCAACTGATATCACTGTGATGCCTTTCTTTGGGATCCCAGAGCAGAGACAGTTTCTTCTGCCACCCCAAGGACATTTCTTCCTAGGAGGGAATTGGGATAGTTGTGCAGCAGGACTGCTCTGGGCTTGGGCTGACCTCCTTTCTCTCTTGTAATCAGGAAGATAAGGGATTAAGAAACAGAGTTGAGGAAGGTCTACCCTGTGCTGGATTTCCAGATCCCATTGGCCTCTGGGATTTTATCCACTCTTCCACCTGCCTGTAAGACTATTTAAATCCCTGGAAAGAGCAACCAAGAGCTGGATATTAGGAAAAAACTCTTTTCCAAAAGAGCAGTGATGCATTGGCACAGGCTGCCCAGGGAGGTGGTGGAGTCACCGTCCCTGGAGGTGTTCCAGAACTGTGGAGATGTGGCACTGAGGGATGTGGTCAGTGTGCACGATGGGGAGGGGTTGACTGTTGGTCTGGATGATCTTAGAGGTCTGACAAATCTGTAGCTGCCCCCATGTCTCATCTGGGCAGGCACACAAGCTTGCTTTGTCCCTGCTAAACCAGAAGGGTTGGACGGTGTAATGGGGAGGCACTCAAGCTGGTGGGACACAGGCCAGACAGGTCCAGCTGCAGCCAAAATGCCTTGGCCAGGTGTCAGCTGAGCTCCATGCCAAAGCTAATAAGCCTGCCAGGAGCCAGGGCTTCCTTGCTTGGATGAAAAAAAAAGCTAGACTAATGATGCTTGGCTGGCTCTGGAGCTGTGCTGGAAACTGCATAGCTCTGCTCTGCCATGTGAAGCTGCTGCTTCAGGCTCTTCTGCAGCAAAATCATTGAGATCTGTGACAATGAAATGTGGGACGTGACTTGACACAAGGGTTCTTCTCCTCTCCTGTGACCTGAAGGAAAGCAAAGGGATTTCCACCTCCTTTCCATCAGGCTACTGGAGCTGTTGTCGTAATGATGATATCCCGTTTGTCACTCTGGGATGGAATCCCTGCTGGCTGCGGTGCTTCTGCTCTGTTTTGTGTTGCTAGCTCTGATTTTAGCTTCAGGAAGGAGGGAGCTGAAGCAATTCAGACAGCATTGCCCTAGAGTTGTTGCCCATGGGCTGTTCTCTATGCAAAGAAGACATAGCTATGCTCTTCTGGAACTGCTGAAATCCAGCAAGCAACGTCTGCAGAATGACCACAGAAAAAAACACTTCCCCCTCACCCCAAAATGAGATCTCAAACCGTTGTGAACCTGATAGTGTCCTTTCCCAAGACATTTGGCATCACCAAAAGTCAACACTCCTCCTGTGGAGCAGAGACTTGCCTGCTTATGTGTGAATGTAGAAACAGATGACAAGCAGAAGCTGACAAGGAGATTCTAATTGAGAACATTTGAGGGTGAAAGGTGTCTCACTGGTGAGTTCAAGCTCAGCTGTGAAATAGCCTCCAAAGGGAGAAGCCCAGAGGATTTTTCAAAGGTTTGATACACCACCAGGTTTTGTAGTCACTGAGGAGATAAGTGAAATATCTGCAGTGAGTACAGGTGAAACCAAAAAGACTGTAGGAATGCTGTTACTCAGAAGTATCCTGAAGGATATGCAGCATGACAGATTGATTGATTGATTGACATGAGATCTCAGATGTTCAATCAACTCGATGAGGTTTTATGAGTCTGACCTGTGGGGTATATGTACTTCATTCATTGAAAACACAAGGCTGAAGGTATTAACATAAATGCTTAACTGCAATTTCACTGACATACTCTCCCTCACAACTGCTGATGTGAAGAGCTTCAACATCCCATCCCTGGAGGTGTTCAAGACCAGGTTGGATGGAGCCCTGGGCACCCTGGCCCAGTAGCAGATCTGGAGGCTGGTGGCCCTGCCTGTGGCAGGGGGGTTGGAACTTGATGATCCATGGGGTTCCTTCCAACCCAAGCCATTCTATAATTCTGTGATTCAATACAGACAGTGACTGGGGCTTAGTTTAAACCTGTGGAGTTGCTGAGCTGTGGTAGAATCACAGGATTGTAGAATGGCTTGGGTTGGAAGGAACCTCGAAGATCATCGATACGCTCTTTTGCCTGTCTCTTTGAAGATCATCAGTCCCAACTATATGTCAGCTATTGTATGGTGACTCCTACAAGAGACTAAGGACAATCATTTGTGGAAGGGGTTTTAACAACTGGATATTGTTGGATTAAGAACAATAGAAGAGCCATGCAGACACAACAGAGCTCTGTTCCAACCCTGGTTCTCTTCCTTCCCATCGTCTGTCCCAGGTGGTGGAAAAAAGGGTGTTGAGATAGATCTGCTATGAATTCATACTTCAGTCACTTGGAGATGCTCAGTAGAGCATCTAGCAAGGAAGTAAAGAGCGTCGCTAATGCAAACTGTCAAATCAAATGAGCACCTTCTGAAGTGCCTCAGGAAAACTGTGATGTCATGTGGCCAAAGCCATGTAGGATGGCCAACATGGAAGAGGGTCTCCAACCTGGTTTTTGGGAAAGTGACTCATAACCTGTGTCTCTCCCTTAGTCCTATGTGGGCTGAGACCCTGCAGTACACTGTCCCATGCCTCTGCTGATCTCTTGGGTATCTCTGGACAATTCCTTTATCTTCAGTCCCCTCTGAAATCAAGGGAAAGCTTGATCCCACTGAAATACATCTTCACACGCTGCCGCCAGCCTCAGTGCTGGTACTGTGCCCTCTACTCTAACATGCTGAGCTCTCATCAAAAGGGGCTCTGGGAGGAAGAAGCCGTCTGTTTCCTTTAGCTTACAATAAAGTGAAGCAGTTCAAAGAGAAGGAAAAGGAGGTTAACGATCTCTTTGAAATGTAGGTTCAAATTCCCAGCACGGCACAAGTCATTTACCAGCAAGCACAGTGACACACATCTACTGCTAACGAGGAATTGGAGGGGGGCATTGGTGCTGAGACCCAGGCAGTGCTTAAGGAACATTGCCATGGTGGTGGGAAAGTTACCAGGGAGGAACCTGCTTGGTTTTCCAGGCTGAATCCTCTCTATGGGATGCACAAGCATCATCCCATGGCCAGCAGAGGGGATGGAGTGCGTCCCCCTGCCCAAAACCATTGCAGCTGGCAGGGATTTTTGAAGGACAACACTTTCATTAAACCACTTTTATTTTAACACCATTAGGAAGAGGTAGTGTAGGGTGAGAATGGGGCAGGAGGGGGGATGATTTTATTCTGGTGCTGCAGATGTGTGCACACAGGCATACAAATGCTTGGTGACAAGGACTGTGATTAAGGAAGGGTGCTCCCACTCCCTGTTTATTACATTTGTCTGATGGAACAGGTTCAGCTCCAATTTTCCACCTTTTCTCCAGTATCCCACTTCCACTGTCCACTCAAAAAGGGAAGGATGGAGATGTCCAGGGGGGATGCAGGAGGAATATAACTGCATGCCCAATGTGTTGTGCATAGGGCAGAAGGTTTCATTGCCCCAGAGGTATCCCAGGATATAGCTCCAAGAAGGATGGTCCCCAAGGCACAGAGCATTATTTCCTGGCATGGCAAGAGTGCAATGGTGCTTTCCAGCCTGACCGAGTCAGGGTGTGTAGAGCAGAAGTGCTGGAAATAAAACCTCCTGCAAAACGGAAAATATACAGCGGGGTGGCTATTTTTAAAAAGGGACGGCACCCAGTGCTGCTGTGAACCAGTCACACTATCAGTCAGCAAGGGACTTCTGTGGGCTGACAGCTGACAGCCAGAAGAAGCAGCTCCTACAGCACAGCGATAAGGAATGAGTGATTTGGGCTATCGGGAGCTGCGTCTTTTAAAATGAAGACGAGAGTGTTGTCATGTGCTGTCCCTGACCCTTGGACATGCAGGGGAATAGGGGAGGTGACCCTCAATATATTTCCCAACGTGATGGAAAGGAGGGTGAGACGCTGATACTCCTGTGAGCAAACACCAGCTCGGCTACTTCTTCCCCTCCTTAAACCTATCCTCATTGCTCAGCCCCTGCTGAGGTTTTCCGGCTTCTAAAAATATTCAGCCTCTAATTAAAGCATCCATCTCGCCTGCCAGGACAAACGCATCCGGCCACAGAGCTGAGCTGGTCCTGGAGACAACCAGAGCTTGTCTGGCTGATTGTCCTGGCCTGGGCGCCTTGGGTGACATCTGATATTGGAGTTTAGTTTGTGATTCCTTGGTATCAAGCTGGCAGCAGCTTCAGGAAGCGGGCTCCTCAGATTTTATTAGACTGGATATAAGGAAAAAGTTTTTACCATAAGGGTAGTGAAGCCTTGGAACAGGTTGCCCAGAGAGGTGGTGGATGTCTTGTCCCTGGAGACACTCAAGGTCAGGCTGGACAGGGCTCTGAGCACCTGATGGAACTGTAGGTGCCCCTGTTCATTGCAGAGGAGCTGGACCAGATGGCCTTTGAAGGTCCCTTACAATTCAAATGATTCTATGATTTTCCAAGCCTGTGCCTTTTCTTCCTCTGTGGGTGCTATGTTTTTGTTGTCTGGGTCCTATGGTGGAGAGGGATCCATGAACAGGATAGGGCATCGTGCTGCAGATGGGGCTCATGTGCCTGTTCCAACACAGAGGACTTCAGACAGGCTATTCAAGTATTTCAAATAACCAGCAAAATGAGAGGAAG
The DNA here is from genome assembly GCA_024606505.1 of Aquila spilogaster. Taxonomy (NCBI): domain Eukaryota; kingdom Metazoa; phylum Chordata; class Aves; order Accipitriformes; family Accipitridae; genus Aquila; species Aquila spilogaster. The sequence continues at coordinate 33,219,719 of JANHGO010000041.1, forward strand.
CTAAGATAAGGTGGAGGAGGACTGAGAGGGACAATGTACAACACGGCACTGTTGGGGCGTTCACAAGGAATTTGGAGTTTCCATCTATCAGATGGATTCAAGCCCATCACTTTGGGGACCATGTCCTTGCCCCGGCAGACCAGGACAGCAGAACAGACTGTATAGCCCTGTCCCATGGCAGGAGAGATCTGATCAGGTCAGATATTAGGAAAAACTTCTCCACAGGAGTGGTTGGACACTGGCAATAGGCTGCCCAGGGATGTGGTGGGGTCACTGTCCCTGGAGGTGTTCAAGAACTGTGGAGATGTGGTACTTATGGACTTGGCTTAGTGGGCATCAGTGGTGGTAGGTGGACAGATGGAGGAGATGATCTTTTCCAGCTTTAATGATTCTATGATTCTATGATCCAGAAGGAGACACAGAAGGAAAATCGTGGTGTAGTCTAGTGGGCAGAGACCATGCCATGGTGGGCACAGAAGGAGCAACCATGGTATCATAAAATCATAGAATATCTTGAGTTAGAAGGGACCAACAAGGACTGTCAAGCCCAATCATCTCTGTGTGTTGGTCCTGGCTTTCCCCTACAGTTCTTAACAGTTCTGGGAGCCAGAACCGGCCTTTCCTGGAGATATGTCCCTCAAGGCTGCAGTCCTGGAAGACAGGGCAGAGAGCCTGTGGGTCTCCCCACATCACCCTTTCTGCAAATGCAGCCTTCCAACCCAGCTCCTCACTAGCAGACCATTCTGTATATCCCACTGTCTAACAAAGTTTGGAGCTCACCCTAGAGCATTAGCTCCAGGTGCTCTTGTGTCAATTCTGGACACTGTCAAATGTCCATAACTTCCTTCGAGACAGCTTGCCTGGACCTTATGAAGCTTTCTAACCTTTCCACTAATGAGGAGCCCAATGAGCCAAGCACAGCAGTTTGGAGATGCAACACCCATAGTTCTCATAGGGCTGAGCAGGGCAAAGGGAGAAGCCATCGAGGACTGGCAACAACACACAGCTTTGTACTTCGGATCCAAAAACAACTGCCACCCTCCCAGCACTAAGACAATAAACCCACACTTGTTCACCTCCAAATCACTTTATTATATTGTGAGTAATCACAAAGCCTTACAATGCTGCTGAGGTTCTGTAAAAAACAAACTAATACAGCGATGGTATTGGCCAGCCTTTGCTAAGACTTGTTCAGCTAGCAGCTAGCGTGAGATTACACCAGGAAATATTGCAGTCTTCAACTGGATTGTCACATTGGGTTTTAAATTTACCACAGTGGTGCAAAGCTGGTGAATCTAACAGTATATGATCCCGTAACCTTGCATCTAAGTACAGACTTATAAAATTAAACAACTTTTTTTATTACTTTAAATTATGTTTTTCTGCCAGCAGAAAAGAATTCTCTTAAAAAGGCAAGATCCACTAAAAACCACCTCCTTTCTCCCAAACTACCCCCACCTTGCACTGCAACCTGCTGCTGTTCTCCTCCAGATCTCCGTCTGCCTGCAGGCATTCCTATTGCCTTTTTAAGAAAACCACTGTGTTTCTTGTGAATGTGAGGGCTGGTCGAACCTTTCAAAGGCTCAGTAGAGGAGCAAAGCCTCCAACATTGACAAAAGGGGTTAAAATCCCACCTTATGGTCCACCATCAAACCATCAGAAAGGAGATGGGTGTGTAAGAACGTGAGAGGGACTGAAATATCCAAAGTAAGGCGTTGAGTCTGGGGTGAGCCCCCAGGCAGTGGCTGGCTTTTACGGGCTCAGCAGGTTTCTACCATTGCCGGAGACAACTGCTTTGGGCAATGTGGTTTCCATCTGTGAAGACTTTTGGGGGTGTGAGGATGAAGCTTGCGCTCCCCCCAACACTTCCAAGGAGGGCTGTGGGCTGGGTTTATGTCTCCATCATCTTTGCATGGACTTCCTCCTTTGGGGGAGGTTCAGGTTGGATATCAGGAGAAGGTTCGTTGATGAGAGGGTGGTTGGGGACTGCAATAGGCTCCCCATGGAAGCATTCACAACACCATGCTTGCCATAGTTCAGGAAGTGTGTGGACAATGCTCTCAGTCATATGGTCTTATTTTAGGGTGGTACTGTGTGAAGCCAGGAGTCGGACTTGATGGTCCCTTCCAACTTAGGATTTCCTATGATTCTGTGATTCCCTCAACCTGTTTTATAAACTTCAAGGTTGCCTTGATGCAAGGCTGGGTGTGGAGAACAAGCCACAGACCAGTCTGTGCAGGACCACCATCCACAACATCCCTTCCCATCCCCAGGGCAGAGCATGACAGATTCGGGATGGATATCTCTATTTGTGGAGCTCCTATGAGCAGGATGAAGGCTTCACACTTGGCACTGTGCTGCCTTCACCCACATTCTCCTGGCCTGGAGAAGAAGTGGGATGATGGGAACTCCCCTTTGCTTTGCCAGCATTTCAGAGCAGAGGAAAAAATGTGTAAAGCTCCAAGGACCAAGTTTTTCATCAGATCTCAGTTGGCAGCCAAGAAGCCGTGTGAGAGAAAGAAAAGCCACAAAATTGGAATGAAAATATACCTCAAGATCCTTCCCATGATAGGCAAATTGCTCCAGGGTTGCAGACGTCAGTGCTAATTCTTCCCCTGGCACGTTCTGGAAGTTGCCTCACACAGTCCCAGCGGAGCTGCAGATGTTGAGTTCAGCTGGGGAATGTCAGCCTGGAGACAGCTTGCTCCGGAGTCCTCTGTGTCTTGGCTTGTCAAGGTCATGGAGATGAAAACGATTGTCAAAGTTTTCTTCCAAGTTTACCCAGAAAGGAAGGAGGGAATTACTTTTTCTTTTAAAGCTAGGCTATGTGGTCTCTCAGTTAATTTGCTTGTTGGGAAGCTGGTTCCTGGGTGAGATGCTTCTCCTTCTTTGTAACGTGTCAATGTCTCACTAACGTCAAAAAGATGGGAGGTTGCCAAGGCTGGACCTAAAGTAATCTGACATACAAAGGATCAAGATGGGAAAACAGGGAGAAAAGAGTGGAAAACTGTCTACTTACTCAGTGTTCGTTGCACATCAATGCAAATATCACGTAAAAACCAACACGTTAGGAGCACACTGCATTCAGGTTTGTCTGGAAATGTTTCTTCCGACTGAAAGTGCATGACAAGGAGCAGGGTGCTGCTAATGAAGGCAACCTCCAGAAGGCACTTCTTGGGGAATAATAATTAAAAACAGGGATGAAGAATGGGTTTGGAAGCCAACAGCTACGGAGTTGGCAGGTTTTGAGGTGCACTTTGGGGAGACGTAACTTTGCACCTGCAGACTGGTCTGGGGCATGGAGTTTTGCACCACGGCAGCTCGTCTGCCCCAAGACCCAGCTTGGTCCCCAGTGTCCATCAGCGCTGTTCTTGAGCTATGCAGCCCCTAAACACACCGGGTAGAATCTGGGGCCTGCGAGTGAGGATTTGCAAGTGTATAAAACCCACAAACGATCAAGTATTGGCATATACAAATATATAAATTATCGACAGTTTTACAAAAGGCACACTGCAAGCCACCTCAGTCTGACACCTGTGCAAACCCCACAGCCCCCTGCCCTCCCACTCCAACTTTTCCATCCCATTCTTTCTCTTCCATCACAAAACGTAAGGCGCTGCTGCTACGGCCCCGTGGCTGTCGTGGCAGCTGAGGACCTCTTTTTTGGTCAGCCCGATTTGTCGGTGGTACTGCCCTTCTTTGATGGTCTTGAAACACTGAATGTTCTTCCCCAAGGTGATGCTTTTGAGGGAAGGTAGGTATTTCAGCACAGTCTTTGGCAAGGAGGACACGCCGGTCCCAGAGAGGTTGAGCTCTTGTATAGAGTTCAGGCCAAAGATAACTTCAGCAGTCAGTGACCTTAGGTCAGGATTGTTAGATAAATCCAGGACTTGGAGGGCTGGTAATTCCTTGAAACTGTAAGGAGATAACTCTCTAAAGTCACGGAGGCCACTGAGGGATAAATGGATCAAACCTTTCAGCCCCTTGAAGTCTCCTTTCTCAATCTTAGCTAGAGGGTTGCCATCAAGATTTAAGTATCGAAGAGGAATGCCTTGGAGGTTTGGAACAGACGTTAGCCTGTTTCCAGAAAGATTTAAGTTCTGGATGTTGGGGACACTCTTTTCATGGTGCCTCGTAATTTTGCTGAGCATATTATTGGATAGATCCACATTCAGGGATTTTCCTTGACCCCTTGAAGCAAAAACGTCCATCGCTATATCCAAAAGCTTGTTATTGCTCAAATCTATGTCACCCAAAGGAGAACTGGAGAAACAGTCCTCCGGAAGGACTTCCAGAGAGTTATGACTCAGATCCAAAGACTCCAGGTAGCGAAGCCTGGAGAAGGTTGTAGAGGATATCTTGGCAATTTTATTGTAGCTCAGGTCGAGGCTCACCAGGGTGGTGTAACCAGGGCCAGTGAGCATTGATTCATTGATTGTTTCCAGTTTGTTTGAGGACAGATCCAAGTAGGAGGTATCCAGGGGAATTGGGACAGGAACAATGTGTGAGCCTATTCCGCTGCAGTCCACCTTGGTCAGACTAAAGCTGTCGAAGAGACCAAAGCTTTCCACTTCACAGTGGCAGCCAGGGAAGCAGGTTTTGGTGGAACTGAAACACGGAAGGAGAAGCAGCAAGCTGAACCAGGCTAAGAACCGCATCGTTGACCTGGAAAACAAGATGACAAAAATTAGATTTAATTGCCTTACTTTACTGAAGGTGTGTGACTGTTTGAGCTATGCAATCTTCTCTATCTTTCCAAAGGGATAGATTAAGTACTCTGTTGAAGTATTAATTAACTATAAGTAAATAGCAAGGATACCCTAAACACCGTATTTCTCATGCTATGATCCCTAGTAGGAATTTAATGGAGAAAAAAAAGGACCTCAGTCAACAGTCTTTGCAGATGAAAACAAGTTAGTGTACAACTGGGAATTTGCTATAAGAACCATAGGCTACCTTAATACAAAACCTACCCAAGATGCACCCTTTCAACTGGAATGTGCATGAGGCTAAATGACAGCTCATAGACTGAGTCTTTTGATGGCCTGGATAAACCTCAACACAGATCTCATCATGTCCCACCCAGAAGTCGGAGCATCCATGTGAGATTTAGGAGCACGAGGTTCAAAGGATACCAGATTGAGAGAAAAGAGGTGGCAGAAGTCATTTAGGTTGTGCATTCGGTGGGAACCTTAGGTGTCCAAAAACCTTATCAAAACAGGAAAGCTCTGTTCAAATTTCCTATAGACAACAGAGATAGTGGTTCCATCAGAGTATCTTCCAAGAGTCCAACTTCCTGGAGCTGGACTTGATGACACGGAGTTGGACTGGATGATACTTATGGGTCCCTTCTAACTTGGGATATTCTATGATTCTATGAACAGCTAGAAGGCTGCCTATTGCCAGTGGGCAGCATGTCTCTCTCCCTTCGATTTTGGACACAAATTTAGAAGTGTTTCACTGACAGACTCATTGCTTTATGTCATGTGTCTCAAGCCAACCTCTTCTGGGTGGTGGCAGGCAGAACAGACAATGGCCACTTGGCTCCTCGCCTACAATGGAAACTAAAGGACAACTCGATCTAGCCCAGACTGTGTTGTGGTGGGCCCAGCCTCTCTCAAAGGCGTTGAGTGGGAGAGCCAATTTATTTCATGCAGAGCCCCTGGAGAGTCTTTGCCAATTAAGCACTCTTTCTGATTAATGATGCTAGCAAGCGAGGAGATTTCTCCACCCCTCTGATTTTGAACCTGCACCATCTGAGACATTTATCTCCTTCCATCGTTGCAGCCAGGGGAGGAAGAGAGCTGATCTGCACTTCCCATCTCTGCTGGCCCTTTTCTAATCACATCCTGGCAGCAACTCTGCACAACCATGAGCAACTGCAGCTGTGTGATTTCCAAAGCCAGCCAAAAAAGCTTTCTCTCTGCATCTCTGGAGAGGGTAAACAGGAGCATGTAAGCGACCCTGCAGGTCAGCAGAGAGGGCTGCCCTCCTTTGTTCCAGCTGAAGTCTTGGTTGATGGCTGTGTGCCTTACAAATAAGGTCTCTGGGAGGCTGGCATCAAAGAAAACTCCCACTCAAGCAGGGAAAGTAAAATCCCTTTTTACGCTCATGTTCCCATCCCCATCTCAACCTCCTGTCCCTATTCTCACTTTTCCCACCACTGTTTAAAAGCAGTATACTAGCATCCCTGTAGCACCATCTTTCCCACACACCCTTTGATCTGTCTGAGGCACCTTCCCAGAGCCATTTCCTAGAAGCTGACACCTCCTTTCAGCCCTACTCAGCAGAGGTTTCTCTCCCCTTTCAGCAAGGTCTTCCTGGCACCGTGCTCCTTCCCACGAGACCCAGGTGGGATGACTTGCAATGTGCAAAAGAAGTGCAAAGGGGAAAATGCCTGGCCAAAATATTGTCCTGATCACTGATATGACTTGTCTGGGAGTAACTCCCACATCTCCTGTGACCGGAGAGCAGGGTTTGGGACTGTGGCCAAAAAGCCTGCAACCAAAGTGTTGCCAAAGGCCGCAACGCAATCCTCCAGGGTACATTATTCTGTAGAAACAACAGAAAACCAGTAAGATGAGCCCATCTCAAGTGTTTCTTGAGAAAAAACATGTGTGAGCAGAGGGGATGCAGCAGATGGAGCTCCTTTCTGCACACACATTTCCAGATATCCCTTTCTTAATGACACTGAGGTCAACTTCCACTCTGGTTCTGTGCAGGCGGACCTTAGATCGCTTCATTTTGCAATCATTCATAAAGTAAAAATGCCCTTTTTTTTTTATGATTTTGATTTTTCTTTTGTGAAGCTATGTTTGAAGTGTTACGTAACCAGAGGAAAAGAGAGCTGTAAGGAGCTCTTCGGAAACTAAAAAACCACAGCGTCAAATGTTTCATCTCCAGGGAAGCATCTGCCTTAGTGTCACCCCACTATTAGTGGTGAGGAGCTCAGTGAGATCTCTTTTTTCACCTCTTTTCTAAAGATATTAGTGGTATCTCTTCTCCCAGATCCCATTAACTAGCTATTCCCACTTGATAACTCAACCTGGAAAGTGCCTCCTAACTTCTCCTTTGAAACCCCAGTTTGGTTCCTGCTGGCATCCCATTCATTGTCTCTGGGAGCACTGGATCAGACCCCAGAAGCTCTAAAGACACCTCAGCGTGAGACTGGTGAGATGCAATCCATTACTACCAGTTAAAAACTCCCTTGTGGACCAACATGAAGCATTCATAGGTTAACAAGCCACTTGGCCAATAGCTCTGATAAAAGATAGGAGAAATAAGGTTGCTGGTCACCTTCTAGTCCAAGAAAAAGTGTCCTGTATATTGCCAGATAATCAGCAAAGAGCTTAGTCAGGTATGGGCATGCTTTATTGCTGCATGAAGCAATCGATCCAGCTCTTTGAAATGGGGAAAGAAACATCCCACAGGCATTTACAGTTCATCTGCGTACAGCGTGTATTTGAAACCACATCCAATTGCCTTTGGATGACTGCCTGCGAGCTGCTCTGTTGATAAAGGCAGGAGGCCAAGGTATCCCCTCGTGAAAGGGAGATGAGTTATCCTCCTGCAGCACTGGGGACATTCACCCGGAGGCAATGCCAGAAGCCTTGGGCCCAT